>JAPSGF010000061.1:601396-757069 GCA_035772895.1 Perdix hodgsoniae | reverse complement strand
AAAAGAAAGAAAAGAAAAGAAAAGAAAGAAAAGAAAAGAAAAGAAAAGAAAAGAAAAGAAAAGAAAAGAAAAGAAAAGAAAAGAAAAGAAAAGAAAAGAAAAGAAAAGAAAAGAAAAGAAAAGAAAAGAAAAGAAAAGAAAAGAAAAGAAAAGGGGGGAATCATGGGAATCAAATGTTGTTTCTGCATTAAAATTGGATATATATATTTTTTTTTTTCATGGTCTCTACTGTCATACTGTCATAGTTCTTTTTTGGGAGCCTTTCTACTTTACTTTGGGTGGAGGGGGGTGGGGGGGATTTGATAGTTTGCATCACTTATCTTCTAGGTGAACCTTCCCCAGGAATGCATGCTCAGTATATAGGTGTATATATGTATATTTTATCATACACAAGGCGAGAATATCCTGCAGGAGATTGATCAAACCAGATAACAAGTCATGGCATGCCCAAGGAAGTACCTGAAGAGACATTGAGAAGACCTGGCATCTCCCCATCCCATGGCTCTTTTTGTTTGATGAAGACTTTGAAGAAAATCACCTTATCAATACAACAAGGAGAGCTCTGAGATATCTTGGAAACAACAGGGTGGCTACTGAGTGACACCAGATAACACCCCAATTAACAAATGTGAACTTTGATAAGAATGTGAACCTGGAGTATCCAGCCAATGCGGAAACAGGTGAGAGGATAGGCAAAGGGGGAAACAAGGTACAAAAGCTGTCATTGTCCTTAGGGGTGCTCCTACTTGCGGGACGCTCACCATTACAATCATGAATAAAATTTGCTTTTATCAGAGATAATGTCCTGACAAAAATTATTTAGATATTTCCAACATGTATCACCACATACCAAGGTGATCACCTTGAGATACAAAAGGAGCATTCCCATCCTTCCATATTACCCACCACCTGCACCTAGGTCCTTGAGCAAAAGCAATCCCATGCCTTTGCCCAAGACAGGAATGACCCAGACTGTCTTCCCCAGCGTGTTCTTTATGTGAACCACTGCGACTTTATCCCTTTATATGGTATGCAGAAGGTTTGATTTGGCATAACCAGCTTGACTGGCAGATACCTGATTGCTGACTAATCAGATAGCTTTTGCTAAATCTGCATCCAAAGGTTTGAATATTCCAGCACCATTGCTCTAAATGTAGATTTTAACAGTCCACTGTATATCCAAATGGGACTTATCTTTATATATTCCTTACGATCATGTCATTTTACAGGGCTGCCATTCTTCCTAGCTGGTGTCAAAACATAGGAGGATGTTTGAGGGTCAGTTTTAATCTGACTTCTTCAGAGATTACATTTAGCTTTGCTCAAGCAAAGTTCACAGTGATTATGTTTGTCTCTTTCAATTTTTAATTAGAGTCTAATGAAGTACATGTACTGTATATGCAGTATAATCTCTGATTATATGTCTTGTCGATGTTAGTTCTGCAATATAGGTATATATTTCCTACAGAATGCTTAAAGAAATATAAGCACATTGAATCCTTGAGTCTAACACCTTTTCAATTAAATATTGAGCATCATATATATACTGCAAGTGCTATCTGGATTCTTAAAAGAGTTCATATTGGAAATGCTAACTGAATCATATACTTTGCTTCTCGGAATAGTCCCAGGTATCAGAGAGACAACAGAGAGAGTGAAGAGTAACAAGAGCATACTTGTCTCAAGAAAGCACTTGAACCTTCTGGAATCTTCTTGTATTTTAACTTGCATATAGATTACAGAGCTACATATAAAATAATATATAAAATAACACAGACATTAGAGTTGCAGTCAGAAGGGTATGAAATTATACTGCCTAGAGAGTAACCACAATATGTAGGAGTGTATAATCAATGTATGTACAGATGTTATAATTATGAAATACACCAGAGAGTTTGGTTAAGCAGTTGTTATACCAAAAGAGAATGGATAGAGTGCTTACCCATATCCTGGGCTCACTATGAAACTCCAGAAGAGGGGCTCTCCAGAAGAGATTGATTATTTCATTTATCAATTATTGCTTGTTTTTCATTTCTTCCACGTCTCTTTCTCAGAATCACACCCTCAAGCATTGAAAACATAATTAGATTTATGTGATATTTATATGATATTTATGTGATTGATATTCTTGTTAATTCTCATAGGCTGTTTAAATTTGGATTTATAAGTAACTCATTTATAGTTAACTGAGGCTAAATACAAGTGGGAAGTAGGATTTTCCTTGAAATCTGAGTAAAAATTACTTGAAAGTCTTGCTTTCAGATTAAAAGACAGAACTAAACAATGTTACACTAGAATATTATAGTAAATTCAGTATTTTAAACTGTTTTTTTAGCAAAATCAGAAATGCAATGTTATATGGTGGGAAATTTAATTTTAATTTTTATTATTTTATTCTTGTTTTTTCCAGGGACTTCTACTGAATAAATACTATTTGCATCCTTTCTGATAGTGTCATCTTAAGAGCTAATGCCACTTCCCTTGAGAAAAGATCCCATGTTCTGCATAAAGAGCTCCATTACTATCAGGAGATGAGGGAATGGAGTAATCACAGTAATTTTAACACCTCTAATGAGAATAGTCCTGGAAAACATTTCTAGCCAAAAGAGGCTCTAGCCTGTACAGTTTACTTCCCAGATACAAGATCATTCTTTTTACCAGCTACAAGAATACCAGAAGAAAAAAAAAAATGGTTGTTTTACTTGCAGATAGGCTTTCAGGAAGTTAAAAACACAGGGAGAAGCAATGGACTGTATTATTTATAACAATATTCCCTATCAGCTTGGATTACCTTTTATTTTTGTTAAGTTCAATACAGGCAGCTGCAACCTGTGCACCTAGACTTCTCCCTATGGAGTTGTAGTTACTGGTTGCCGAGAGGCCCAGAAGACAGTCTTGATATTGACCTTTCTTTATGGAATAGTGCAGTAGCTGCCTAACCAGCTTTCTAATGCACAGTGTAGGATAATTGCATGCTCCTTGGATTATTGCTTCAGTTCATAATTAATTGAGGAGGGGTAGGGGGGGGAAGGTCTTTTACTGGTAGGACATATTGGTGGGAATGTGAACAGTGACCCTGTGATAGCCTGAACTTTTATGGGAATATTTTTATGTTTTCCTGTGATTCCCCAGTTCTCCAAAGGCCCTCTCTCTGTCTTCTTTCACAGGTAGTCTCAGAAAGGCAGACAGTAGAGCAAAAGCATTAGCTGAAGGGTCAGTTTAGCTAAACCTACTCTCTGTGTCATTTTAAAAAACAACTTTCCACAGCTAATTTAATCTTCTCCTTTGGATATCAGGTGGAAGTCTAAAGGGGGACACCACAAAACTGCATTCAAAACTTGGAGAAATGATTTATAAGAGATATGGGGATTACTTTGTTTCAAAAGCTACTTCTATTTTGAAAACACAGTTGGATTTGAAACCAAAAGCAGTCCATGAAAATGGATGAAAGCTGTACTTGAATCAAAAACATTTTTTAAATGCCCATGCAATAATTCTTTTTTTTCATTCAGTGAAATAATAGAACAGTGATTACCAGCTAACCAGATATGAGATCATAAATAAAAAGGCCCCAATTCTAAAGGATTAATTGAAATATACATAAATAATTTGTAAAAGAATAATACTTCTGAGCTCTCAATTATGCTTTTTTAAAGGTACATTAAGTTCTGCACACAAACAAGCCATCTTTTCATTAGCAATTAATTGGTATTATCCTTGACTGCTGCACTAAGAGAAAAAAAGCAGTGAAAAAAGACATGGATGCATGCCTCAAATCAAACTGATCTATCTAAACAGTTATAAAAACACACATAGAAATAATACTGCAGTGCTATTTCTGCTCAATTTTTTAAGTGGTTCCTTCTCTTGTTCTCTCAAGACAAAAGGCAAGAGTAACTAACCAAGCCAAGTGAAGAGAAAGAACATTTTAAAGAGACCTCAGAAGTAAGGGGTGCGGGTCAGTTTCTTCCTGTAACAAATTACATCTGAACATTTACCCTGCACACAGCAGGGTATTGAAACTTGATGATCATTGTGGTCCTTTTCAATCCAGGCCATTCTATGATTCTATGATTTGACTTCTGATATTGCAGTTCTCACAGCTGATGGCAGATGGTTGGGAGACATTTGTGTAAGTCCTTCACTGAGGACTTTGTTGCCAAACTGCACACTTATTATGATTAGTATTGGTTTTCAGTACTTCAGTCACAATGTACATTGATCATATCTCTGTCTTTTCCCAAAATGGAATATTTTTGAAACTCCGCAGCTGAAGAAGTAGGACCACCAACAGTAAAGGCCAGATTGAATGTGTAATATTTTCTGTGGTAGTGGCTCCATAATTTGAGCTCAAAGTATCCAAAAGAAATAGCAGCACTTGTATTGGTCAATTTTGGTTTAAGATATATTCTCTTCCAACAGGATGCAGTGCAATTACTGAACATGACACAATGTGCTATGTGTGGTTATCACCCCCAACCATGCCACTTTAATCAAACTTTATAGGTTTCCTAAAGCTGACGGGGATGCGACTTCCGCCCAGGTGAGAGCGAAAGATTACCTTCGCCTCTTGGGAATTACTGCAGCGCCCTGCGGGAACAGTCACTGCCCTCCGTCACCCGGCTCGTCTCGAGGCCGTCTCCCCTCAGCACGTACGAGGCAGGGGCGCGGCCACGCCCTCCTGCCTCGGCCATTGGCCAGTTCTGCTGTCTGTCAGAGGGGGTGGGTATAAAGCTAGAGCGCAGAGGTAAGGGATGAACTTCGTGGTGGTGTAGCTGACGGCTGAGGTGGGCGGGGGGGCCTTGCGCGTGTGTCGAGATGCTTCTCCAGACGGCGTGAGTACTCCCCGGAGTGTGTACGCTCACCGCCCCTGTGCCGCACCTTGCTCCACTGTGTCCCCCCAGAGGCAGCATGGTGGACGTGTTTAGTGGGCGGCTGCTGGTCAGCAAGGACGGCCGCAGCGTGGACCCCGAGGAGGCACTGCAGAACAAGGTGGTAGGCCTCTACTTCTCGGCCGGCTGGTGCTCGCCCTGTCGCGACTTCACACCCGTACTCTGCGACTTCTATACGGAGCTGCTGGAGGAGAGCCAGCCGCCTGCGCCGTTCGAGGTCGTCTTCATCTCCTCTGACCACAGTGCCGAGGAGATGGTGGGCTACATGCACTCCATGCACGGCGACTGGCTGGCTCTGCCTTTCCACGACCCCTACAAGCAGTGAGTACCGCGGGGGCCGGCTCGCATCCCACTTTCCGGCATAAGGACTTTCCCATACCTCTGCCTGACCCATGTGCAGCCCTGATTGGTGCCCTGACAGCTCCAGGTCGTGCTTCCCTGTCCTGCGGGATTTTGGCTGCATCAGCCCTCTGCTGCTTTCGTCGGCCTGTCCTCTTGGCAGGGCTGCTGCTGGCTCTCTGTCCAGGCTTTTCCAGCACAGCGGTAGTTCTGGGTCGCCTGGTTTGGTAGTGCTCTGGAAAAAAAAGAGAAGAGTGAAGGAGTAGCAAAACTCGTTGCTGATAAACTGAAGGGAGAGCAAACTGTTACCATAGTTTTGGCTGGGATGGAGTTAATTTTCTTTATAGAGGCTTGCATAATAATGTACTTTGGATTTTTGGATTTTTGATGAAAACAGTGATAGGACACAGATGTTTTAAGTTGTTACAGGGCAATGCTTATGTGAAGTCAAAGACCTTTCTACTTCTGCTGCTCTGACAGCAGGAGTGCACGAGGAGCTGGGACAGAGCTGACCCATGATAGCCAAATGGGTTTCACATACCATGTGTGTGGTGGTAAAAGCTGGGATGAGGAAAGAAGGCAGGGGCATTCAGAGTGATGGTGTTTGCCTTCTCAGGAAGGAGTTACCTGTGATGACCCTGTTCTGCCTGCCTGCTGATGGGATGTAGCAGATGAATTCCTTGTTTTGCTTTGCTGGTGTGCATGGCTTTTGCTTTCCCTGGAAAACTGTCATTATCTCAACTTATGAGATCCTGTATGTTTATCTTTATGATTCTCTGCCCCACCCCCCAGGGGATAGTGAACAAGTGGCTGTGTGGTGCTGAGCTGCCTGCAGGTTTAAGGCATGTTTATAAACAACTTGAGATACGCAGCTTGGTAAAAAACAAATTCAGCTGATAAAGAAGGGACGAAAAATTCCTGTGGTAATATATTTTTAAAAGGACATTACTGTAGGCAGTTTGCTCAGCAGAACAACAAAAGGAGGAGACATGAGCATGTTTGAAGAGTAGGATGAGGGACAGTAATGAGGACTGTTATGATGACAGAAATTAAAGATATATATGTATTTTGACTACCCAGAAACATGATTTAGTTCCCCGGAAGAATTATAGATTAAGGGGGCACAGAAGGAGATGAGGGGGAAGGGCACTGATAGGCTGAAAATGTTTCTTTAGCTTTGGATTAGGTCAAGCAGTAGATTTAGTTTCCTCATGTAAAGATGTACATTCATAAAAATGTATTAATATAATAATGAAAGTAAAGGTACAGGTGGTCCATATGTTGTCCTGTAAGAACAGCAATGTTTCAGTCAGTGAAGTCAGGAAATAACGAGGCGCTTGCTCGGTGTACCTTGACAACCTCAAGAGTGAACAACCTGATCCCAGAAATTGTCATCCTTCCTTGGTTCATTCCTGGATGTCGCTTAATGCTATAAAGAAACCACTTAATGCTATGTCTTTATTTTTTAATGGCAATTTTCATGAACTCAGAAATAGATTTAAAAATACTTTTTCATAGCTCTCCAAATGCTTCCCAGGCAGTAATAGTATTCAGTAACTACTAACACTAGTAGAATTTGAGCCAACTTCCTGAAAGAAAATGTAATACCTGAAGTCATTTCATCCAGAAAGCCCTTTGGCATAGGTCACTGGAATGTGCTTACAGCTTGAGACTCAGTGGATTAGGGTTCTATTTTGAACTGTGTAATGACTTGCCCAAATGTCATGTGGAATGGATGTATGGAGGCAATCTAATCAGCTTTTCAGTCTCTAGTGACCTTCAGATACCTGTAGTGAAATAGTTTGTGCAATCAGGGGTAGCTGTGAGACCAGTGTTCAAAATGTATAATGGAAAAACAAAATATGGAGAAATAGGAAAATAATTTTGAAGCTATTCCTTGCTTACAATAAAGAGCTGCATGAAAATGCTTAAGAAGCTTAGGTTGAATTAGCTGGCAGTTTGGCTTCAGAGATATTTATGAATCACTGTAAACATTTTGAGTGCGTCCAACTTGCCCAGATGTAATTCTGGCCATTTATTTCAGTTCTAGGTAAGAACACAATTTTAAATTTAACTTATATCAAGTTGGTATTTTAACATTTTGTGTATTTACTAGTCTTTATTCATTAACTTTTTAAAAATTCCATTGTAAGTCTTGAAGTTGATTTCTCTCTTGTGCTCTCTCTCAAAGTCTACAATGAAGTTGGTGTTCTAGCTGGTGACTTCAGTGTGTAAATCTGCAACTTAGACCAGTGTCTCTTATAGGACAAAAGAGCTGACTTGAAATTGGATAAAACGCTTTTCACACATGGAGATACAACATTTCATGGGGCTCCTGTTTAGAAGTAGCCTATAAGGTAGTGGACAAAATGTATGTTCCTGTGGAGAAGGAAAAAAGTAAATTCACAGCAAGGTCTCAGGAGTCTTCTGTGCTGTCCTGACTGTTCTCAGAGATAGCAAAAGGTTTACTTTTACTACAGTAGATGACCTATGACAAGACTAGCAGGATGTTTGACTGCTTGCAGTTTTGATGTTGATTTTGCTGCTGCAGGCACAGGCTTTAGGTTCTTGCAGAGGTGGGACAAAGACATTCTAGAAAAAAAGGAGCAATAGAAGAATGGGAATAATAAAGAGCTAGAGAAGGAGTAAAAGGGAATATATTAACAACAGATGTTAGTAAGTAAGGACTGCTGTGTTCATTATGATATGTGAAGAGACTGCTGTGTTTATATCTAACTCTACTATGAAATCAGACATTCTTTGTGCTGTCTGTGAAGTGGCAGTCATTCTACAGGCTGACTGTAGGCAGGCATTTACATGAGCGGAAACTAGAATTCCCCAAAAACAGTCCCAAATGATGGGAAGGGGCAGGATATGCTTACATTTTATATTAGAAACTTTAGACTTGAGTATGGACTAGCATCTTTAGAAGTGTGTCAAGGGAACTGAAAAAGGCAAGTGAGAAGTATCTATAAGCAATTAAGAGTTGTAACCTATTTAAACCGATCCCAAATCTGAATACTAAAATTGAATCCCATTCTTACAATGTCTTTGATATCGTTAAGTGACTAATGCTTAACGGTGCAGAAAGTTCACTGCTGAAAGAAATTACACATGGCTGTGGATTAGAGGATATATTACTAGAAGCAGTGTTGCTTGAAAAATACTGGACAAGTGAAGGCTGTTAAAACTGAAGGGTTGTTAAATATCACTTTAACCTAGTGAATGAGTATGTTGTATATATTTCCATTATGATATTAACTTTGTCACGTGTTGTCTGTCTGTTAAGAACCCTTTTATGTATAGGTCTTAAATTGTCATAAATTATTCATTTATGTTAGGAGTTAACTCTGGTAAGCAGCTAAGCACTGCTTGCTGCTTGTTTGCATAACTGCCTTTCTACCTCCACAGTGTAGGCTGGGGGGATTAATCTGAGAGGAGGGAGCTAATTGAAGTAGAGTTGAAGTAAAGACAGCTTAAAAGATGAAGTGCATCTGGGTCCGCAAACAAAGCAAAATAAGGAATTCATTTGCTCCATCCTATCAGCAGGCAGATGTTGAGCCATTTGCAGAGAAGCAAGAATTCATTACACGTGATCAGATGATGACAATGCCAGTGAAATCTAAATGTCCCCCCACTTTCTCCTTCTTTCTACCAGCTTTTATTGCTGACTCTGTCATGTGGTTTGGGAGATTCCTCTGATCAGTTGGGATTCACTCCCTCAGCCATGTCCTTTACCTGGCTCTCGCCCACCCTCAGCTTCCTGACTGGTAGGACAGCATGACAAACACAGACTTGATTGTGTAAGTACAACTCAGCAGTAGGTAAAACACTGGTGTGTTGTTACCAATACTGTTCTAGTGCAAAATGCAAATCTTTGATTTGGTTTCTATGAAGGAAATAAGCTCTACTGTATCACGTACTAATTTTAGACTACTGTAAATCTTTGTACCTCGGAAACATTCCTCAGTAAGATTCTCCTAAAAATCAAAGGTCTAACAGACTTCAGTGACTTCCAGGATCCTTAAATAATCTTTCTCATCTTTGTATTTTGTATGTGAATGAAGGTTGTAATCTTGTTGTGTTGGCCATCTTGCATGGCCAAAAATAACAGTTTGACGGATTTTGCTAAAACATTCTTTAATTATGAAAAGTCTACTCATCTAGTCTTCCCCAGCTATCCTTTTTTATAGCTTTCTCTTTTGCTTTGACTATTTGGAATTTAGATTTCTCAGTGAGAAACAGTACATACTTGTAGGCTTCACCTCAGAGTATCTTCTTTCAGCTGATATTTCAAAATGTCATTACTTATCACTTTGATGTATTGCAAGAAAATTGAGTTTTCCTTTGAGGCACAGGATGTTTCTAATTATGGTTAGTGATTAAAGTGTCATTGTTAGTTCATCTGATGGTGCCTGTGTTCTTTGTGCAGCTGAGTCACAGCATCTGAGATCCTCCCATAGGTGATCTAACAGGTTTTTAAGTGCTTTTGTAAACACCTCTAACACATCCATGGTGATGAAGTGATATCTGCAGATCCATTCCTGAGCATTCTTCAAGTCTAGTCATACAAACACCTACACACAAATGTAGGTCTGTGTGCATGCTTCAGTCTGGTTTGATGCAAGCAACCTTCTGTCCAGGTCTGCATGAACAAGATATTGTGCTGGGGTACACATTCCCTTAGGAAAGCAAACTTTGTTTGTTATTTCCGGTGGCAAATTATCTTCAATTTCCACAGTTCTGCCTGTACTACAACTGTTTTAGGCATCATACACTATTTGATTGTCTGCTGAAGCAATACAGTGCATCTTCCATCTTGTTTACCTTATTACTGATACGAGATGATAACCTTTTTCATTCTCCTTATATGAATTTGCTTTGGGTTGGGTTTTTTTCCTACCATTTTTGGAGACTTGAAAACAGTCTGTGGGTATCCTTGGTAGCTTGTTTTTATTTCACAGTTGCCAGAATGAGCCTATGTTGCTAGATCTTATTATTTCTCTGGTAAAAGTTGCTGTTAATTACCTGGCGAAGCAGCATCTGTTACCTGTTCAAGGTTTTTCTTTCAAAAATGAGAAGGAAAGAAATATTTGAGTAATGCTTTCTCTGGTCTTGTATTCTATGTAGGATTTTAAAGGTTTCTCCTTGTTTCAGTGAGAACAGATAATGTCTAATATGCTCATGCCTATGCTAAGGTGCTATGATCCAAGACAGCCAGCACGACTTCAGTAGGAGAAGGTCATGCTTAACCAACATGATGGCCTTCTGTAATGGAGAAACAGCACTGGTGGACAAGGGAAAGGTGACCAGTGTCATTTACCTGGACTTGAGCAAGGCCTTTGACATGGTCCCCTCCACATCCTTATCTCCAAATTGGAGGGATGTGGATTTGATGGGCGGACTACTCAGTGGATAAGAAATTGGTTGAAAGGCCTCAGACAGAGGGTGGTCATTGATGGTTCTGTGTCCAGGCGGAGGCTGGTAATGAGCGGCATCTGTCTTGGGAACAGTGCTCTTTAACATCTTTATCAATGGCATTGATGATGGAATTGAGTGCACCCTCAACAACTTTTCTGGGAAAAAGGACAGGGAGGTGACTGTCCCTCTCTACTCTGCTCTTCTGAGGTCGCAACTGGAGTAAAGTGTCTAGGTCTGGAGCTGCCAGTACAGGAAAGACAGAGAGCTGTTGGGGAGAGTCCAGAGTAGAGCCATGAAAAATGATCGGAGGCTGTAGCACCTCCCCTACGAAGACAGGCTGAGGGAACTGGGCTTGTTCAGCCTGGAGAAAAGAAGGCTGTGGCGTGACCTCATTGCAGCCTTTCAGTACCTAAAGGGAGCCTACAAACAGGAGAGGAAACAACTCTTTGAAAGGGTAGATAACTGCAGGACAAGGGGAAATGCTTTTAAGTTGAGGGAGGGAAGATTTAGGCTGGATGTCACGAGGATGTTTTTTACGGAGGGAGAGTGGTGAGGTACTGGAACAGGCTGCCCAGAGAGGTTGTGGATGCCCTGACCCTAGAGGTGTTCAAGGCCAAATTGGATGGGGCCCTGGGCTGCCTGGTCTAGTATTAAATAGGGAGGTTGGTGCGTGTGGCAGGGGGGTTGCAGATTCATGATCCTTGTGGTCCCTTCCAACTCTGGTGATTCTGTGAATATATTTCAATATTGCTTGTTGTGTTGCCATCATCTGGCTTTTGTCGTGCTCAGTTTCTGCCCACTTTGAAAAGTAGTGCAAGACAGTCATTTTCTGTAAAGCAGATAGTTGTTGATAGTTCAGGCAGGCAGTGATGAAGTCACTCAGGGAAAGCTGCAAGTTATCAAAAGACATTAAGGCCATTGGTTGAGGGAGCGGGAGTGCAAGTAGTATTTTCTTCTCTCCCTTCTGGGATGTGGTGAGGGATCAAGGGTGGGCTAGGAAAACGTAAAGTGACTGAATGGCTGGTGCTGCATCAGAAGCTTTGGGTTCTTTGACCATGGAGGGTTTAGTTGGCACTTGGCCTGATGGCTGTCGGTTGTGTCTCATGCGTCTTCAGGGGGGGAGGGGATCCTAGTCCAGGAGGTGTCAGAGTTGTAAACTAAGTATGAAGGGAGAAGGGGATAAACTGATGCTCACTGGGGTTGAGCAAGTAGTTCAGAGATTTCAGCTAGATTTAATGGGGGGAGAGGTTGGAAGTCAGTGGGACAGAGAAGGACAAGGGGATATTGTTTTAGGATATTGCAGGGAAAAATCTCTGGATTGTCCTGTAGGATCTTGTGAGAGCTCCTCAGAAGAATATGTTGCAAATTCCCCACCTGAAATTTTCTTGCATCCCTTTAGGGATACTTGGACCTACTGCTTCCCTAGCGTTTATACTAATGCATACAGCATGAGAAATAAACAGGAATAGTTACAGATCTCTGTGTGGTTGCAGGGCCACGATCTCATTGCAGTCATGGAGATGTAGTGGGACTGAATGAGGCCTTCTACAAGCAGCTAGAAGTAGCCTTGCAATCCCAAGCTCTAGTTCTTATGGGACTTCAGTTATCCAGATATTTGTTGGATAGGCAACATGGCTAGACGTGTGGTTCAGACAGTTCTTGCACTATGTTGAAGATAGCTTTCTGATGCAGGTGGTGGAGGAACTGACTAGGGGTAGGGGTGTTACTGGACTTTGTTCTTACTAATAAGGATGGGCTTGTTAGGGAAGGTCAGGGGCACCTTGTATGTAGTGATCAAGAGATGGTGGAGTTCAGAATCTTGAGTGGAAGAAGCAAACCAAAAAGTAGGTTTGCTACCCTGGATTTTAGGAGAGTCAACTTTCATCTCTTTCAGGACCTACTTGGAGCTATCCAGTGGGCTAGGGTGTTAGAGGGTAAGGGAGCCTGTGAGAGCTAATCAGCCTTTAAACAGCACTTTTTCCAAGCTCAGGATCAGTGCATCCATATGAGTAAGAAATCAGGGAAAGGTGGTGGCAGGAGATGTGTGGATGAGCGAGGAGCTCATACATAAATTCAAAGGGAAGAAGGTATGTGAAATGTGGAAAAAGGATCTGACCAATTGAGAAGAATATAGGAATGTTGTCAGGGCCTTTGGGGTACAAAAAAGACAGGGATGTCCTGGAAAGAGTCCAGCAGAGGTCCACAAAGATGATAAAGGGCCTGGAGTACCTCTCATGTGGAAAGGCTGAGCAACCTGGGTCAGTTCAGCCATAAGAAAAGAAGACTGAGGGGAGGTCTGATCAATGTCTATAAATATCTAAGTTGCGGGAGGCAGAGGGATGAGGCCATACTCTTTTCAGTGATGTGTGGTGATAGAATGATAGAACAAGGGGAAATGACCACAAACTGGAGCATAGGAAGCTCTGCACAATGTGTGTAAGAACTTTTTCACAGTAAGGGTGATGGAGCACTGGAACAGAGTCTCCTCTGGAGATGTTCAAGACTTACCTGGGTGCCTGTCTATGAGTCTGGTCTAGGAAGACTGCTTTAGCAGGGGAGTTGGACTAGATGATCTCTGGAGGTCCCTTCCAGCCACTACAGTTCTGTGATTGTGTCTTTCTGTCCTTCAAAAGTAGTTTCTAGTTTTTCTTGAGTTACCTGCTCCATCAATTCAGGGCATTGCTGCTGTATGGCTTTTTAATTTTTTCACCTGCAGTTAAACTGTTTTGTTAGAAAACAGTTGACAGCAAGATAGTTACTTGTAATCTGTCCAGATTTTTCCATATCCTGATTTCAAGAAATGATCACTGTTGGTGATATGTAGCTCTGTTGCCAGTTTTTCTTCTGTTGAGATTTCAGCTTGTCATTGAAGGAATTTCATGTGTTTTTCTGTGGTTTTTTTTTTCCTGCTTAAACTATTACGCTTCTTTACAGATTTGATTTATTCCAACATCTCTATATTGGAGTAAATAGCTAATGCTAATTTAAGTAAGGTATTTCCTCCTAGCCAGTGAAAAGAGACAACTGGTTCTGGCCAATAAAAATGGGGTGGAAGGATATGTCACACTATAATTGACCTCTTTATAGACCATAAGATTCAATTTCAACTTCTCTGGAGGCTATGGACAGTTATGAAGAGCAGTGATGGGAAGGTTGCTTCATCTCTCCTGTCTCCCTTAGCTAAGTTTCACCAGGTAAATGTTCAGTTCTGGTTGGGCCTTTTCCATCTCTCCACACTACCCAGTGCTATGCCTCAAACTCTGAGGAGTCTGGACAATCATTGCTTCTGCTCTGTCATGTGTAGTTAGTTACCAGTGTACCTTTCGCAAGAAATCGGGTGTTTTCCTAGAATGTTCCCTAATGATGTCTTTAACTTTTTTCTCTCAGTGATCTGAAGAAGAAATACAACATAACAGCAATTCCTAAACTGGTGATTGTGAAACAAACCGGAGAAGTCATTACTGACAAAGGAAGAAAACAGATCAGAGACAAAGGGCTATCCTGTTTTCGGAACTGGCTTGAGGGCGCGGATATATTTCAGAATTTTTCTAGCTAAATAGAAGTTGACAAGCAAGACAGGCCATCATGGAGATTTTGTAGAGCTTTTGAACAATGTTTATGATCTTCAGAACAAGAAGAGTAAGGCTGTATTATTTAATTTTATTTGAAAAAGTAATTTGTTTTTGACTTGAAGATTATCTAATCCATTAAGTCATAAAATACAATGTCTGTTTTATTTGTATTGTTTTATCTACTGTAGTCAGTACAAACCAAAGCATTCCTAGTAATACTGAAGTACTTCAGAAAGTTAAGCTATTATAGACAGTAAAGAAGCACTGTGAAATCTATGCAAATATCTTATTCTGCAAAATCTGTAAAAAATATATATATATATCCATGAAGCTATTCTTGTTGTCAGTCTTTTCTAATGGTTAACACATTTTATCAACAAAATTGTTTGCTTTAATAAATATTTAAAGTTTACAAATCTGAAGTCTTATCTATTTTAACAGGCTAATCTGCAAATGACATGATTAAAATACCTTTGTTTAATGTTCAAGTATTGATAACATACTTTTGTATGTTTTGTATGTGGGGAGTGGTTATGTAAGTTGCTGGGTTTTCTTCATCTCTGGAATTTTAAGTTTGGTACTGCTTCTTCTTGGTCACATAATCCATAGCAATACAAGAGCGCATATGTTAGTCTGCTTGCTATTTCGGTTTGTGATCTCTTGACCTGTTCCTGAAAGTACATAGCTGCCAGAACTTCATCTGCTCTCATGTGGACTGTGATATTTCCTCTTTGCTGCCCCATCCTGTGCTTCCTAAGAGCCTGTGTCCATCTGTTGTAGCACTCAAATTATGTAAGCTGTTCACCATAATGCTATAATCCCAAAGAGTTCATAGGTCTGTAACTGCACACAGATTTCCACATACAGCTGTTCTGTATGAACTTTGTTTCAATTTTGACAGTTTTGCACATCAGTACTTGCAATATCAGAATTATGATTCACTTGCATTAAATTAACATATGTTTGATGTAGAAGAAATACAGGGTATTAGAAAATTGCTTATTGTCAGCACTCTGTGAGTTAGGAGGAGCAAATCTCACTGAGACAACAGTAAAGGTTTGTTACTATTTTGAATGTCCATTGGAAACCAAACTTATCAGTGTATTGACACCTGAATTCATTGAAATGTTCACATAGCTTCTGTAAAATTCTTTAGTGGCTTTCAACTGCCTGCCATTCAGTGCTACTGACAAAATATAATGATATCAAACACTTCTTCTCAACAAGTTGAGATAACGTTATTGTTATGTATATCTGTATACCAATAGACTGTGGCATAGTCACATTGATGGAAGATGCATGCTTTTCATGGTTTTGTGGTTTGTTATCAGTATTCCAGATCGTAACATTATGTGGTGCACTGGGAGACAGAGTTAATGCTGCTGTCTTGGAAGAGAAGGATGAACCATGACTCCCAGCAGACTTTGCTTTTTATTCTGTCCTGAGGGAAGAAGGAAAGATAAAAACTGACTAGATGTCACAAGAGACTGTCCTTTTTTTTTTTTTCGCTCCCTAGCAAAAGAGTAAGAATTTGGGTTTTCAGAAACTCACTCCCTTTTACTTGATATTTATTAGCTTCAATCTCAATTGACTTGTATTTTGTTACTATAATTAGTAAAGTAAGTTGCTGCTGTTTGTTTTATTTGTTTGTTTCCCCCCCCCCCCTTTCATTCCTTTCCTTTCTTTGCCCTTTTGGGCTGGTCTCCTGTCATGGACACAGATCTGGAGATAGAACCGTGACAACTTTGATCCTTCATTGAACTGGCAAGATATGGATTTCTATTAGTAAATCATTTTGTGAAACACTGTGTTAAGATTGAGAGCCCACAGTGAATTGATGGAGAAGTATTTTGTTAGGAAAAATGGCAAGCATTGTGAGTTGATCCTTTGTAAACTGATCCATACAGTGTTTTTTATTGACTACAGTGACTAGCTGTGGGTAAATGCTGTGATCTCTTGCATTACCACTGATTACACCATTTGGTATATTCAGGCAAAGTATAGTGTCAGGGATAATGTATAGACATTATCACAGCAGATGAAACTGACGTCTTTGTTCAAATTCTGCTTCTATAATTATCCATCTTGCAAAGCCCCACTACCCGCTTGGTGTTCTTTCTGAAGAGCTGCTGTTGTCCAACTTAAAAAAATAAAATAAAAATCTACAAATATATGAGTAGTTATGTTCCCATTCAATAAATATTAAGAGATTGCTTACCAGAGCTGTGCATTGTGATAGAATACTTATCTGCTCAAAATGTGAGCATTCCATGCATAATTATTTCCACTAATAATCTCAAATACTAGTCTTCAAGCACTTCCTCTATTGGCATTATAGACATGAATTCATTTTTAATTCTTCTGGGTTTTAATTTCTTTCTTACCATCACAGCAATTAATTTAGCCTTAGTCACCGAAGTTACCTATTTACTGACTAACCCTTTAGGGGTGGTTTTCTATTATAAATGCTGAACACTTGGCTTTTACAGAAGTACAGTACGTGTATATACATCTTCAAATTAGCAAACTGATTTATGCTGTACAAAATTAATTTCTCTTGATCTCATCTTTTCCTTGCAGTGTTGTTACTGTAAATACTGTTGGTTAAAATGTCAACCAACATCTTACGCATAGAAGATATGAAACTGCTCTGTGGGCCATTTCCTGTACATTGATAGAGACACTCAGAACAGAAATTGAAACAATTAAAATGATGGAGTTCTATGCTCAGCTAAGCTTGTGTTCATCTTGCTGCACAGGTCATGAGAATTTAGCCACGTGGTTTGCAGAAAAGGGCTCTAAGCAAGCACTAAGCAAAAAATGTTGTTGGCAATATATTATTACTTGAATGCTGTTTGACAGCACCTCTCCTGTCATGCTGCTAGCTGGCCTGAAGAAGAGTCAGAGTTGTAGAGGGTGGAAGGGACCCCCTAGAGATCATCTAGTCTAACCCGTTGCCAAAGCAGGCTCCCTAGGTCAGGCTGCACAGGTAGGTGTCCAGGTAGGTCTTGAATGTCTCCAATGCAAACTAAGGTAGAACTACTGTGTTTGTCTAATACCTGAATTCAGGTAAAAACAGAGTCACACGTGCATACCTGAAGGTTATAACTGAATTCTTTATCATCACCAAATTAGTTATGTTTGCATGTGAGTATAATCCACTTAAGTTCTAACAACTACTTGTTTTCAGTTTGTGGTGAAATAGTAGTGAACTAAGTAGAAAATGCCAAGTTCATCCTTTTTTGTGCATTAGAGTAAAATGCAGTTCATTGATCAAGTTTCAGATCATTTTCACTCTTGTTAAGTCATATATCATTTAGCTGTTAATGCAAATAATAGTTTATCATGGGATATAGATGCTAAAAGCTTGATTAACCTATATCCACTTAAAAAACAAAAAGTGAAAATAACATAGCAAAGTTACCGTTAGATTATTAATAGTATATTACTTATTTGACAAAACATTGCATTTTGTTTTCAGATCTTATGGGTCTTATGTTTAAGACAGGGTTCACATGTCTTGACTGAAGTGGAAGTGTTGTTTTTTTTTGCGAAGTTTCAACTGATGATGCTTTATGTAGGGTTGAAATGTGCCTACTGTGTGACCTGTAGTTTTTGCCAGATAGAGGCAATTCCTGTGGCTGACAATTGCATTTCTTTCCAAATGACTTCTGAAGTGCTGGATACATCTGACCACTGAGAATCTTTTATTGCCCTGGAATTATGTTTTAGAAGATTTTAGAAAGTAAGGATCTTTAATGCACGTGAAATCAGATACATTGGGTACTTAATGCAACATCTCGTTTCCAATTCTTGTTGCCTACACAGAGCATGCATTGTGGCTACTGTTATTACTGAGCACAAATGTATAAAATAGATTAATAAAGCAATGAAGAACTGCTGAGTTAGTTACACATCTTACATAGTTTACTAGGATGCAGGGCAATAGTACTAGAATTTAGTACAATAGCACAAAATACAAGGCCAGCAGAAAGACTTTTTTTCTCTTAGTTCATCAGAAGCTGCCACAAAGTTGCATGCCTGAAAGAGTTGGTATTGCCATCTTTTGCATGACATGCAATTAATGGAGTATCCAGGCTTACAGTCATATTTTAGCCTTTGTAACTCTTATCTGTATGATTGCTCTGGAAGTTCTCAAAAGAAAACAAGTAGTATGCCAGTATGATGGGACTGTGACAAATAACCTGAACAGAAAATAGTAGTGTATTTGCATTTTCTCTGTGAGTGGGAAAAAACAGCATATTTTCCATCATACCTGAAGTGTGTAATTTTCAGTTTGGGGCTAAAGAATAATGATTTAAAGTGCATATTGCCACCTTAGAAATTTCTTCAAATGCACTAAGGATTTCTTGAATTTCTTTTAATAGAATTTTAGTCTTTCATTTTGCATTTCAACTGAGAGTAAATACAAAATGAAATATCAGTAGGTCTTTGTGCAGTAAGAGGGAAGAGTAGATTGCAATCAGTTTTTTAGGAAAAAAATATCAGCTCATATCTTTTGCTTTTCCTAATATTTCGAGACTGTGAACAGACTCATTTTGCTATTTAGTGTGACTTGTTAAAGCCATACACTGATGAATCAGCTCTAGCCATTTCATGTTCTCCGTGTAGGTAATAAATGGGCAAACCATTGTTTTCTTCTGAGAATTTCTATGAAAATGGATAGATGGAAGCTGACTAAACCCAAGGACTGATTTAAGTTTTTTACCTCCACAGCTTCACTTACATTTCCCTAAACCAATTTCAATATAATTGATGACACTCTGGAGGCAGCCATTGTGAACTGAAGGAATTCCTATATGAAATGCTGCCAACCCAACCCCCCCATAAAAAAGAAGAAAAGTATTGCAATGTAATCACGGTGTAAAATTCCAAAGAAATATTTCAATTTGGAGTAATTCAGCTAAGGTGTGTTCTTGGACTTAGCAACAATGGGAACCAGATATGAGTCCTGATGATTCAAACAGATAAAACTGTGCAGGCAGGTAGTGGATAAATACTACTACTGACCTAAAAATGTCTGTACTATGCTGAACTCTAATCGTACCTGTGTAGATTTGTAAGATGTTCATAAATGAGTAGATACTATAGTATAACAAATGATTGTTTTGCATAGTCAGCAAGTAATCCTTCCCTCTCCTTCTCATGCTAATAATCTCAAATGCATACACAGGGTGTCGAAGAAAGCTATGTTCAGACTTAGAAGCATATGATTCCTGTGTAAACATAAAATTTATCAGTATTATGCTTCCATCAGAATTGCTATTTAAAAAAAAAAAAAAGGGTTTTACTCAAATGGGTGTAGGTTTTTCCCAAAATGAGTATGCTTAGTAGGGTTCTGTGCTTTGGGAGTAATTCCTGTTTGGTTTTCAAATGTATCCAGGTTTCTGCTAGTACTGGTTGAAGATCAGTCGTTCCTTAACTGATAAGCCTGCTTCCCGTGACAGAAAAAATATATTTTTAGTCATGTTTCATTTATGCAGCTATCTACCGACTGCTTATATTTCTCTTGTACACCGAGAGTAAAAACAATTTTCTGAATCTCAAATGGTACACTAGTGTTCCTGATTTTGTGACTCAGCATCTCTGCTCTTGATGTCTGTTATAATAAAACAGTGAATGTTGTCTCTTAAAACTGATAGGTTTGAAGTGTGCTGTGGAGCTCCAAGTAAGCTGATGCAGCCCCTGCACAGTTTGTGATGCCATGTAGTATATATGCATTAGAGGTGGTCTGCTGAACTGTAAATTAGTTGCATCCAAACAAAACTTCTTCACATAAATCCAGGTATCTTCTTTCCAAAAGGAGTTACTATCACATGTGGTCCTTTGTGGTGAGAAGAACAAAGACTGGAAGGGCAGGCAAAGAGAATTATATGAGATCATGATTGTATTCCAGTGTCCCAGTACTGATTTGATTGTCAACACTGATGTGTACATCCTCTGTTCCCTGGCTCCATATTCAATGCTGCAACTCATCTGTGGTTATAGAGTGTTGCTTTCACTGTGAAATGCTGGAGCCTGAACAATAGGCTCTGAAATCAAAATTGGCCTATGAATGAAACTCATAAACTCACAGTATATCTAGTGGATATTGTACATGTAATTTTAATCCATATTTTGCCACGTTAGGGTGAGTATGCATATTGTGATGTTTATCTACAGAAGCTCTGTTACAATGCTTAGTATGCAGTAATTACAGTCAAATGATATCTCACTTGATCACAAGGGAATATTTGTTAAATTAAGTATGTTACAGGGGGCCTGGATAATCTTGCCAAAGAGGACTACGGTACACCAAAATAGACAGCACAATGCACTTGGCTCCTCCTTGAACCCTGGCCATGTTTTGGGGTGAAAACCAACAGGAGAAGGAGAAAACTAGATGTTCTGCCTTTCTGTTACGCATATATGTTTATTCAGTGGTATAGAGGCTGGACCTGCTTGCAGTGACTTTGGAGACCTCATCTATGGGGTGGACCATAAGACTTCCCAATTGCCAGGATAGGTTCTCCTGATCCTCTCGGCAACCTGGGCTCCCCAGCAACTATGGATCCGGATGATGGTGAAGTATTAGGGCAGTTGATGATGTATCTTCATCAATCACTATCGCTAACCTCATGTAGTAATGATTAGACATATTGCCTTTCTTATTTTATCATTAAGCATATCTTTTGACTATAGGCTTTGCTTTATTGTTTGTATTAATTTGAAATAGACAGTAAAATTAGCCTATCCCTTTAGTTGATGTCTGTTTCCTTACTGTAGATCCTGATAGTTGATAAAACACACTGACACTGTGAACTAACAACTATCACCAGCGTAGAATTCACATTAACAGTATCCCGGTTTAGGTTTGAAGTTGACACCCTGTCACAGATCAGACATTGCCTTTCTAAATGGTGTCTGTTTTAAAATCTAAATAATTGCACTTTTAATAGGAGTCTGAACTCATTTTGAGGATTTTACTATGTGTGGTGGGAGAGATCACTTGCGGAGACCAAAGCAAAAGCACTTTACATACAGAAAGAAAAACTGAACCACCTTGTGTGGAAGTAGTTCAAACTATAATTATGAAAGAAATTGTATAGTTTCTGAAACATGAAGAGCCACGTGGCAGGACAAAACGAATGACCCATGCATTCAGTTCAAACTGTGATGATCATGCGGATTTTTGGTCTTTTGAAGAGAGGTTCTTTGCTTCTTGGTTAGCACCCAGAGTGGCAAGTGCAAAGGCCTTGTCTACCCTTAACAAGTTAGGTTGTTGGCTTGCTAAGCAGACTAACGCAACATCGCTTGCTATAGACATAGATTCAATTTGCCACGCCACTTTACAAAATCGCTAGCCCACAGCCATGGGTGTGAAGACCTCGATGGCATGTGCTGTGTGAACCTATCAGACCATTCGGAGTCGATTCACAAGCAGTTATTCCAATTGAGGGAGTTAACTAACCATTTGCAAGAAGAAAACGGCCTGGGGTTGGACCAGTGGCTAGAAGGCTTTGGTCTGGGCCCATGGCTGCGCAATGTAATCAAATATGTGATAGCTATCTTAGGAATCATTCTGTTACTTGTTCTACTGTTGCCTTGCATAATGAATTGTTTGCAGAATATGATTGATCGCTTAGTGACCCGAGTGTTCTCTCTCAACCTAGTAGCCCAAGAAGAAAACGGGGGAATGTGGGGGGTTTTATTGATGACTGTCTTGCTGAAAAGGGCCATGTTGACAATTCAGCTGGATAGGAGAGAATAAAGAGGGCAAAGAATTGTGCAGAGTAGCAAGGACATAACGTCCTTGGGTAAAGTAACAGTATGTGAGGGGAGGAAGCAGAAATGTGAGAAACAATCAAGACAAGCAACATAGCTAAACGCATAGATCAGGATGGGGCTGGGTTGCTATTGTAGCTGAGGAACCTATTAGGAGCTCGGGCTTTGCAATATGTATGAGCTTCATTAACGCCATTATAACTGTACGCATCCTTCTGATTAAAGTTGAGACTTATTGATCAATTCTGTGGTCGTGTGATCGTCTCCCGCCGCTCCGACACTAAACTATCCACAGCATATGTTTGTATGAAGCTAATCCTTCAATTTATCTTTCATAACATTTCATGAGATGTCTTTAGCACTAAAATGGCAGTTACAGTGCTTTGAAAATAAACATGAAATAACTGATGATTTGGTGATTGATATAGGAAGGAAAGGACACTGAGAAAACAAAGAGAACTGATCAGACAAGAAGGCACTTCTCATTCGTATCTGTCATTCAGAGTGGGACAGAAGGTAACAGGTACACTGTTGAGCAAAACACTGATCATCTTCCTCATGCTGATTCAGTAATATTTTCATGATCTCACTTTTTATAATCAGCAATCCAGCACTTCAGCCAGTTTTATTCCTACTTTATACCATGTTTAAAAACTTGCTATCCTCTGGGTTAGGCGGAAAAACTAAATTGTTATGTAACAGTCCATTCCATTGAGAAGAGACACCAAAGACTTCCCAAGCCCTGAACCTCACGCTGCCTTCTGGAGCAGAGTGGTTCTGAGAAGGCAATTTTGTCTTCTCCAACCACTTGTGTGAGCTGGGGAAAATACAGACTCATAAAACTTGAACCTCTCTATGGCCTTCTGAAGTTTTGCAAAGGCAACAACACTCACTAGATTTTTGCCAATTTTGAAATACATTATCTTTTTCACCCATCAGCAATTGCCTTGGATGAAACATCACTTCTTAATTCTGTGAGCAGTTGCATAAAGACCCAAATTATTTTGTTCTCTTCAATCTGATGTAAAATTGCTCCAAGAAAATTTCTCACCCTTCTTTCCTGTCTGACTCTGAATAACAAATAATTAAGAATTTGACTGTTCTGATGCCCTCCAAGATAAAATCTCGTCGTGAATAGATGAAGGGTTTCTCATTCTTTCAATTTATCACAGCAGGAAATCTGTTTCTATGCATAAAACAAAAGAAACTATGAAACAGTGCTTCTATTTGGAATGAATGTAACAGTTAATATTTCTTACTCCTTCTCCTCTTTTCTCCTTCATTCAGAAACTGAGATAATATGATTTTCATTACAAACATGTCTGGAACTTCTTGTTGATGAAGTAGCTCAACACTGTGCTGCCAAGGTGGGTGAGAGTATGTAGGTGTAGAACAACTGAACCAGGTTCATAAGTGATGCACAGATTTCCATACAGGATGAGCCAGACTCTTGAAGAACACTTCCCCCCTGTGCCAGAGCAGGGTCAGTTGCTCATGTAACTTCAATTAAATATTGCAAAGAGGATGTAAGTGGGGGTTTAAATTATTCAGAGATGTTCTTCAGAACAACAGAGACATTAATCTTTCTCTCCTGGTACTGATTTTCACAGCACAGTTAAGACATTGATTTCTAGTGACACTGTTTTCTCTCTTTATGCTCAGAGAGTGGTTGAGAACATCTCCAGAGTTCACATATGTATTAATCATAATTTTGGAGAAGAAAAAACGTGTAGTAACTCCCACTGTGCATAAATGGGACTATGATTCACCACTTAAAGTTTACAAATCTAAGCATTGTTATTAGCATGATCAGAAGTGATTCGTAAGGAAAAACTACAGGAAGGCGTTAAGGCTGGAGGCAGCCTGGGCTGTAGTGACCACGCTCTGGTCAAATTTGTGATCTCAATGGATGTGGACCTGGCAAAGAGTGTGGTCAGGACCCTGAACTTTGGAAGAGCAAATTTTAAGCAGTTCAATGGACTGTAAGCCAAGATCTCCTGGGATGCTGTCTTAAAAAACAAAGATGCTGAGGAGAGCTGGCTACTCTTCGAGGATGCCTTTCTTGAGAGCACAACAGCTCTCCGTCCCTCTGAATAATAAAGCCGGCAGAGGGGTAGGAAACCAGCATGACTTGGCAAGGACCTGCTGGGCATACTGAGGGCAAAGAAAGGTGCATACAAGCTCTGAAATGTGAAAAACAATAGTAAGACTTTCTACAGGTACATTGGCCAAAGTGAGTGTACATCCTTTGGTAAAAAAAAGGAGAACTGGCTTCAACGGATGAAGAGAAGGCTGAGGTACTGAATGAGTTCTTTGCTTCAGTCCTCACTGGCAGCCAGGATTCTAGTATTTCTAACATCCCTGAGCCCTGCATCCCTAAACCTCTAGGGGGGATCTGGGGCAATAAATCTCCCCACTACTGTGAGGGCAGAGGAAGTCCGAGACTTCCTCATGAGACTGAATATGTACAAGTCTATGGGGCTGGATGGCGTGCATCCCAGGGATCTGAAGGAGCTGGCTGAGGTGGTTGTCAAGCCACTCTCCATCATATTTGAAAAGTCATGGCTGGCAAGTGAGGTCCCGGATGACTGTAGGAAGAGTCACGTCACTCCCATTTACAAGATAGAGACAAAGGAGGACCAGGGAACTACAGGCCAGTGAGTCTCACCTCTGTGTCTGGGAAGATCATGGAGCAGATAATCCTGGACAACATGCTTGATCACGTGAGGAATGAGCATGTGATCTGAGACAGCCAGCATGGCTTCACCAGGGGAAGGTCATGCTTAACCAACCTGGTGGTCTTTGGTGATGGAGTGATGGCACTGGTGGATGAGGGAAAGGCAACCAGTGTCGTTTACCTGTACTTGAGCAAGACCTTTGATGTGGTCCCCTACCACATCCATATCTCCAAATTGGAGGGATGTGGATTTGATGGGTGGACCACTCAATGGATAAATTGGTTGAAAGGCTGCAGACAGAGGGTGGTCATCATTGGCTCTATGTCCAGGTGAAGGCTGGTAATGAGCATTGTTCCCCAGGGGTCTGTCTTGGGAACAGTGCTCTTTAACATCTTTATCGATGGCACTGATGACAGAATTGAGTGCACCCTCAAAAACTTTTCTGATGACACCAAGCTGAGTGGTGCAGTTGACAAAGTTGAAGGAAGGGATGCCATTCAGAGGGACATCAATAGACTTGAAAGTTGGGCCTGGGTAAACCTAATGAGATTCAACACAGCAAAGTGCAAGGTTCTGCACTTGGGCCAGAGGAATCCCAGACATGCATACAGACTGGAAGGAGCAGTCCTTGAGAGCAGCCCTGCAGACAAGGACCTGGGGGTCCTGATGGATGAAAAACTTAACATGAGCCAGCAGTGTGCTCTTGCAGCTTGGAAAGCAGATGGTATCCTGGGTTCCATCAAAAGAGGGGTGGCCAGCAGGGACAGGGAGGTGATTGTCCCTCTCTACTTTGCTCTTGTGAGGCTCCACCTGGAGTAGTAACTGTGTCCAGGTCTGGAGCCCCCAGTACAAGAAAGAGAGCTGTTGGAGAGGGTCCAGAGGACAGCCACAAAGATAATCAGGGGAATGGAGCACCTCCCCTATGAAGACAGGCTGAGGGAACTGGGCTTGTTCAGCCTGGAGAAAAGGTGGCTGTGGAGTGACCTCATTGCAGTCTTTCAGGACCTAAAGGGAGCCTACAAACAGGAGAGGAAACAACTCTTTGAAAGGGTAGATAACTGCAGGACAAGGGGAAATGCTTTTAAGTTGAGGGAGGGAAGATTCAGGTTGGATGTCAAGGGAAGTTCTTTACAGAGAGAGTGGTGAGGTACTGGAACACGCTGCCCAGAGAGGTTGTGGATGCCCCGACCCTAGAGGTGCTCATGGCCAGATTGGATGGGGTCCTGAGCAACCTGTCCTAGTATTAAAAGGGGAGGTTGGTGGCCCTGCATGTGGCAGGGGGGTTGGAGATTCATGATATTTGAGATCCCTTTCAACCCTGGCCATTCTGTGATTCTGTCCCTGCATATTGTGCATGTAGACAACCTGTGCTTCTGCATTGCTTTGCCCTAAGTGGAAATGTTCAGCTGGGCTGCTGTAGGCTGTAGTAACAGCCAAAGAAAATCAGTGGAAGGAACAATGGTAAAAAATAGACTATTTTTTTTAACTGCATAGTGAATAGCAGAGCATTGTTCTAACTATGGATTCACAAATGGATTCACAAATGGAAGCAAGTGGATTCATGAATGGAAACAAGGAAATGCAAGAAAAATAGCAGATGTTGGGGCAGGTTTTTAAGTTCTTTTCTTTGCCTTCAGTTGAACAACACAATCTGCTAAAAAAAGAAAAAGATCTCTGTTATGAGAAAAAATGCAGCACTGCTTTTTCAGTTAAGTGCAATAAGAGAAGTCTTTGTTTTCAAACATTGGAAGCTGCAAAAATGTAAACAAGCCAGGGAAATAGTTGTCTAAAAGTTGTCTTAAGCAACAGAAGAATGGGCATTATTTAGTGGCTAAAGCATTCTGTTTTCTTAAAGCCTTGTGCCAAATTGTGCCACTAACCATATCTAGGGAAGGCAAGGCAACAGCTAAAGGCAGAACTACTATTTTTTTTTTCTGCATGACTGTTTAAATTTGTTTTGACTTTCTTCTGTTGTAGATAAATCTGTTAAACCAAGCCATTTTTTCTCAAACACATAATTCAACCAGGAGGTAGTGAGCACTTTTTGCCATTTCATCTGTAGCTATTTTCTTTTTTTTTATTTCCTAAGTTGCTTTCCTTAAAGTCTGCTGAAGACTTAACTCTAAACTAAAGGGGTTATTTGATGGTAAAAACATACTAACAATTTGTGCATGTTTAGTCACATCCATCCAGTTTTCACCACCATTGAAACATCATTCAACCAAACAGTCCTGGGAAGCAGCTGATATGATCTGTATTCATTTTACTGATAAGGATAAGTCAACATAATACAAGTATCTAGAACTGTTGCCTGGAAAATGCTTGGAGTGTCAGGGTCAGAATACAAGTTATGATATAATTTGATTCCTAAGCCAGGAGTATGGCTGTGTACTCACTGCAACATTATGGTAAATAATCCATAGATGATAAAGGCATTGTCCTTATATAGGTTTCCATTAGCGAAATTGATAGTAAAGGAGTGTGAAAAGTCACGTTCTCTTGGGCTGAAAATTTGGAAAGCACCATCTTTTGCTATGAGTCTGAAATATAACATTGCCAAAAGACCCACAACTGCAATTGTTAAACAAGTTTGTGCCTTCATACGTCTGTATTTTTCTCTAAAGAAATGCATGAACAAAAATCTAACATAATAGCAAGATACTTTAAGCATATTTTCATGCATCACACCAGATTTATATGTAGATTTATAAAAAAGAAAAAGTGAGGAGGGAGAGAGAATATTCACCTAAGTAAAGCAGTGTAGCTGCAGCAGTACACTCATGACAGCATGGAGACATGGACTTTGGAAAGACACAGAGACCCTGCTGTCACAGAGACCTGACTGTTTCAAAGAGTTAGGAGCAGGTCACCTTGACGACACACCTCCATGTACTTGTGCTGTGGCTACTGCAACGATTTTACAGAATGCATTGTCTGCTCCTACTCTGAATCTTGACTAGGTAGACTTTTGGTAGGAGCAGCTTGTGTCTGTAGCTTTATCTTGCTGAAAGCAGAAGCCAGAGTGGTTGTGTGGGATTGGGAGGAGCAGGGTTGGGTCTAACAGAGCAGCTGGGGCCTGGCTGCTGAACAGAGGGCCTGAGTGGAATGGGTAGAATAGAGAAGACAGCTCACAGTGAGAAATTTAGGGAGACACTGCAAAAACTGTCCTGGGAGAAACTGAATTTTGGTCTGGCAGCAATATAATTCTGATGTGGGACAGAGCAGCAATGTCAGAACACAAGAGGTTAGAGCACAGCAGCAGAGGCTGCGTGTTACGTGGAGAACTAGAAGCAGTGGGGTTGAACTGGGGCACTTCCTCCTCCTTTCACAGAGGGCTTGAAGGCTAGCTGAAGCAAAACTGAAGGTAGCTATTTGTAAAATAAACCTATGTGATGGGATATGATAGCTATCATATCCTCAAGTGGTGCCAGGGAGGTTCAGGTTGAGATTTATTTAGGAGAGATTTATTCTCTAAAATGATGGTGAAGGAATGGAAAGTGTTTCCCAGGGAGGTGGTGGGTTTCTGTCCTGGAGATGTTAAGAAACATGTAGATGTGGCACTGAGTGACGTGGTTAGTGGGCATGGTGGGGTGGTGACGGGCTGACAGTTGGACTAGATGAACCAAGAGGTCTTTTTCAACCTAATGATTCTATGATTCTACAATTCTGAATATTTCCCTTTACTCACAACTTTTATATAATTAGCATTACTATTTTATACAATTAGAGGCATTTAATACAATTAGAGGCATTATTAACCTTGGTTTACCTCTCTTTAAATGTTGTGTACCTGCAGAACCCAAAATAATAAAAGCAGTCATTATTTAGAAGCGCTTTATTTATCCTCCACTCTAGTGCTCTGAAACACAGACCATCTAAATGTGGCTTATTCTGTGTGCACTGAACTTTTTGACAGTCCTTTTATCTCCCACTGTACAATTCCAGCAGCCAGCTGGATCTTCAAAGCAGCTGCTCTCTAGGCAAGATGATGCTTGCTCTTTCTCCGTTTATTCTCCCTTCCAAGTACACTGAAATGGAGACAGACTGAACAAGAACTTTCATGGACTAAGGTTTTACTGAGTGCTGCACATCCTACCATTCAAAGATATATATACATATACTTACATGTTTATATAAACACACACACAAATATATATCGGGGGGAAAGTGAAAGAAATAATTTTAAAACCAAAACATCATTAGTTTAATGCATTCTTAGGTAGTTTTGCTGTAGTTGTTGACAGGTGTTCTTCATAGTGGATGACAGTGCAGGGGATATTCTTCTAGTGATGAGAAGGGAATAATCACAGAATCGCAGAATCACAGAATGACTGGGTTGGAAGGGACCTCAAGGATCATGTAGTTCCAACCCCCCTGCCTAGCAGGGCCACCAAACATACACCTTTACTAGATCAGGTTGCCCAGAGCCCCGTCCAACCTGGTCTTGAACACCTCCAAGGACAGGGCATCCACAACCTCCCTGGGCAGCCTATTCCAGGACCTAACCACTCTCCTAGTAAAGAACTTCCCCCTAACATCCAACCTAAATCTTCCCTCTTTTAACTTAAAACCATTTCCCCTAGTCCTGCTATTATCAGCCCTTTCGAAGAGTTTACTCCCCTCCTGGGAGTAAGTTCCCTTCAGGTATTGAAAGGCTGCAATGAGGTCACCCCGCAACCTTCTCTTCTCCAGGCTGAACAAACCCAACTCCCTCAGCCTGTCCTCATAGGGGAGGTGCTCCAGCCCCCTGATCATCTTCGTGGCCCTCCTCTGGACCCTTTCCAAAATCTCCATGTCTTTTTTGTACTGAGGGCTCCACACCTGGACACAGTACTCCAGATGGGGCCTCACAAGAGCAGAGTAGAGAGGGATAATAATAAATAATGTTTGTTTAATGAGTACTACACCAGCAGCCATACTTAACATAAAACATCTGTGTTTGCCATTGACAGTGTGCCACTTGTATAAGCCACGTGTCTGTCTTCCCAAAGATATTTTGAGATTAGAAAGATTGGAGATAGTGCTTCAGCTACTACAGCAATGCAGACTTCAGTAACATTTCAGGGCAGAAGGATCAAGCAGTCATGTTTAAGGCAAAATCAAGCTAGCCTGTCCCAAGCCTTCTTATCCTCTGGCTGTCCTCTGCTACTTGATTTTACCCCTCCTCCTCCACCGCATTTTTACCAGCTGACTCATTCTTCTTCAGTCAGGTTTTCTGACATCTACACAAAAACCAAAATCAGTTCTCTTGATAGTGTGTAACTTCTCATGACAGACTGTTTTTAACTTCCACAGGCATCATGGTGGGCCAGTTACCACCTCTATACCATGGACTTTCAGTACTGTCATGAACAGTTCACATGTTTGCTCAGAAGAATCTCAGCTCTGCTGCATCTCTTCACAATGCTCTGCATCAACCCCTCTCTTAAGAGCTGAGATCTAAACTACTCAGGCTGAGCATTATTAACAGAAACAAAGGGTGTTCTGAAAGCAATTCAGACCTACTTGACTGTCACAAGTCTAGTTCTGTGTATTAGCTCCTAGGCTAAATTGCTGAGATTGATGCTTCTTCCTGTCTTCCAACAATAAAAAGAATCTGGATCTGAAATACCTGGCACTTACAGAACTCTGGCTACTTGGTCACAGCCTCATAGAGTTACTCCTAGCCAGGACACATAGATTTCTACTCAAAAAGAAGCCTTGGCTCCGCAAAACACAGTTCTCAACTCTGAACGACTTGAGCACACAAAATGAAAATTTCGAGAGGCTGCAGGCAGAGATTAGCAGAACCAACGAGGCCATGCCCACACTAGGACTGGAGCTGACGTTTTCCATTTCATCGATTACCCACGAGAGGGCAATGTCATTCCTATATTCAACTGCTGAGTAGACGAAAACGGAGCGTTGGTGCGTTTGTATATTGCCGCTTCTCTGGCACCTTCACACACTGAATTCTTCTTGCCTAAGTAGGTCGACTTAACATCCTTATCAGTTATCAGTAATTGAAAGATCATTTGTCGATGATGGAACTGGCACACCAGCAATTGATCACTGCTGATAGCAGGCAGTAGTTGCATATAGCAAAGGTTCATTGATGTTACTTGAGCTTCAAGTGTGTGTGAGCTATGCTGAAATCCTGTGAGGTGCTTTCTTAGTATTAGAGGTTAGCAGCCTCAGACTTTCGTGCTGGCTTGCAGTCTTTAATTATCATAACACGGTGAATTAATGCCATTCCAGTGAGTATTTGAGACTTGAGGGAACTGCTGTGGGAAGGCGGAGGAGAGGTAAATGATTAGCACTGCTCAGTGTCCTGGTGACAGACACCAGTGCATTGGTGCACGCTTACTGACCTTTATGCCAGCCTGTTTCCTGATGCAGCTCCCGGAGTACCACCAACCTTCCTATTTTTCTTATCCACCACCCACTTCCCCTCATTATAACCAGTGGATGTTGCTTCACTGGTGTATATGTTCAGGGTGCTCTTTGTCAGCCATATACTGATGAGCAGCTACTTCTGGATTTATGCAGAAGTTATGTGGAAGCAGAGTAATAGACTCCAACTCCCCTTAGATCTGTGGCTGTGCAGTGGAAATATTCCTTCTCCGCTGAGCTCCTGAGATAGAAGAGGTGGAAGCTGTGCTCCTCCAGTAGTCAACTACGGCATAGTCCTGGAGTAGGTTAAGAATGAATGTAAATTAAAAAGCAATTTCCAAACACTTACTTATAGTAATAAGGAAATATTTGGTCCCACCCACATATGGACTTCTGTTTACATGTTCCCAAGTTCTGTTTTGGGGACTGAGTTTCCACTCTTTTTTGGAGGCTTGCCACTATTACAGACACAGGCAATTCTTCCACTCCCCACCTGGAGAAAACTCCTCACAATGAAGTGCAGCACAGCAATTTCCCTACAGAGATAATAAGGAATGGACAAGCCATGGGTGACAGCAGCCAACAACTGGGGCTGGGTCCTGGAGACAGAAAGGCCCAGCAGAATTAGCCATGGTAAAAGAGTTACAGGCTCTTGCACTGCTTTGGGGAGCGTGTGGATCTTTGTTGTAATGCAGTTGGGTTAGCATTCTGGAGAATCCAGAGACTCCATTCTTCAAGGGGTCAAACAATTCTTAAATGCTATCATTACTTAGGGGATGATGCTTTTCTGCTGCCTGCTTTGTGCACTAAGGACAAGTTTGCTATATAGAGATTGCAGCAGTTAATGCAAAGCAAACAATCATCTAATTTCATTCCTAGCCTGTGGGTTTTGGAACAGATTAATTATACTTAATTAAAATTATCAGTTGTTTAAGCCATTGAAATCTTAAGGTGATTGAGAATAGCTTAATTATGTAAAATGCCTGCAAGATGAAGTTTCAATGTTCTCACAGAGAATTGTTATTTTTATCATCTGAGCTGCGTGATCTTTCTAAAAATACAGCATTAATACAAGAAAGCAGTGTCATTCATGACTGTCAATGGTTTAAAAGAGAAAGCAGAATCATTTGTTTTTCTCTTTACAGAAGCCTGATAGCAGTGCTCAAAGTTTACAAATATCCCAGAATATTGGCGGTCTGCCTAGACTTTCAAGGTCAAGTTTTCAGTGAGCACCTGTGAAAAAGATAAACTCTCCCAATGAAACTCTCCAAGAGCAGAAAGAGAGATTCGTTCTAAAAAGCTAAAAAATAGCATTTGCAGCATTCTCCACCAAGAATGTCAGGTTGGTTCGGCACAGTTCCGTGACTAGTGGGGCGGAGGGATTTCACAAAATCCATGCCTCCAGAAAAGGGAAACAGGGGACCCAAAAGTAAATAAAAACAGCGGCTACGATCTGAGGAGAAACAAACTAATTTACTAAATATAGTATCAGAATGCAAGATAACACACCGTAATACAATATAATTAGAACTGAAGTTAATAAATCAAATATAATGAGAATGTCCGAAAAGTGGATAGACCTCACCATAACGCTGAAGTGAGAAGTGCAGTCCAGTTGAGCAGCAGGGAGAAGAAGAAGAGCAGATGAAGAAGATTGGACAAAGAAAAGCGCATCAGGTGATCTTGCTGGGAATTATATCTCCTCTCCAACTGCAAAACCCCTGGGGAATGTAGTTCTTCTTCTCTTCCAGGCAGGTACCCAGAACTTGAGCATTAACAGTTAAACTCCCAGTGCATTGCGTAATGTTGTGATGTGGAATATGGATAACCAAAAATCATGAAACCATGACACATGGCCTTTATTATAGTAATAAACTGCTGTCCTTTCTTGGGGATAGAAAGCATTAAGCTCATTCTATTGTACATTCTGCAGACTGTGTGGCATTCTCAGTGAACAATGATTGGTCCTGGGAAAAGTTGGTGAAGGTTAAAAGTCATGATTGAAGAGGGGCACAAACAGGAGAGTCTTTTACCTTCCATTTTGTGATGCAGAGGTAGAAAGAGCCTGTCTTGAGACTGAGCAGGCAATGAAAGCAGCTGTCTCTCAAGTGAAAGCTGTGTGAGTATGAGCTAGTGATCAGAGAAAGATGCTGAAAATCATACTGGTACGCTGGCTTATTTTCTTTCCAGTTTCTGAAACTCATTTGCTATGTGATCTTGCTCCAGCTGCTGTTTCCTGTGAAATAAATGGATGGTGTTTTTTTCACCTTTGAAATCAGAGGACACTAAAATCTAGAATTTTTCTTAGAAATCAAAGATGACCAGTTGTGCCCAGGAAAGTCACAGTACAAATAGTCCTTCATTTTTTGCTTAACATAATAGTAGTAACATTTTATAGTTTCTTTTGTTTCCCAGATTTTGATCTTTTTTTTTTCTTTACTCCCACCCTACTCACACCTATTTTTAAAACTTATGGTATAGCACTGGCACAGCTTTAAAAGCAAAGTAGCAAAACCACGAAAACAAAATGAAATAAAGCCCCAGACAGCCACCCTTTTCCAAATGCGCACAACAAAGCATCCATGGGCTGTAGAGAAGTAATGAGGGGTGGTACTCTTTCTGGACGGCAAGCAAACCCTCTGTGACTCCACACAGGGGCTTGAGATCCACTGCAGCTGCTTTCCTCAGGAGAGGATTCTCAGTCCAGCCACCACCACTCTGTGTGACCTCAGCACTTGTAAAATGGGACATCTCCATTGCAAAGTATTTTCTATTAGGAGGAAGTCAATGATTTGAGTACCTGCAGAGAAAGGACAAAGAATCTGGCTTCCTCCATCCTCCCACCTTACAGAAGATACACTGCAGGCTCTGAGCCTGTTATTTTCTTATGTCCAGCAGCAAAATTGTTAGTGTATCATCTTTGCAACTCTGCTAAAGTAAAAAATTTTTATTCTCCAAACTTCAGGAGATTGTTGTTGTTATTGTAACCTTTGAGATAAAGGGATGATCTGCAGAAATAAGGCTGCATGGACATGGTAATTTCACAACAGACAATGTGATCACTGTATCTTTCAGCATTCCTACTGCCTTTGTATTTACTGTCTTGTCAGAATCTGAATGAGTTGTTTTTCTTTTCCTTTTCTGCTACACACTCTTTTTACCCTCTGACTCCATTCCCACAACAGTGTCCATATTCATTCAGTTATCCTTTTCTAGGATAAAGAACTAAAAAGAACAAACACGTGTTTGGCCTGCAACTCAAGTTTCTACAACCTGGAAATAAATCCCTGAAGGTCCTGTTCTGTGTTAATCTGTAACTGGTTAGAAAGAGGTCTTCAACTATTGTATATTCTGATATATTGATTTTGAACATGTCATGGTTTTATGATTTTTGGTTATCAGTATTCCATATCATGTAATGCACTGGGTTTGACCGTTGATGCTCATGTTCTGGGTGCCTGTCTGGAGGAGAACTACATTCCCCAGGGGTTTTGCGGTCAGCGAGGAGATGTAACCTGGCAAGGTCACCTGATGTTCTCTTCTTCGCCTGCTCTTCTCCATCTGCTTTTCTTCATCGGCTCAACTGGACTGCACTTCTTACCTCAGCGTTGTGGTGAGGCCTATCCACCTTTCACACGCTCTCTCTCTCTCATTATATTTTGCTGATACTATATTTAGTAAATTAGTTTGTTTCACCTCAGATCGTTGCTGCTGTTTGCTATTATTTTGGGGTCCCCTGTTTCCCTCTTCCGGAGGCGCGCATCTGTGGATCCCTCTGCCCCGCTGGTCACGGAACCAGGCTGAATTGGCCCATAAAACATTGACTGAACAGCCACTAAAATTTGTACAACAGATGCTTTTAGAGTGCTCATGATCATGCCTTTGGGCTAATAGAAAATTAATGGTTGTACAGCTTTTTGCATGTCAGATAGAATCAATATTAGTGGGCAAATGTGGTAAAGTATCACTAGGGGCATTATCGCTTACTGACCCTTGAGAAACAACAACCTGCAGAAAAAGAGAGAGAAAGAACATGGTGGTGGTGAATGTGATAGGTAGGCAGTACCAGCAGGGTGTCCCCTTCTTCAAGGTGCACTTTTCCTTTCTCACCCATCACAGATTCTTTCTTGGTTTTATTCTTCTCAGGGTCCAAACGGTATTTTCCATCTGTACACTGCATCTATATTGCCAGAGCTTGATACAGAGCCCAAGTGGAACACCTGCTTGCAAAACAGAATAAACTATCAAGTTTAGCTCTCTTAGTGTACACCTTTGTCTCAGGTGATGCATGTCATATTTTAAAATTCCAGATAAGTGGGATGAATGAAAGTTAATCATTCTATGATACAGAGTTATCCTTTTGCCTGGGATTCCATTCCAGGTTTTCTCTTTGCAAATCAAGAAAAGGCTGACAGGATCATAACCAAGTGTTACTAATACATTAAAAGAGCTATTCCTGTAGATTCCAGGACTGGTAACATTAAATCCTGTTTAATTCACATTCAATCTATTACTAAAATAGAAGAAGCACACAACAACCTAGATAATGCCCAATAATTCTAATTCTTGAGCCCGCATTGATAACACAGGAAAATCACCCACTATATCATACCATTACTACTGTTGCTATTGGCAATACAACAAGTTAGAAAGCAATACCAATAAATAAGAAGTATACAATCACAGTCATTATAAAGGCTGGATACTATTTTCTGCCTTGAGATGAGGCTGAACGTATCATGCTGGAACCCATGTAGGGCCAGTCCCTGTGGAAACACAAGCATATCCACGAGCCCAAGTTATCAGTGGTAAGGGTCCTTCCCAATGCCCTGTGGCCATATTCTGAACACTGACCATTGTCCGTTCCTTGAACACTGGGGAGGCCCCAAAATGACAATCCACACGAGTTGTATCCGTATGATCACAATTCAAAAAATTCAGCACAAGCAAAGCCTTACACAGTCTTCCTTGTGGCATGTCTCCCGTATTCCCCTTTTTTCTTTATTAAGAATAGATTTCAATGTTAGATGAGTACGCTCAATGATAGCTTGTCCAGTGGGAGAATGAGGAATGCCTGTAATATGTCTAACCCCCGTTCCTGGAGGAAAGTTCGTGTGGCCTGAGAAGTATACGTAGGTCCATTATTGTCTTTAACCAAGTTACTCGCAGGCTGCAGACACCCAGCAGCACGCAACGCAGGTGGAGCGGAAGAACACAGCGCCGCAGCGAGCGTCGGGGGGTGGAGAGGCGGGTGAGAGCGCGACGAGTGTCATGGGCGGAGCCAAGGGCGGGAGCGGGATGAGCGCCGGAGGCGGAGCCGAGGGCAGCAGCGACAGGAGGGGTGGCGATTTCTCTTCTCCGCGGTCAGGGGTGCGGTCGGAGCGGCGGATCGAATCCGGACCAGGGCTGCTTTCTGCACCGAGGGGCAGCGGCGAGAGTGGGAGGGAGAGCGATGGGGAATAGCAGGAAGAAATTCTTTCTTGTCGAATTTGTGTAAGCCCTTCCATTATTTGGTGCCAAACAGGTAAAAGTTCAGCAGCCGTTCTGTCTTCAGTAATAGAAGCCTTCCGGAGTTTTGCACCAGTTTTGTCTCAAAGCTCTTCATCAGAAGAGAACCCAGTTTTCAGAAATTCAGGGACATTTTTGCTTATCCATTTAAGAACAGTAACTAATGCTGAGGTAGATACAGGCTGATTCTGAAATGTTAAAACTAACCGTAATGCTGCAAGATTTACTTCCTGCTCCTTTGTCAGCGAGCTCCCCGTAGTTCGGTGCAGAACGGTGCGGCTGCGCGCGAAACAAGGGCTTCGCAGTTCAGTCGGGCGGCGCTGCCGGACCGGGCTCGCTCAGCCTCGGCTTGATTTGCCCCATGCAGTGGGCGCCATTTGCAGCGTCTGATGCACGGACTCAGATGTGAATGATCCAAATCGTTTATTACAAGTTCTCACATCACTTACATACCTTCACAAGTTTTCTTTTTCTAGCTTTCCCATCCACCTCTACAACTTTCCCATCCTTTACGCATCAGCAGAGAGTTTTACAAAACACTCTTCAACTGTCGTGCAGGCGCTTATCCAATCAGAGCTGTGAGACGTTCTTCTTCTAGAGGTGTTCTTGGTTCTCATGCTGATTATCTTGCTCCATATCTTCTGCTCTGAACAGTTTTTCTTGTACTCCTACAGTTCAGTACTGTAGAAAAGTGAGAAGGTCATTTGCCTAAAAGTCTCCCTCTCTGAAAAGGAAGGAATTCTGAGAAAAGTAAAAGTCATGACTGTGGGAATTGAATGTTGTTTCTGCATCAGAACAAAATAAGAATTTTGTTAATTTCATGGTCTCTCTACCATTTGGGTTCCTTATTAGAACTAATAGTTCTTTTCAGGGGCCTTTTTACTTTATCAGGGGTTCTCTGATAAGTTTTCTATTGGTAATCCCCTAGATAGATCTTCCACAAAAGTAATATGTAGGTGTCACACACATTGCAACAGTATCCTGCTCAAGTTAAAAGGACAATATATTACATGCTTCAGGGAGTGTCTGAAGAAGGTATGGAGGAATGCCTGGCACCCCCCCGGTAATCACCACATCAATACGACAAGAAGAGCACTGAGACATCTTGGAGACAACAGGATGGCTACCGACTGACACCAGATAACACACGAATCAACAAATGTAAGATGTGATAAGATTGTGAACCTGGAGTACCCAGCCAATGGGGAAACGGGGCAGGGAGATGGGCAAAGGGAAAAAGGGTATAAAAACTGTCACGCTGTGTCCATAGGTGCGCTCCTGCTTGCAGGACGCCCGCCATTGCAATCGCGAATAAAATCTGCTTTTATCAGAGATACCGTCCTGACCAAAAATTATTTGGATGTTTCCAGCATGACCAAATTCACACAAGTTGTAGTGCACTCTCAGGAACTAGGCACTAAATATGATGTTTGTGTAGTACTAGCTTGGCACATGTTCCAGAAGACAGACAATAGATAAATCATCTTATTACTCCATCTCTGAGCACATCACAGCATCTGAAAAGAGACTATGTCTTTTTACTTTTATAAGCTCTCTCTTATCAGAGAAAAATATCCCTCTTTTCATAATCACAGCTTATTTATATCATCACTGTTTGGCAGTATGTAAATTTGTGAACGACTATTTTCAAAAATGAAGTACAGAAGAAGTAAAATGTCATTAAAAAATCTCTGATGAACACCTCGAGACCTCACTGAGAATTGTAGCCACTGCCATTGAACCAAGGTGATGTGTTAATTTCAGAAAAACGAGGTCAAATATCCCACTAGTTCAGAGTTGTTGCTGCACTCTGGTTTAATAAAGAATGTTAAAAAATAAAAATAAATTTTATTACTTATATGCATGAACTATATATTTTTTGAGCTCCAAAAGCAATGTCTGCTATTTTATTACCTTGGTCCACGATGTCAAGAGATGGTATGGCAGCAGATGTGGAACCTTCCCACACATACTGTATTACATATTGTTGCAGTGTGATGGATGGCAACAGAGGGGCAGTCTGACAAAATGGCATCTGACTTGGAAATCTAAATGAAGCAAAGGTGTGTCATTGATTTCCTCCACGTGGAAATCAAAATGGCACCAATTGGCATTCATTAACACTTGCTGAACACTAATGGTGACCAAACAGTAGATGTGGGCACAGTGAGGTGGTGGTGGTGTGTTTCAGCAGTGGTGACAGCAATAGTGGATCTCCTCCACTTGTGCAGATTTTTACAAGCAGGCTCTTCTTCATTGCGTGTGAAAATGTATAGGTAATGGTGGTGACTGTGTTGAAAAAGTGTTTTGTAACTGAAAATCTGTGCTATCAAATAGTGTTACTGTGTCCTTTTATCTTTTGTAGTTTCTATGAAAATAAATAGGAGGCATTACTTTTAAAGCAAATGTGTATGCGGCCCAAGATAATTCCTTTGTGGCAAGTGAGAAATGGACTCCATTGCTGGTGCAGAATGGAGACCTTTATATAAATGTAGGTGCTTCCAACTTTTTTATCCCCCCTGAAAGAACCCTTGGTCACATGTACTAGCCAGGCATCTCATGCATCTTTACATATGACACAAGAAGCTGCCAAGCTTGTTTATTCATTTGCAAGATCCTTTGTTCATAATGTTTGTCCACACTCTTCACTTAAGCAGACCAAAAAGTTGGACACCCATGATTTAGGCAATTCTATGAATGATTTCATGCCATGTGGAAGATCTTGCACCTGGTGTGCTTTGCTGTACCAGAAACATTCAGTTGACAAGTGATGCTCATTAAAAACAAAACAAAAACCAGTTCAGCTATCTGCCTAAAGCATTTGCTCTGCCCAAGATGTTTACACAAATAAAATCAAAACAAACATCAGTCTTCTTCCCATAATTCAAGCAAGCTGTCTTCTGTTTTCACTCTATTTTATGATGCTTTTCCTGAATGCAGTGTTTTCCTGAAACCCAACACCTTTCCAAGTCATGATCTCTGGCATATCTTGCAATCACCTTGCTCACCTTGCCTGCCTCTTCTACTTGGCTCTAGCTGTACTGTACTGTGCACTATAATCGGGCAGGCTGTCTGTTCAGTTAGATAGCTACTTTTTATCTCTCACTGAACAAGGCAATCACAGTAGTCCTTCTCCATGCAGTTCCCATGCCCTATAACATGATTGAAAAATGGTCATCTAAGACCTCCATTGTAGCATTTCCTAATGATGTATATTTTGCTTGCTAGCTTAAGCCTATTGCCAACGAGACCATCAGCATTTACAGCTTCTACTCTCTAAAGTGCAAAATTACTTTGAGTCAGAAGGAAAAAAAACAAACCAACAGAATAACACTTTTCATTTGCCAAGACAGTCTATTACAGTGGAAGATAATAAAACTACATTTTCAAATGGACTTGGTGAGAATGATGTAAAAGACATGACACGAACATTCTGTTGCCACAGTGCCCTTGGCTTGAAATGACAATGAAAGGTCTCGTAAGAACAGCAATTAAAGCACAGAAGACCTGCTGATTTTCAAACTGTGAGATGAGCATGAGCACACTTAAACTAGACCATCTCCTTTTTCCTCAGATATCATGTATTTTTAGGCTGGAGGAGGAGTATACCACTTTCAAAGCTGGAAGATGGAGCTGACCCTTTGCTAAAAGGCTTTGTCCGAGACTTCCAAAGTGAGGGACCTTCAGTAATAAATAAAAGTAATATAGGACTTGCCCACTTACAACATGCAGGAGAGGTGGGGAAGTGACAGGTAAGAGAATTACCAAATAATAATTGTGCTGGTTCCACTGGGTGAATCACAGAATCACAGAATGATCCGGGTTGGAAGGGACCTCAAGGATCATGTGAATGTGAATGTGTCATTTTATAAGAAATGACAGATGTTAAACAGTCGCTTTTTGTGTCACAATAAAAAACACATTTTGTGTTGACAGTGTGACATTCAGCATTGTAAAGAGCTCCTGAATTTGCCTTTACACAGTTATGAGTAGGCCTGACTAGTTCTTCAGTTCCATGTTCGCAGGAGAGGGTACTGTGGAGCATTGTGACTGTTCTAGATAACAGATTGCAGAATGTTCTTGCCTACAAGGCTTATGAAGCCTGCTACCGATAACCAGTAAGAACTAGTCCTTGATTTGATAGTCAGCAAATCATCCCACAAAGGGAACTTTCTGTCCTGAATAAGGTGAAAAGACTAGAGAGTTCAACTGAAGGATACACCAAGAGGACCACCAACACAAAAAGATGGAAATCAAAACCCCACATTAATGATTTGGGGGTAGTATTGAATGTGCATGTACTGTGAAGGAAAATCTTTACTTCTGTAATGTAAGTCACGTATAGAAGCTGAAGATCTTTTCTGCCAAGTGTGTGCATTTAGGTGAAGTCCCCTGTGCATCTAACACTGCAATAAAGAATGCCTGGTTCTTAATACACACTAATCTTAAGGAGTTTTCTTTCAAACTGGAGTTTGGATGGTAACTAGGGCAATGTCACTGAGCTCAGAACATTAGCCATGTACAAGTCAGAAGCTGCGACCTGAATCACTTGTACTATATTTATGAAACGTGGTATTAAACTGGACACTCAGATTTCTCTGTTTTCAGTTACAAGCAGTTTTTATCCACATTTCTGAATTAAAAAAAAAAAAAAGAAAAAAAAAACCTGATAAATACTTACACATAACGTTTTTTTCACAATTTTTTTTTCTCATTTTTCTCCATTTGCTTCATTTATCAAACTCATGAGCAATTATAGCTGACTTGTATACATTAAATGGCTCAGTCATCAATGAAACACTTATTAAATGTTTTCTACATTGGTGTACTACTATTCAGGGAGCGGAGAAAGACAATAACTGTCAGTCCGCAGTGCTGAGAAATACAAAGGAGAAAAAGATTCAAGGTATGCATGGATCTAACCCAGCTCAAAGATGGTACCTTTGCCTGATATTGTCACTGACTGCTGCTGATATATTGTACAGTATGTAATTATCTAACTGATGAACTTAAAACATTATCTGTAATGTGAAGCTGTGATGAAAAATACCTGGCAGGCTTTTTTATCACACTGAAATGATGCTTCAAGTGAATAGGTTGCATGATATTATAAAGAAGGGGGAGAAAGGATGGAGATAAAATAAGAGAGATCTCCATTTTCTGTTTAGCAGAGTTCTTCTTAGTAGAATGAGATCGACTGGAATCAAAACAAAATATTTTGTTTGAGTCTTAATTGACTGTTCTGTTATATCAGACAATTAAGTATTTCATCCTTTTATATCAATTTGGATCACAAAAGGTGCTGTTGTTTTTCAAAGAGAAAACAATTTTTTAAAAATCAAATCAGTGGATTAACCTTACAAGTAATTATCAGCGTCAATATAAATTGGGGGGTTATTTTAATCAATATATTGTAAAAGCCTACTAAACATTTGAAAGATGGACTGTTTGATGGATTAAGAACTCATTGGCTGGTCATAGTCACAGGGTTGTAATCAATGGTTCTGTGTCTGGGTGGAGGCCAGTCACAGGTGGTGTCTCCCAGAGTTCGGTCATGGAATTGGTGCTCTTCAACGTCTTTATCAATGACACAGACGATGGAATCAAGTGCTCCATCTGCAAGTTTGCAGATGACTCCAAGCTGAGCTGTACAGTTGATACACTGGAGGGAAGGGAAACCATCCGGAGGGACTTGCTGGAGAAGTGGGCCCGTGTGAAACTAATGAGGTTCAAAAAGGCTAAGTGCAAGGTGTTGCACTTGGGCTGGGGCAGTCTATATAGACAGGGGGAAGAACTCCTTGAGAGAATCCCTGTGGAGAAGGACTTCGGGGTCCTGGTGGATGAGAAGCTAGACATGAGCCAGCAGTGTGCCATCTGGAAATCTAACTATATCCTAGGCTGCGTTAAAACAGGGGTGGCCAGCAGGGAGAGGTAGGTGATTTTCCCCCTCTACTCAGCTCCTGTGAGGCCTCATCTGGTATACTGCATCCAAGCCTGGGGCCTCCAGCCCAAGAAAGATGCAGAGCTCTTGAAATGGGTCCAGAGGAGGGACAATAAGATGATCAGAGGGCTGGAACACCTCTCCTATGGAGTAAGGTTGAGGGAAGTGGGCTTGTTTAGCTTGGAGAAGAGAAGGCTCCAGGGAGACCTCATTGTGGTCTTCCAATACTTGAAGAGAAGGTATAAACAGGAGGGGGAACAACTGTTTACATGGGTCAATAGTAATAGGACAAGGGGGAATGGTTTTAAACTGAGACAGAGGAGGTTGAGGTTAGACTTCAGGGGGAAGTTTTTCACACAGAGTGTGGTGATGCACTGGAACAGGTTGCTCAGAGAGGTTGTGGATGCCCCATCCCTGGATGCATTCAAGGCCAGGCTGGATGTGGCTCTGTGCACCTGATTGGTGACCCTGCCCATGGCAGTGGGTTTGAAACTAGATGATCTTTGAAGTCTTTTCAGCCCGGACCATTATATGATTGTTTGATTTTGTGATTCTATGATTCCATGACTAAAACATTTCTGATGACATAGATGTATGAATAGCTAAACAATATTAGAGAGATAATTTGCCTCCTTTTAATGGATTTTTTACTGAATACACTTCACTGTCTTTTAAGTGAAGAGCAAATATTTTCTGAGCCATACAACTTGTTTTGAACTTAATGTGTCGGCACTACTCCAGCTGTTGTCATCAAGTGAAATCCTAGTCCCTGAGCTCAGCTCAGCATTGGTCTCAACACAGCTAGTGTTGACCAACACATATGGGGTTTGTTGTTGGCTGATTAGGATATGGACAGGAAAGAGGGGAAACTGTAATGTTTTGATTCCTCTTGTTCTCAGGTACACACAGTTTTCTGCATTCTTGCATACAGATTTTCAGCTAAGACACTCACCGCTTATTTTCTATTCCTACTCAAAATAATTAACAAGGTACTGAATTTTATCTAATCTGCTTCATTCCAGTAGGGTGGTGCAGGTTGTTGTTTGTATCAGTTCCTTTCAGTGTTTGTTATTCTGAAGAATTTGTAAAAAACTATTTTAAAATTCAGTCACTGTCAGTGGAAAAAGTGGCACAATTTTTTTGACAGTGTAAAATTCCAGTGTTTCTTCTGGTTATGGTTAAACTCTGATGACATCAGTAAGATCATGTAACTGTTGGGTATTTAAAGAAAATTCCAATAACTTTGTTGTTTTATGGTCCATAAAAAGAAATCAGATGGAAAAATAATGTAAATTGTTGGTTTAATTGTGAGTGCAGTGTTTTAAATACCGTAACTGGCCTAATAGGTCCTAATTTAGACTATGGTTTTCGAAAACTTTTGATAATTTGGAAAAATCAGATTTGTTTGCTTTTGTTTTTGCTGGAAAATGTTGACTTTGTATCCAGACTGATGTTTTTGGAATAAAGTCAAAAGATTTTCAACAGAGAGGTTGAAAATTTTACTAAAATATCAAGAATTAAAAAGTTTTTAATTTTACCATTTATGAAAAAGCATTCAGGTCACTTCAGCAATTACCCATAATGGGTCAGATTTATTTACAAGAAGCTGTACATTTTGGAAAGATTATATATTGAAAATTTAGTTAGAAAAATTACATATTGACAGATACAGAAATGTAAATAAATGCATATATTCAAACATTAATTAAAAATTGTGCTTATCTAATAGATGATACAGACATCTCTAAGGGAAAATCTGAAGTATGAGTTTAGACAATTAGAGCAAACAAAAACCTGTTAGAGAAGCAAAGAGTCTTGTTTTCTTTCCTTGACAAAGGGCACAAGGGTTGATATATATGACATTAATATATGTCCTATAATCACATCAAAACAATCAAACAGACAACAATAAACAACCACCACTAAACAAAAAACACAGCCTAGTCTATAGAGATCCCAGGACATCCTAGGATTGCATAATCACATTATTACAGAATGATTGATATTGGAAAGGATGTCTAGAGGTCACCTGATCCAACTCCCCTGCTCAAGCAGAGACACGCAGAGCAGGTTGCCCAGGACCATGTCCAAGTAACTTTTGAAGCCATCCAAGGAAGTCTCCATGGAGGGAGATTCCATCATTTCTCTGGGCAGCTTGTGCCAGTGCTCACATAAAAGAAGTTCAGACGGAATCTCTTGTTTTTCAGTTTGTGCCCATTGTCTCTTGGGCACCACTGAAAAGAACCTATGTTATTTGCACTCTTCTTTTAGATATTTATACACGCTGATGAGATCCCCAAGAAGTCTTATCTTTGTTCTGAAAAGTCCCAGCTCTCTCAGCCTCTCCTAATAGGAAAGGTTCCTTAGGCCCTTCATCATTTTGAAAACCCTCTACTGGACTCACTCCAGTGTGTTCAGTTCTCTGTACTGGAGGCATCGGAACAGAACACAGCACTCCTGCAGTGGCCTCACCAATGCTGAGTAGAAATTATCTTCCTCAGCCTTCCAAGAAATTAAGTTAAATACAGCCATTAGTTTTAATAGCACACTGCAGACTCGTGTTCGCCATGGTGTTCATCTGAACCCCTAGGTTCTTCTCTGCAGAGTTCTGTTCCTGTTGAGTGACCACCAGTATCTGCTGGTGCCTGGTATTGCTACTTCCCCAGGTGTAGGACCTTGCACCTCTCCTTGTTAAATTTCATGAGATTCTTGCTTGCTCACCTCTTCAGCCTGCTAGTGTTCCTCTAGTGGCTTCATAACCCTCTGGAGTATTAGCTACTCCCAGAGGTCATGTCATGTGTGAATTAACTGAGGGTTTACTCAGCCTCCTCATTTAGATCATTAACAAGATGTTAAAAACACTGGATTCAGTATTGACCCCTCGTGTACTCTCACTCCAAAACTGGATTTCAGATTAACGCACCTGAAAGGAGGATAGAAACTGCTTTTATTGTGGTACCTTAGCTGCCATAAAAAGTAAGCTTAAGGAAGAAGAAAAATGCAAAAGCAGCTCTTTCAAAATTTTCTTCATGATTGGAGAAAGGAGAAATTTCCAGAAGATCAAGCAGCTACAAACTGGGGAAATTTCTAAGTGAGAAACTTCTGTTTACTGAGGCTTAAAATGACCTCACTTCTATCTACATCTAGTATATTGCTCAATCAACATTGCTCACAGTCAACTGGAGAATCCCTTTCCCTCTTTGTGCTAGGCTAAATGCAGTGTCCATGTGTATGACATGCGTGTGTGATATAATCTGGCATCAGAAACTTGATATAATTTTTCACACTTTGGTAATCTGTCAGTTAAATAAGTGATTTAGATTTTAAACTTGGCTGAAATGAAGACAAAACTCACAAGACCCATCAGATAATGAGATTACATTTTTTATCACTAGTTGAGAAGCAGAGAGGTGATCAAAGTTAGCATGATCAAGGTGCTTAGTAACTATTTTTTAATATTGGTAAGTTTTTTACATGAAGTTTTGTAGCTATACTGACAATATAAAATTTTGGAGCATCTGTAGTCTTGAAAAACTTTCAGGCCATATATGCCCTCCAAATTGTTCATACTACCAGTACCTTTCTATGGCTAGGAACAATGTTGACAGCATTAGCTAGGGATTAGTGTCATCTCTGACCACTACTTCAAAGATGACTCTGATTAAGCATGCTCACAGCCCTTGCTGGCAGTGAGACTTTGCAGAAATTCAGTAAATAAAATGACCTAAAGCTGGGCTGGTCAACACAAGTTTCCATTTTATGGAAAAAAAATTGGATTTTATTGCCATAGCAGTGCAGCCAAGGTAAAGGTATGTCGTAGATATGCCAGAAAAATTGGCACGTGCATGCACTTTGCTTTAAATGAAGATAATTTTCCTGTTTCAAGAGAGAAATAATACTTGAAAACTAAAATGAAATGCCTGCATGGAGGAGTCACTGCAGAACAATTAGGCCAGCTTCTCTGTTAGAGAAAGTGCTTCTAGCATTTGAAAAAAGTAGTGGAGCTGAAATTAAAGTTGATTATGGTAAGAAATTGAGCAATAGTATTTTCATTAAGCATACCACTGAGTACCTCTTATGTGTGTTTTCCCCACCCAGAAGATTTGTCTAGTTAACTTTTTTTTTTTCCTCCACAAAGGTAACTAGCACTGCCAAATATAAATCATATATTAAAGCACCTGACTGGCTAACAAATCCCCAAATGTGCTCATCAAATTTGTTTCACACTTACTTAAAAAGTCATTACACTTAAAATATGACTGGCAACCAGGGTCAGTATCAGCCCTTGCTTGAACAACAATTTTGAAAAGAGATTAGCACCAACCATTGTTGAAGCTTCAGATAACATAAACTGTAAGTGACATGTAGCTGAATGGAACTTCAGACTTCGCTGTGATCACAATGAAGCTGGCTATAGCTGTTCAAAGAGCTCTCTTCATAGCCAGGAGCCAGAAGCATGCATACACTTATATACTAGAGCATTTTTAACACTTCTAATAAAATAGTGGTACAACTGATACAATTGATACTGCAATACAAATACAATTATTGTATTTAAGCTACTTGTATTAGTATTTGAGTTAATGACAGATGATACTTGTGTCATCTGATGATTAAGGGAGAGAAACATATCCCTTATGAGAAAAAGATGAGGGAGCTGAGTTTCTTTAGCTTAGAGGAGACTGAGAGGTGACCGCATTAAAGTTTATAAATATGTAAAGGGTGAGTGTCATGAGGATCAAGCCAGGCTCTTCTCAGTGACATCCAATGATAGGACAATGGGCAATAGGTGCAAGCTGGAATATAGAAGGTTCCAGATAAATATGAGAAAAATCTTTTCCACAGTAAGGGTAACAGGACACTGAAACAGAACACCCAAAGAAATTGTGGGATCTCCTGCTCTGGAGACATTCAGAACCTGCTTGGATGTGTTCCTGTGTGACCTAATTTAGGTGTTCCTGCTCTGGAAGGGCAATTGGACTAGATGAGCTTTCAAAATCCTTTCCAATCCCTGACATTCTGTGATTCTGTAATTGCATTTCCATTCTCATCTGAATGTGTCTGCAAGCCCTGTCTGCTTGCAAGCACATTGACCACTCTGCGGGAACTACTGATTGCTTTCTCTGTTGTTTTTCATGTAGAATTAGGTACAAAATTGTGACCTATGAGCAGTTACTGCAGCTTCCTTTCCAGTTTACCTATTTAGGCTGTGGTTTTCTCTCCTTTGATTGTAGCTTCTCCACTGTTCAGGCAGTTTCTTTGTTAACATGCTTCATATAACATTTCGTTCTCCTGACTGTAGCCCAACACAATTACCTCAGTCCACCTTGGGATAAAGAAAGCAGAGGTGGAATAGGTTAGTAATAATCATGTTTCTCTTGAAATACAGTACTGATTGTATGCTAACCCTCAAGCCATAAATTAGGGCTTCTTCCCCAAGTTAAGTAGAAAGACTCCCAAAAAGAACTGTGACCATGGAGATCATGAAATAACAAAATATTATCCAATTCTAATGCAGAAACAACATTTGATTCCAACACCTTCAGCATTAGAGTAAGGCTTTCGGTTTTTAGATGCTCTCATTTTATTTGATATATTAGTTTCAATTCCAATTATTTTGTGTTATATTTTGTTATCTTGCATTTCAATATTTTATTTAGCAAATTAACTTTCCTCCTCAGATCATTGCCAGTGTTTCGTTTTTAGGCCCATCACTCTACCTTCTCCCCTTTTTCCCTTTCCCACTTACTTGGGATCTGGGTCCAAGGGTACTCCCTCCCTACCAGTCATGGAACCAGGCTGAACTGGCCCATAAACCGTTGATGCCATGTCATTATGTAGACTTAATGAATGAACTGGGAACAAGACTGTACTCACATTTCCATTTCAAAGGTACACTGCATGTGTTACTTAGGGATTTGTCCTAAATATGTTATTTAAGGATTCTTCCTGAACTTGAATAACTTGAGTTCTTAAATGGGTGGGATGACAAATATTCAAAAGGTGAAACTGAGGCCAAATTTTGGGGCATGTAAATAAGTGTAACTGGCCACCTGCTATTTATGTTAATGATAGCATGAAGGCAGGTCTGGTTGCCAGGCTTAGGTAGGCAGGTAGGGGCTTCCAAGGTTATTATTTTCATGAGCTATCTTGACAGGATTGCAGACATTCTTTGCACACTCAGTGGAATGAGAGAATGATTGAAGAAGAGATTCAAAACACTATTTTAAGTACTGCTTTTCAATAATTTTTTTTCAATAATTTTAAAGTCAGAAGAATCATATAAAGACCAATATGAATAAATACACTCATGTCCAGAGGAGCAGAGCAGCACCAGCAAACTTGCAAGACTCCTGGAGTACTGCAAACTGCAGTATTGCTGTCTGATTGTCAGCCTTTCTCTTTGTAACTCCAATTTTCAAGATCAAGCCTTTGAATCAGGAGCAGTTCTGCTGCATTTTTGTCTCAATGCATCAATGAACTTTAAAGCATGCCCTTTACAGCAGAGGCCAGTTGTGTTTTCAACACATGTGACTTCAACAATGCTGCAACTAAGCCTAAATGTGCTTAGTTGTGCGCTTAAGTGAGCATTTGACAAGCTCAAATGTAACAAACAAAACAAACAAAAACATTATGGTACTACCAAATGAAAATCAAACCCATTATCTCTAGCACAATCTTTTAATTCTTTTTGTAATAGAATTGTGCCATAAAAATGCTTTTTCAACTGATGTTTGAGATGTGAAAACTATCCTCTGTTATAGTACAAGTCTTTCTTGGCTGCTGGGAAAATCATCTTATTTGTAAAAATGGAAATACTTAATGCCCACTGTTATCAGCAGGCATTTTAAGCATGTATGTAAAGGAAAATTCTATCTTTTATGCTGATGAAGAAATAGAATGAATGGTGAAATTTTTCATCAAATTCATGAAGAAAAAGACATGATGAAGAAATGTTTTACAGTGAAATACAGATAGAATGTCTGAAAGAAAAATAAATATTTATTGAACTTATATTTTTATAGTTCCTGTTTCAGTTTGTGACTCAGAGTATGAGAAGACAACACTTTGCATGAATGCTGCTTTTGTGTCGAGCATCCGCCCAATAATTTTATTTCTGCTTTATTGTCGTAAGTCCTAGGGTGGAATTAAAATCATAGCGATCAAGAGGACATCTGTTCATACCTGGCATAATGTTGCATGTCTAACCAGAAAGCCATGTGGCCATTTCCACCTTTGAAGAAAGGAAAGAATTCCATGTGGAAATTAGAGGAATTAACTATCTTCTGTATTTCACACTTGGGAAGATTTTTTTTTTTGTGCACACTGTGATGAACGCTTGATTGGTGCATCAAGGAAGTATTCAAACCAGACACTTCCATGTCCCGCACTGATCTTGCCTGTACCTGTCTTCTAGCTGTGTACTAGTGCTTTAGTGAAAATTATTCCTACTGTTTAATTGGTGAAATCAGAATAAGGTCTTCTGAATATTACTGTATTCTCCAGGAATAAGTAATTTTAAACTGATTGTTGATCATGCAAATAATGGAGCAGAGTACACTTCTCTTGGGCTTCATGGTTACTGCTTCAACAAACTAATGGAAACAGTCAGGAAAGAAGTAGAGAAATGTACAGAAATTTGGGATAATGCCTCAATTATTCAGCAGGCGAAAGGCTTTTCGATTCCATCTTACAAATCACTAGTTTTGAACCTGTGAGACATATGATACAACTATGTTGAAAAATTGATCCCACTTTGCCCTCTTACTTCACATCCTAATTCATAAAACCGCTTGATACATACAAGCAGTACAAAGGTATGGGCTTCACATTCCAGATAAACTTGAGGTTAATTTCAAGCTTGGCAGTAGTGTCAGAAATACCTGCAGGTAGGAATAAAGTGAAAGGCAAGCCCTGTACCCCACAGAAATACAGACAGATTCAAAATAAATTGCTTACCAGGTGATTGAATTATTTTGTCTGAAAGTTTCAGTAAACATGCCCAATGAAGAGTATCAGCTGTATCTACAGTGACCCATGTGAAACAAAGAAACATCTGATAAAGATATGTCCTGGACAGATAGGAAAGCTTAGAGCCAAGAATAAGAGTCAAGATAGTTAACATTCTGATACATTGATGACAACCCCTGCAGTGCAACTTTGTAGACACAAGCAAGGTGATCACATGCTAGATCAGACTAGTTGGAAAAGAAGATCCCATCCAGACAAGAATAGTAGCATTTCCGCCTGTGTAGAATAAGCAATGCACTTGGTCTTGGTCACTACTTATAATGAAAACTTCCAAGGCTGCCTCTTCACTCTGTGAAACTTGGGACTCCAAAAAAAACAAAGCAAAGAAACAGCAAAAAAAAAAAAAAAGAATGCAGAGGAACTAGATACATAAATAACTCAGGTTTTGAAGAACAAAAAATTAATGCTGTTTTCTAAAAAAAAGTATCAGCGGAAATGTAAATTATCTACTTACAGTTAGTAACTGTTTGCTTTATCTGAAGGAACAAGAAAATGGACACAAATACAGAATTTCATACTTCTTGTAGTGCTTCAAGTTTTGTTAACCTTGTTTTTGACCTTTCCCACCAGCTCTACAACCACTGAGCTGGAAATAGCAAGAAAGAATCAAATCTGTGGAAGGGAAGTAAACACCATTTTATTTCTACAGTTTTGCTAGTAAGTGTTTAGTCTGGCTAAAATCCAGCCTGGTACTCTGTCAGATGATATGCATCAAAATATTTTCATAGCTCAGTTATGCTGAAATTGATGAGCCAAAATAAATGGCCTGCATTTAGGACAGTACAATTTTCTAAGTAAGCTTTCTATCATGGTTGCACTAATAACACAGCAAGGATGGAGCACCAGGAAAAAAACAAACAAGGGGAACCACAAAGTTTTAGAGAACTTGAGGATGGCTCGTCTGTGAGATACTGTATAAGCTTGTACACAGCAAAGAGATGAAAAGAACGATTCCTTCAAAATTAGATCTCAGATGATTTCATTTCTTCTTTGCCTCATAGGAGTTGGGGCAAAAGAAGCTAAGGATGATATGGATGCAAAGCTCTTGGGGGCTGCTCAGTCTGTTTTAAATATTTCTACAGGGCTAGCTCACCATAGAAAGCCAAATGTTGAGACACTTCTGCTACCACCTGCTACTTTCAGAAACTATTACTCAAATATGGCTGGTGTCTTAATACCCAGCATAGTTTGCCAACAGTTGCACCTTTAGGAATGATGGGAAGAAATGGCAAGAGATCATGTCTGACTAAAATAATCTGTAAAATCTGAAAAGAGGAGAAATAATTCTAAATCTTAATCTCTGCAGTCATCTGTATGAATGACAACTGCTCTATCTGGGTCTGAATCCAAGCCAATTAATCTTCAGAGAGTTGTTGCTGCCCCCTTTCTCACAAATCTTAGGGGAATAACGTTCATGAATTAAACAAAATTGACAAAACTGAGGACACAGGAAAGTGATAGCCTTTTACCTGAAAGGCAGAGTGGAACAACCACTGACTACCCAGTTACCACCTAGCTTGTTTTCTGGAAAAGGAAGAAATCTGTGATTCCTATAGGAGTCACTTTGACGTAGGAGGTCCTCCTTTGTTTTCACAAATGCAATTGCTGCATGTTCACGGAAAGACGTCTTTGGAAATGTGCTTCTTCCCTGAGAACCAGTGAGATCATCGGCATAATGAAATAGCATATGGTAAACTCTTAATTCCAGGGGGTATGCAGATTTGTATTTGCACAGTATTTTTTGATGATACATGATTCTTCCCACGGAAACAAGTTGGATTTAGGAGAAAGATGGTTTTGAACTAAAATTTTTTAACAGAGGCTGTTCTGAAAAACACATACTTTTCAGGAAATTAATATTGCTTCCCCCAGCATGGATTTGTGAAGCCCTTGACTACAGCACAGAATATGATCTTATCTTTTTGGAAACAGTGATGCAAGACCAATAAATTCAACAAATGTATTCTAGAGGAGGCAGCAGTAGTCTGATGAAGATTTATCAATGGAGAAACTCTATCTGCTAGGTAGAAAAGAGAAAATCTGTTTCAAAGCTTCTGCAGGGAAAAAAAAAAAAAAAAAAAAAGTGGATAGAAAACTGCTGGTACTACATTCATAAATTTGATTCACCTTTTTTTTTTTTTTTTTTCTTTTTTTTTTTTTCTTTTTCTTTTTTGACTGATAGATCTGTGATTTTTGGCACAGCTTCAACTGACCTTGAGTCTCAAGAACTGAGCACAGCTATCAGCAGGCAGGCACTCCTTATGACCCTTAGAAGGAGGATGGCTCTGCATGGGCATTTACCAGAGACTCAGGCCTGGGAAGAGAAGGTCAACCAACATCTTATAAGGCATAGCTGCTAAATTCGAAGTTTTCAGGCATGTGGAGGTGGACAGCACCTTTCTAGATATGGATAGTAATTAAAAGACATTGATTGAGTACAAATTGATATTTCTCAACATTTGTCATCTGGGAAAGTTCAAGCATGTTTTTCACTGAGGTAGATACATAGCATGGATTTTATTGTTCTCTTTTTAAAAAAATTTATTATTATTTACTACAAATGGTTCATATTTTCTAACATAGAAACTATTATTACAAGATATGTAGATATCTCCCGCTCGTATTGAATATAAAATCTGTTCTATACCCAATTTAACTAGAGCACAGCAGAGGAATCCCTCTAATTTACTTGGTTCTTAAACACTCAAGAAAGAGAAAAATTAATTGGCCTACTGTAGGAAAATTTGTATTTTATTTTAAAACACACATTAAAACTTTATATGTGTTCATACCAGTAAAGCACGAATATGTTTACAAGTTTGCAGACTGTATTTTTTATAAGCAGAATTAACATTCTCCATTTAGTCATCATCTAAACTTTTAGTTGCTGGATTACATTGTTGAGGTAGAAGCTGCAGACCAGAGAAAGTGCAGACACTAGATAGACTGGCAGTTTATATTGATGGAACACTGCTAGTAAGGAATTATAGGATCCTGTTTGTACTTATCAGTTGGATTAAGCATGTCATTTAATTTGTATTTTCAAGTTAAGCCAGAACCTCAACTTTAAATGGCTTTTAAAATACCATATGTTACTACTGTATAAAGAAGTGGATTAAGATTTTGCAGCAAAATAGTAGACATTTTTTCACAAGACACTTCAGTGTAATTTATGGTTATTTAACATACTTTCTGAGGACAAAATTGAGTGTACAACTTTTCTAAGCATGTACTAGTCATTCAAAGACCAGAAAGTAGTTAAAAACCTAGATATATGGCAAAATATTTTAATATAGCTTCCAGACAAAACTGAGAGTTCATGGAAAGTGCAAATAGAAAACACATGCCTGCTTGCAAAAATAGCACTGGTACAGAGTAACAGTATAATAGCACAGCCATACCATCCTTTTTTTGTAAGCTACATCTGGCTACATGGAAGGCTAATGAGATTTCAAACTGCAGTACGTCAAATTTATGAGGTGTAGAAGGACATGTTGCTTACCTTCTTGTAAAATAACTGGCAATAAAGAAACTTTAAAATATTCCTGAGCTGATCTGAAACTTGAAATTATACTTGGGCTAGATTTTACGTCGACGAGAGTTTTCTTTTTATCTTTAAAAAGATATTTTCTTCTTCAAAAGAGATTAATTATTACCGATTTCCATGTTTCCATATAGCTAGTGTCTAGAGCCAATGTATCTTCAGCAATGCAAATGTATCACTCTGGTGAGGTGGCGTTTGTGCCAGGAAGCTCACATGAGCTCTAAGAAGTTTCTGAAGGGAGTAGAATTATAATACACTACAAAAGCACTTGTTTCCAGCACTTTTCTCATGGGAGACTTCAACTTCCCTGACATATGTTGGAGGTATAATACAGCACAGAGGAAGCAGTCCAGGAGGTTTTTAGAGTGCGTGGAGGATAGCTTCCTTATGCAACTGGTGGGAGAGCCTACTAGGGGTGGTGCCCTGCTAGACCTGATCTTTGCTAACAGAGAAGGACTGGTGGGAGAAGTGAAGGTTGGGGACCGTCTTGGGCAGAGCGACCATGGAATTGTACAATTCTCTATTCTCGGGGGTGTCAAAAGTGTGACCAGCAAAACTACTTTCTTGAACTTCCAGAGGGTGGACTTTGATCTGTTCAGGGCGCTTGTAGCACAGGTCCCTTGGGATTTGCTTCTTAAGGGTAAAGGAGTCCAGGAAGCCTGGACGCTCCTCAAGATGGAAATCTTAAAGGGGCAAGAACAAGCTGTCCCTGAGTGCCGTAAGGTGAGCCACAGGGGTAGACAATCGGTCTGGATAAGCTGGGAACTACTGTTGAGACTTAGGGAGAAAAGGAGAGTCTATGTCCTCTGGAATAAGGGACAGGCTAGTTGGGAAGATTACAAGGAAGTAACTAATGTATGCAGGGAGGATGTTAGGAAGGCGAAAGCCCAACTTGAACTCAGATTGGCCACTGCAGTAAAAGACAATAAAAAATCCTTTCATAAATATATCAATGGCAAAAGAAGAACCAAATATAATTCTCATTCTTTACTTGAGGCAGCAGGGAATGTGGCCACTGAGGACAAGGAGAAGGCTGAGGTCCTCAATGCCTTCTTTACATCTGCCTTTAATAGCCAGACCAGTTATCCTTTGGGGCATTTTACTCCCTGATCCAGAAGTCTGGGATGCTACTCAGAAAACACCCCCAGTGATTCAGGTGAAGACAGACAGAGAGTTCCTCCTCCATCTGGACTGTCACAAGTCCATGGGACTGGATGGGCTACACCCTTGGGTGCTGATGGAGCTGGCAGAAGTGATTGCCAAGCCGCTCTCGGCCATCTATCAGCGCTCCTGGCTAACTGAAGAAGTCCCAGAGGATTGGAGGCTTGCTGATGTGACTCCCATCTTCAAGAAGGGCCGTACAGAGGATCTGGGAACGATAGGCCTTTCAGCCTGACCTCGGTACTGGGGAAAGTAATGGAGCAAATCATCATGGGTGAGATCGCATGGCACATGCGTGGTGTCCAGGGGATCAGGCCCAGCCAGTACAGGTTCATGAAAGGCCGGTTGTGCTTGACCAACCTCATCTCCTTCTATGACTGGGTGACCAGACTGGTAGATGAGGGAAGGAAGGGCTGTTGATGTAGTCTACCTAGACTTCAGCAAAGCCTTTGACACAGTCTCTCACAGGCTGCTTCTGGGGAAACTGGCTGCCTGTGGTCTGGACAGGTACACACTTCTTTGGGTAAGAAACTGGCTAGAGGGCCATGCCCAGCAGGTGGTGGTTAATGGAGTTAAGTCCAGCTGGCGACCTGTTTCAAGTGGTGTCCCCCAGGGGTCAGTACTGGGGCCTATCTTGTTTAACGTCTTTATTGATGACCTAGATGAGGGGATTGAGTGTACCCTCAGTAAGTTTGCAGATGACACCAAGTTGGGAGGTAGTGTCGATCTGCCTGAGGATAGGGAGGCCCTTCAGAGGGACTTAGATAGGCTGGATCGCTGGGCTGAGGTGAATGGAATGAGGTTCAACAAGGCCAAGTGCTGGGTCCTTCATTTTGGCCACAACAACCCCATGCAGTGCTATAGGCTTGGGGACGAGTGGCTGGATGATTGTGAAGAGGAAAGGGACCTGGGGGTGTTGGCTGATGCTCGGCTGAACGTAAGCTGACAGTGTTCCCAGGTGGCCAAGAGGGCCAACGGCATCCTGGCCTGCATTAGAAATAGTGTAGCCAGCAGGAACAGGGAGGTAATCATCCCCCTGTACTCAGCACTGGTGAGGCCGCACCTCGAGTATTGTGTTCAGTTTGGGGCCCCTCACTACAAGAAAGACATTGAGGCCCTGGAGCGTGTCCAGAGAAGGGCAACAAAACTGGTGAGGGGTCTGGAGCACAAGTCCTATGAGGAGTGGCTGAGGGAGCTGGGATTGTTTAGTCTGAGAAGAGGAGGCTCAGGGGAGACCTCATCGCACTCTACAACTTCCTGAAGGGAGGTTGTGGTGAAGAGGGGTTTGGCCTCTTCTCCCAGGCAACAAACAGGACCCAGGGAAATGGCTGCAAGTTGTACCAGAAGAGGTTTAGGTTAGACTTAAGGAAGAATTTTTTCTCTCAGAGAGTGGTCAGGCACTAGAATGGCATGCCCAGGGAGGTGGTGGAATCGCCATTCCTGGCAGTGTTCAAGAGGCGTCTGGATGAAGAGCTGTGAGGTCTGGTTTAGTAGCTTGTGGTAGCAGTGGTGATGTGAAGACAGTTGGACTGGATGATCTTATAGGTTGTTTCCAACCTTGTGATTCTACAATTCTTCAAAACACTGTAGTTGTGACATTTTCTTTCCCATTGTAAAGGAAGATAAAAACACTGTTTTGTTTTTCAGATAAGTCTTAAAAATTTTATTTTTACTATGTCATGCAGGTTTTGGTTTACTTCATTATATGAACAGATCCATTTTTATTTTACTTCAGCAATGTGTCATTCTTGGTGTATGACAAATGCTAGAATAAAGTCATTTATTTTTTCTTTTACTTTTTATAAAATCCACAACATTTGGACACAAGTTACAGGAAAGCTTATAATTAAATCTGGGACTTTGAGAACTGGATTCAATACCTTCTTCTATCACAAATTTATTTCTGATCATTTCTAAGCTAGTTTCTTTCTATCCTGCAAGAAATGAGGACATCTATTTTCTAAAAGAGACTCCAATTAGGCTGGTTATGCTACAGTGGGTAAGAGCCCGAAGAAAGACAGTAAAAAAATTATTTTTTTAGGAAATATGATATTCCTTTATTCAGAATGATTTCTACTACTAAATAACAAAAAGCCTAGGATCTTCATGTAGCAATAACTCAGTGAAGTTGTATGGATGTGTATTATGAGGTGTTCAAGGCACTCCAGCCCATTTCATAACCTTACAGGGCTAGATACTGGAGGAACAAATAATAACCTTCAATATCTGTTCTAAGACATAGTTTATGTTTTTGCCAAATGGACAAAATATACTAGAAGTGAGAAATCCAGATTTAAACATAACTCATATAATTTGAGTCACTCAAACAACTTTTTTTTTGCCTTACATGTTAACGCAGAGGCAGGGAGGAAGCCATGTTTAAAACTGTTCAATTTAAATCAGGATAATGGAGGACAAAACTGCTTAAACATTATCATATAATTGTTAGCATAAGTTATCACTCCATTTATGAATTGTATGAAATCTGAGGGTTCAAAATTTTTGTCCTGGAACAGTTCTGCCAGCAAAACAGTGTATGTCCTTATACTGATGACATATGATATAAACTCTGTTTTTGCATGGTTTTTGTCTGGGATTAGAATATAAATTTTAAAAGAGGAAAATACATAAAATTTCACATGAACTTTATCTTCTATTTTCTCCTCATTGTGAGATCATGCCTACCATATTGTTCTTGGAATTCTCGACTATCTCTGTGTAGTCTCAGCAGGCACACTTCCATGGTTATTTTTCTACCATTTTACTTCTCTTGATGCAAGTACATAATTCTTATTTTTATGTCTGCATAGCATGCTTAGATGTTGAGTTCCCTCTAAATTGACCAAAGACAGTGTAAATTATAGAGACTCTTGTACCATTAAAGCCTCTGGGAAGTGCTAGAAAAGCACTTTAGGGTGTCCTAGGAAAGAAGAAAGCTCTAGATGTAAGGTACTGCGATTCAGGAACCTGGGAAGTTTTCCATTGCACATGCAAATATCAACTGTGCAACAGCTTATAGCACAAACTCTGGCAAGTACTTTTCCTGAAAGTGGCAAAAGATATATCCTGACACAGTGGCTGCAGGCTCTAACTTTTCTTCAACAAACAGTGAAACTACTTTTATGGAATTTTTTTGTTAAAAATGCAGAGATATTATTGAACATCGGCTGGGAAACTGACATGAGGTAATTCAGCTAGACAGTACAAGGGTAACAGAGCTAAAAGCACAGAAAACAAGCCCATGCAGTTTAACCAGGTGTCATGCTTACATTTCAGCTCTTATTTCCTCTATCTTATCTGATTCTTTAAAATGTGAAAGGAATAGTCATGCATGCATGAAATCCAATTGCTCACTGCTGATCTACCTCTCAGTACCATTCCTGGCACAGCTATAGAAAATGTCTTCAATCCTTCCTACATTTTTCTTGCTGGGAGTTTTTTCCTCCTGTATTTTGGCAAATGTCTGTTCTGTTAACACCGAGCAGCACTTGCTTGAGCAGCTCTGAAGCGAAGCACTTGTCAGTTTTAATTTGGGGTGTTATCACAACAAAATCCAGACATGCTCCACCAGGAATGTGTGTGCTGCACACTCAATTAAGCCTAGCTCTTTGTTCACGATAAAATACCTCACAGCTTAAAAATGATAACAGTGAGATATCAAAACAAAGATTGGGACCTTTTAGGCCAACATCCAGCACATTTAATGTGAACTTCTGGCAGCATGCAGGCAGGGCTGGTGAAAGCCTAAGAAGTGACTGTCATGAAAGAGATGGAGCCAGAGCTGTCCAGCAATGTTGACTACAAGGCCTAGGAATCTACTGCATCTGGGTGCACACCTAGATTTCTATGTTTCTAGGCACACCACTTGTCCATTGGGCCTGCAGTCCTTGCCACTCCCCTGCCCTACCCTGAGACAGAGCAATGCCTCAAGTTGATCATCTGCAGCCACAATGTGTCTTGGAAAGGTGTTATGAGATTGGATCTGTACATACTGTAACTACTTTGACTGAGTGGTGAATCCTGGAGAGATTACTGTTCTTTTTCCTGCTGAAATGCAACTGTAACAAGGGAAACTGGAATGTTGCTGATAATTACCTTCTTAAGTAAGGTGAACCTTCATTTTGGGTGCAGATGCAAATGTCTCTGTCACTTTAGGGTAGGCACTCACATTAAGCATACCAGAGTACATAAGTGAAAAGGCAGAGAAGATAGTAAATTTTTTTGTTTAGCCTATGTGCAAAACTTGAAAGAAACAGAAAAAAAAAAACTGAAATACAAGATGTGAAGTACACAACCAAATTGCTAAAGCACAATCAGAACTGGTTCCCCAAAAAAAGGGCTAGTGCAATTTTTGCCATTTGGTGAGTCTTTAGCAACACAACAGGATTCTTATGATCTATTTTTTTTTAATGAGAACAGGGCTTTTCACTTCACATAGTATGCAAAGCAGATAAAAACTGCATTGACTTAATGAAAGACAATATTTAAACTCAACAGCAGACAAAACAGCAAAATGAGGTTACTCAGGCGTGGACCGAGTGTGAAGCTTAAACTCCCTAATGGGAGAAAAAAGGGCTAAAATCTCATTATGACTGCATGGTTAGCAAAGAGCTCTGCCACCATTCCTCATAGTGGCAGGGACTTTAATCATAGTGGAAACCTTCTCAGCATTTGATGAATGGCATAAATGAGCTCTGACACTTTAAGAAGTCTCTGTGAAAACAATAGTTGCTAACAGACATTGTCAGACTGAAGAAGGACCCCAGTGAGCAAAGCCTTGACAAATATTTTGTAATGATGCATCCAGTGAGGAAACAGGAATTCCAGGAGCTGCTTTCTAGGGCTGCTCCGCCTGGCATTAGGTACCTTTCCTTCTTGCTGAAGGTGTCCCAGGCCACCAGGTGACTGGTGGAGGTGACTGCCACAAGCACCAGGATATGTGGAAATAGACTGATTTCTGCTGCTACTTCTTTTGGTTGTGGCAGTACATAGCCTTTTCCGTAAAATATCTTCACTCAAGGTTTTCAGAGGCCTGTGTTTTTTTTGCATTTCTTTCCTCAATGTGGACAACAAAGGTTAAGAAAGAGTTTAACTAAACTCAATTTCAGTTTTGTGGGTTTTTTATTTTTTAAAGTGCAAACTACTTCTTCACCTGAAAAAACGAAAAGTATTTGCTAGGTCACTGACTTCCCTTGTTTGAGAAGGAATGCTGAGCATGTGGTATGCTTCAGATGTGGTATCATAGAGCCTACCTACTCTTGGGCCCTTGACTGTGAGAAATTTGGCCACAATGTGATTACAAAAATGCAGTACACTTGAATTATATATATATATATATATATATATGTTGGATAAGAACAAGTTATTTCTGAATCCAGCTCACAAATGTTGATTTGGGATGTTGTAATGTTATGTCCATGTTACTATACATACAGCAAAGGACTTTGATTTTCTTTCTGCTTTATCCTTTTTCTTCTCTAAATAATAATGATAAAAATATTCTGTAAAAAATAATAATAAAAAAACATTTATTTGGTTGTGGTGGTGTTGCAACAGAGAGGTAAGATCTGTGGGAGAACATAGATTTTTACAAGATCAACAAGTATAGCTGGCAGTTTTGACACTGATGTATATAATCTACAGTTTAACCTGCCATGATGATTTTTAAAAGGTGCTATCTCACTATACAAATCTTGTCTCTGTAAGTGTATTTTCAATTTAAGTTATGGCCACGAATAAAATTACACTTTGAGTATATTCTAGAGACAGGCTGCCTTCCTAAATGTCTCAAAACTGAATTAGTTATATCTTGTTAAAGCTAACTTGGTATGCTTTCTCAATTTGTTTTTCAAATCAGAATATTTTATCTTCAGCCAAGGGGAGACCACCTAACTTCACAGTTCTTTTACCTATTTATAACAATTACAGTGTACCTTTTGATTGAAGATAGTGTTTCTCTTTTCTGCTGATCACTCAGAAGCTGAAAAAATATAAATTTCTGAAAAAAGGATAAGCTTCAAACCAAAGCAACTGGATGTAGCAAACTGGAAAGAAGTAAAACATTGTGTTGCTGTCTTTAACATGTTTCTTTCTTCTTTTATAGGAAACTTAAGCTACCTATGTTAAAGGTATTCTAAGTGAAAAATGTTTCATGAGTCTTTCTATAGTAATTTTTTGGGAGTGGAATGCCACATTTGCCTGTTTTGGTTCCTAAAGAAGGTTAACTTATCCATTCAAACCCTGATTTTACTACATGCCCATTCTATGTGACTGTAAATGTAGAAAAAGGAGCAGAGGGCTAAAGTGAGGAGAAGAGGGAGAAGGTCCAAAATTAAAGATGATTTCTTTAAAGGCAATATGCAAGATCACTAAGGACAAAACAGAAATGCCACTACACGATATGTTCATGAAGTGCACCTTGTGTGGTTTTATTTGCTTATCTCTTAAAACTAATTATAAGAGAATTCAGTAGATAGCTATACCCATCAGACATCTGGACTGCAATTGAAATCTTTACTTTGTGAAATTTATTTTTATCCTCATTATATATTACATTTTGTCACTAGTGGGGTCTGTTTGTTATACTTCACTGCTGCTGTCTAGTTAAAGACACATTTTAAAACACATTTAAAAAGCATCAACTTTTCAATTACAGGTCTAGGAGTAAGGAAAATTAGTCTTTGAATGTTCTCTGTTCAAATACTAATGAAATAGAACTGCTCTGATGTGTTTATAGTAACTTTTAACAGTATTCTTCAGAGATTTTTCCAAAGTTACACTAGCAGTTATATACTGTTTGCAAAGTGACCCAACATTCTGGTTTCAAGGCCATAATATTCAAAGCCAGATTGAATTGAGCTTTGAGTAAGATAGTCTAGTTAAAGGTATCCCTTCCCATGGCCGGTGAGCTGAAAAAGGTGATCTTTAAGATTCTTCCATCTCAAACAGTTTGGTGACTTCATGATTCTATGATTCCATGATTCCACAGTTCCATGATTCTATGATTCCTTGATTCTACAATTCCATGATTCTGTAATTCTAGCTACACCACAGCATTTACATTTACAAACTCTGATTTCTAGGAAGCACAGTTTTAAAGTATTGATATATATTAATTACATCCCATTCACTTGTTTAAGGGATGGAAATCTGTTTCCTAAAGTATTCTTTCAACAATCCCAATTCCGTTGCACTTCTGAATTTGTGGCTGTATGAGAGTTAGGGAATTATACTTGATATTATCAGTGCCAGCTACATGGTTTGAGACACCATCAATTCTTGCACTCAATATCTTCTCTAAGAAAAGATAGGTAACAGATAATTAGTTGTGTGAGATCAAGGATGAGAACATCTGAAACACGGTGCCTTCGCAGCCATCACCTAAACATGTAAGCCTCTCTCTGCAGCTAGCTCCTGCACTGAGAGACCAGGAGGATACATCCATGCATAAACTACCCTGAAAACATTAATCAGCGTATCTAACAAGGCATGCAAAAGTTCTCACTTTTCTACTGATTTTTCAGCTTTGTGTCCCTGGCTAGTAATTAAGCAACAACTCCCATTAAGAGAAAATATAGAGTTTCAGTTGGTGAAAAAAGAAGGAGCCAGCACTGACAGAAGAGCTCTCCTCAGAATTTTGCAAGGAGGCATGACTGGCTAGAGTGCAGATATCCTGTCTGTGAACCAGTCCAGAGCAGAGGCATTTGTTAGGTTTTACTAAGAGTTCTGAGGTACATCTCTGAGAATGACAGTGACCTTCCGTAGGTTTGGTATTCTGACAAACTGCTGCTGAACACTCTGCTGATGTGTGTACAATTCATTCAGAACTATGGAATTTAGCTATCTGGATGAATACCCAATACCTTGTAGTGGTCTTGTTTCTTGCACCAGTTCCATCAGAAGATGAGACACTGTGCAGCAGGGGCTCAAGGCAAGACTGGCAAATGATAGGACATACTAAAGGATAAACAGATTTTCTACTGCACCTCAGTCTTGCAATGGAAAATTACTAACTGCAATGCAACTCCTGAAAATAACCCATGATCATAAACCCATGATCTAACTTGTAAGCTGCTCTAAATACAAAGATGTCCTCCAGTTCCAGGAGCTCCCAAGAGAGACTCTGTCTTCCTCCAAAACTTGGAAATTTTTTTCTAACTTGTGTTCTGAATGTGTAGTCCCAGTTTTGTATCCAGTCTTATCCATTGTTTTAGTGATCTTTAATATACATTTAACTACACTTTTTTCGTATAATTTTGCACTTTATTCAAGTATGTTCACTGTGTAACTACCCTGTCTATGTGAGCATTACAAGAAAATATGATGAATTTCTTGTTATGCCTACATTAGGCCATTTACTAATTCCTGTATTACATCTCTTTTCTCAGAATTCTTCCAAAGCCACTGTGTTTTGTCTCAACTGACTTCATGAGAAACTGTGAGGTTCTCATGTTTGCTGGTGGAAAGTGCAGAAACTCATTTGAGTGATTTATGTAATTAGGAAAATGTACAAGCCACAGCTTCAGGTCACGCCTGTCTGTAATTGAATCCAAATGCACATAATGAATTTGAATTTCAGATTAAAAGTTTTGCAAGCCACATAAACTGAAGTAATACCAAATACCTCTGTACAGTCCCATACAGCTGTGATGGTTGTCTGCAATCTGTCTCACCTGCCCCTGTGAAGTGTTTTGTCAGGCTTTGACCAGCTCAGTGTGGCTGTTTTGGGATTGTCAGTGTAAAGTGGTGGAACATAAAGCTGTTGATGTGTCTGTATTCTGCTTTAAAAATGTCAGCTTGTAAACATGTGGCAGAAGGTTTCTACACAGACTCAAAACCACAAATGATTTTCCCACAAGGTGAGATAAAAGCACTGTGAGAAGCAATTGGTGAGAATTTACTGGGATGTTTAGAGTATTTTCAGAACAAGACAGAAAGACAAAATTGTAAATGAATGACAAGGAATCCCTGCTGAAATGTTCCCTCATTCATTCCTCATGTTTTCTACACAAATGCTTTAGACCCAGGAGATTGTCTGGTTTTGTTACATTTTGTTGGTTTTGTTTGTTTGTTCTCTTTAGTTGTATTGATTTTGTTCTTTTCGTGTAAGTAATACAATTAACTTAGTAAGATTAAAAACTGCTAAGCTCAGCCAGAACAATTTATCAACACTGCTGAAGAATTACTGTCACAAAAAGCAAGAAAAAATCTTTTCCTGCAGTGATGTCTCCAAAGCCATCATACTATCAAACTGGAAAAAGTAATCAAAATCTAGGATTTGAATTTTTATCCAAGGCTGACTTTTGGGTCTGTTTAGCCTTGAGAAGAGAAGACTGAGAGGGGACCTGATCCAGGTCTATAAATATCTAAGTTGTGGGGGGCAAAGTGGCGAGGCCAGACTCTTTTCAGCAGTGTGCGGAGACAGGACAAGGGGAAATGGCCAGAAGCTGGAGCATAGGAAGTTCCGCACAAATGTGCGCAAGAACTTCTTTACGGTGAGGGTGATGGAGCACTGGAACAGGCTGCCCAGGGAGGTTGTGGAGTCTCCTTCTTTGGAGACATTCAAGACCCGCCTGGACGCCTACCTGTGTGACCTGGTGTAGGGATCATGCTTTGGCAGGGAGGTTGGACTCGATGATCTCTGGAGGTCCCTTCCAACCCCTACGATTCTGTGATTCTGTGATTCTGTGATTCAAGATGGTTCAAAAAACCTTTTTCATCTAAAAAAAAGAAACAACGGAAGAACAATGAAGTTAAGTGAAGTTTAATAGAAACTTAAAATGCAGTACAGTAGAAGAGAATAGTAGGATTAAAAGAAAAAGAAGTGATGAAGCATTGCTGTTGACAAGTTTCAAGGAAAAATCTTTATTACGAAACTTTGTAGTCTGTAGAAGATGCTATGTCAGTCAGGCAACAATGGCAGAAAACATAGTTGAAGCTTGGTAATGGTACATTTTAATAAAATCAGCATCTTTTAATATTATATCCCATTGTAGATTTCCAGGTCACCAGGAATCATTAGGCTGACCCCCTTTCTAACACAGTGCTGTTTCACTGACTGTTTCCTTCATCTTGTATACAATTAAAGCATGTCTTTTGTATCAGATGCAATTTTGACTGAGAACTCTCAGAAATGTAGATCTTGTTGATTTCCACTTTGCTTGTGGATTTGTACTCACTGTTACTCAGTGTCTTTGTCAAAAAGATCTGTGTTCTCTGACTTTGATTTACTCAGCTGTGATGTGATTTGCTCTAAGTCCTTGCAGATTAAAGATGCTTTCTGTAACTGGTAGTTTGTGGTCTGTGAAAACAGGCCCTAGAGGTTTTTGTTTATTTGTTTTACCTCCTGAGGGCTCTGTCTTGAACTTTTTCCTTTGTGGGGAATTTATGTCACCACTCTGTGGACTTCTGTTTCAACTTCAGCTCATATTGGTGGCACCACATCTGGCACTGGTAATGATGAAATCCAGGAAACTGTCATGTTCAGCCTCGTATTGGTTCAATAGGTCAGGACAGATTTGAATGAGGTGCTTTTTCTGCTCCAGTGTGAGCATTTCTGGGACTCGCCTGATGCAAACTTTGCAATATTCCAGTTGCCATAATCATTTCCATTGTACTGAAGCACTTTTAAGCTTTTTGAAGCACATTTAAGCACTGGAAAAGACTCCCCAGGGAAGTGGTTGAGTCACCATCTGTGGATGTGTTTAAAAACCATTTGGATGTTGTGCTCAGGGACATGATATAGTGGAGGGTTGTTAGGGTAGTTTGGTTAGGTTATGATTGGACTCAATGATCTTTAAGATCTTTTCCAACCTGAGCGATTATATGATTCTATGATTCTCTGAAGCTGATACTCAGCTCTGTACACAATTCCCTGTTTATAATCTGCTCACTGACTTGTGCAGTTGTGTTGGTTGCGATTTTCTTCATTTCAGGGTCTCAGAGATGTGTATGGCTATCTACAGCATGGCTTGTCTTCCACTGTCATAACTGCTGAAACAACCCAGTACCTTGCTGTGTTCGTATCCACTCTTTTATTCTCCATAAATGCTCAATAAGCATCAGTGGGTGTCAGTGGGTGTCATTTTTTCTAGAAGTTTTTCCAGAATTTCCAGAGGAATTCAATGACATACCTTTTTTCACATGCACTTCCATGTCAGACACCATTTTGTCACATTGTCCCTCTGCTGTCATTTGTCACACAGCAACAAAAAGTAATGGAATACTGGGGGAAGGTACAGCCTCTGTGGCCATACCACCAACATTTGTCTGTGACACTGTGGGCCAGTATAATTAAACAGGAAGTATTACCTTTGGAGCAGACATCTTAATTATGTTCAGGATTATTTTTGCCACCATTATTTACAAGCAAGGCAATTACTCTTCTCCATACTAGCTCTGGTCTTTTTTATAATAGACAACAGAGCCCTATCATTCTTGGAAACATTATTCATCACATAATCAGATGATTGTCTTCATCACCTAACTTTCCCTTCACTTTTGGTATCCATTTATCCTATTGATAGTGTCCATACATCTTTTCTGATTTCCTGTAATCTGTATGGCAGAAAAGCAAGACATTTTCAAATGGGAATCAAAGGCAAAGGGAGGAGGTCACTCATTGTTTGTTGACCTATCAGTAGTTGTCACCTTTGTCCCATATGCCTGGGCGACTGTCCCTCAGTGCATCAGAAGCAGAGCAAAGCATGCAGTCTGCTGCCAGCAGCTGCAGTGAGGCAAAAAAATCTCTGAAGCAATAAGGTCAGCGCCCCCAGTGCTTCTCTTCACACCCCAGAGGCCAAATCTAAACAAACAGTTGCATCTCCATCTCCCTTGTATAACTTTATCTTCAAAACCTGCCATCTGGTAACACCCATAAGTCAGTAGAATTGAGCCATAAGAATTCTCAAGGAGTGAGTGCTCAGAGTCATAACCATTAAGCTACATGTCATCTGAAAGACAGGCTTGTTTCATTTTTAGACATCCCTAGCTGAGGAATCATTTCCTGTTTAGAATATAGGATTTATTACTAACTTGCTCATTTATTGAGGGCCAGAGTGATGGTGGGGTTGTACAGCAGATGACAACAGATAACTGCAGCTGTTACTTTGAGAATTGTTGGCTAACAGTTTCAGAAGTCCCCTTTTCCTTAGTTTCTGATTTTTTTACACTTCAGAGAAGTTGAATTCCTAGAAATTGTCAACATTTGAGAACAACCCACTTGACAGACTTCTTTTGGAAAAGCGCATGTGTCATGTAATTTTATGGTAAGTCATGTGTCAGCCATAATGAACACACTCACCACTTTGGTTTTATGCTTTAGTTGCCAAGCGGTGCTGTGCAGACTCTCTTCTGTCATATTCTCATCACATCCAAGTCTCAGCATATCAGTTATTATGCTAACGAAATCCAGGGTAGGTCATGACTGCATGTGCTTGTTTGTCCAGAGATGCTTGTGAACACAGGTATATCACACAAGTGAAGGGCTACAGTGTCTGTACTATCTGGCTGCTAAATGGATGGAAACAGCTGGCAAAACCTCTGGGAGTTGAATTTTGTACATCAAAGTGCTTGTCTGACCAGAGTTGTGTACCTCAGTGCCAGTGGTTTACAGGTGGGTTCAACCCATTTCTGTGACTAATGGTATGGGGCACCCACGGAACCACACCCTGGAAAAGGGGAGAAGGGGAAGATGGGGAAGGAAAGGGAGATGGACCTAAAAATGAAACAGTGGTAGTGATCTGAAGAGGAAAGTTAATTTACTACAAATGATATTGGAATGCAATATAGCACAATATAATACAGTATAATTGGAATTGAGGCTAATAAACCAAATAAAATGAGAGAGAGTATCCAAAAATCGAAGACTTTTTTTTTTTTTCTGAGCACACACTGCAGAGACGAGTAGAAAGGAAAAACGGAATGTCACATGACTTGCAAACAGTTTTAACTTTCCCTCTGAACAGAACACAGAAAAAGAACATTGAAAAGTCCTCCAGGATATGTAGTTCTTCTCTTCTGAGACAGGTATACCTGGAACTATCATCAATCCATGCAACTGGAAACCAATTCTTTAATTCCCAGAGCACTACGTGATGTTATGATGTGGAATATCCATAACAAAAATAAGAAAACCAAGCAATGTGGAAGAATGATAGGAAGATGCATTACATGTATATTCATGAATCAGTACTTAAAAGAGGTTCCTTAATTTCTTAGGAATAAGGAGATGTGAAGGGTTTCATTTTAAATCAAGACCATTCCCACTTCTTCCCTAAGAAGAAAACTGAAAACTGAGGAGCCTCAGGTGATAGTTCTCCTACAAAAGGTTAGGTATTATGTGTGTCAACAGCTTTTACATTCGGTCCTTTGCAGCATGCCAATTCTGTGTGTGAAGGAGAGCATTTACTTCAGATGCAAATGGATTTTCAGTGTCTCAGTGTCAAGGGTTTACCGGTGGGTTCAGCCCAGTTCTGTGACTAATGGAACAGGGGTACCCACGGAACCACACCCCGGAAAAGGGGGAAGATGGGAAATGATAATTATATTATATATAAAATAAAATTATATATAATATATAATATATAATATATTATTATATATAATATGCAATATGCAACATATAGTATATAGTATTATATATATTATATATATGTAATATTATATAAATTATAAAATATATAATATATAATACATAATATATATATAATATATAATTACTCACACTATAGCCAGTGTGATTAGTGGGCCATAGAAAATTGATATCTCCTATATTTCCCTGCGGGGCTTGTCCTAGTTCTGCTGTAGTGGTGGAGACTCCTCCAGCCATGCTGAGTATCCTAGGTTCCACAGAGTTCATAGGAAGAGCTGATAGCAGTCAGTACATTATAGAGTGGTGCCAGTACTCAGCACTGAAATGAATGGAATTGTTGACTTAACCATCTTTAGCAAAAATACATTACAGAGAAATATCCTTTTCTAGGATATACTTTGGAAAAAAAACCATATGAAAACAAAGAACATTATCTGTCATGTTGTCGTCCTACCAAAATTGCATGGCTAATCAGTCTGTATGGTATCACTTTTCTGTGACTCAAATAGAAAAACTTAACTGCAAAAACATTCAATTTATAGTGTATTATAATATTATAATATTATAGAGTTTTATCATGCATTCTGAATTAGTTTGTTTCTCTTCATTGCCACTGTTCTGATTTTAGGCCCATCTCCCTACTCCTTCCCCTTTTCCCTTTCCCAGGACATGAATCCATAGGTCCCCCTGCTCTACTCAACTGGGTCAAAGCAGCCCATAAACTGTTGACAATCCTATAATAAAATTTCAGGGAAATTTTCAGAGAATTTCATCACCTAAAGTAATAGAGAGGCTATGTGCTAGGTTTAAGTAGCACTTCATTACATGGAGCTGTTATCAACTCTTGATTAGTCCAGGAATGCAGAATTTTAATAAGAAATAAGCCTGTGCTCATCAGTGAAATATTAGCAGGCAACTGGCTTGAGGATTGTTAGTATGTAAAATAACAAAACTGTTGATCAGCCTCTCCAAAGTACTAATGCTGGATCATCTAAAGAGTTCAAATGAAGCAGCAGCCCTGCATGGGAATATTTAAAAATGATTTAGCTGCTGCAGTTGCTGCAAAGTGAGAGATGTTGGACATGGATCTAGACATTTTTCCAAAGAAAAATGATGAGGGTAAATAAAAAGCCACAGGTGAGAAATCCACCCTACCAGGTCAGTGATGTGGTAGAGTATGATCTGGTCTCCCTTGTGTGCAGTGAGAACATCTGCAGCAATACTTTCTCATATTTCTTTTAGAGCAAAGTGAACCCACATAAAGACCAGCCCACCACTTATAGCAGTTTGTTCAACATTTAGAGGCAAAGAGCTTGGGCAAATTCAGGAAAATGCCCTGTCAAACCTGGACCCAAGAGAGAAGGAGCAAGGAGGGAAAAAGGAAAACCAGATGTAAGGATAATGTTGATGGATAGCAAAAGTGGTTGACTGTTTCTCTGAAGTACAGGGAGCAAATAGTATACACTTAGAGGGCAGAAGGGGGCCCCAGGAGTTGGTGCATAGAAAGGGCTTAAGTACTATCTCAAAGGCTGCCTCTGTCTCAGAAACTCCAGCTTAGTGCTTTTTCAGATGTGTGTTCCTGTATCAAAAACCACACGACTGCAAGGGGCTGTATCTCCATGTGTAAGGGACATCTTCATGTCCCTTATCCACACAGGAAGGAATCATCAGGGTTTAACAGATGACAAACTTGGATACACCTCTTCTCATGGTTGCAGATCATTAACCTGATATACAGAATAATCTTTACAAGACCATCTGGAAAAACAGAATATTTCTCATTTCTGGTAGGTCCTAATAGATGCCTCCAGAATTTGGGGGACTTTACAAATGAGAGTGTAAAGCAGATGAGTAAGTATATGTCCTATGTTTTGCTTGTGGAATGTTACCAAAGCCTCTGAGATAAAAATCGGAATGAGCGTCCACACAAGTAGCAGAAATACACAGAGAAATCAAAGATCTCTTGTGTCAGAATTTCCTCCTTGTTGCACGAAGAATAGTAATGTTGTGCTATGATAGCATAACTGTGCTTTTAAAAGATTTGCAATAAAATTAAAATATTAGTTCAATCTTTCTTCATGGTACATGTGTACATACATAAATGGATGTATATGAGGAATGGTACTATGTAACAGGAAACTGTTCACCCTTAAAACGTTTTGTCTTGTATTTGAATTTTGGACATTAGGATTGAGTAGTAATAATGCCTGTTATGTTTTTTTCCAAGTCTGCACTGAATTTCACATTTTGTTCCTCTTTTTTTTTTTAAAGACACGTTGTTCTTGATTTTTACAATGGAGATGCTACTCATCCAAATTTACACTGATTGATTGGCATGCAAGATCTCATCTTCATTGACACTTCTCAGCAAGAACTTTGCTCAGTTTTACTGTACTCAGAACAGAAAGACTGTACTAGTTAGCTCTGTGGCATCAGATTTTTACTCATTTCTGCTGATGCTAGAATTGTCATGAAGCTTTAAAACAGAGTTGGAATTAAAAGTAGATGAAGCATGAGTCCTAGCAATGTGTGAAAGGTGGCATTTGCCATTTACTAATGGTAGATATTTGTTCTGGAAACTGAGAAACTGGCAAAAGTGATTAATCGAATTCTCTAAGCACTTTATTGGAGTTAACATAGATTCTCAGCAGCACATAGAAAATTAACTAAAACTGGGCTCCTTTGAAAAGTGCATGTGTTTTAGTGTAGTCAGCTATTTCCTCTACATTTCTTGGCCCAAACTTCTCATTAATGTATCTGTATGGAAACTGCTGAGTCACAGATTGAACCTGTGATTGAGCAATGAGTCAGCCATGGGAGCACAGATGAAGGCAATTCACCTGTGCTGCCAGAAGTAGTGGAGCCTGGCTTCACCTCCCCTAGACCCATTTAAGAGCTGACTACCAGTGGGGAAGGATCTCTGCTGGAGTTTCACAGTGAGCCCAGGCGATGGGTAAGTGTCCTATCTATTCTCTTTGTGTTATTATAATCTGTTTTGCCTAACTCTCTTGTTTATATCATAATTATAACATATTAATATTCTTTGATTATATTGTATTTTCTCATGGTGGCTCCATAGCATAAATGAAGTCACTGTGGTTTACACCACCTAGCTTCTGAAGCCTGATATGCTCACCAACTATCTCTGCTGGTGTAGAAGCAGCGAGGAAACTCACATGGAAAAGATGTTACTAATGCATTAAAAAATAAAATAAATCCTCAAATTTAAGAGTAGGTCATGTATTAAGTAGCTTAATATCTTTATGGTCCGTGCACTTGATATAAGATCATTGGCTAGTTGCCTGCAAGGGAGGCCATAGGCCCAGCAGGAGCTGTATGATTTGCTGTGCTCAGCATGTGAAACATGTGAAGATCTAGGTGCTCTCATCCCAACAGGGGCCAGGGAATATTCTCCACAGCATGAGGATGTATGGCCAAGATTGTCCTTGGGTTTGTATGTCCACAGTCCCAACGCGTAACTATTACTGTCCAAGCTGCAGTAATAATGTTAGTCCTGTCTGTAGACTGATGTTTGGGTGACCAGTACACCTGCCTCTAAAGAAAACTGTAATTTGCAACTTTCCTAATGGTTATTCCTTCTCACCGATCATTTCAATTACTTTCAGATAGTGAAGGTAAATGTATCTGTAACAGTAATGGTTCTGAAGTATAGTTGACAGAGAAGCATAAAGCTACAACTCCTGACAATCTTGGTTTATGCATTCCTGTGTTTCTCATCATACATAAAGAGCACTGTCAAAATAATCTTTGTAGCAGAACAGATGAAACATTCAAAATTAAATTCCTATAGAGCCCATTTACAGTCTCACATGGGTTAAATTCTGTGTATTATTTGATTTTAAGTTATTCAGAAATTCAGATGCTAAGCAGATGTGCTTGTAAAAGAACAAACAAACAAAAGAACCACAAAGCCCTCAGCAATTTCCTGTGAGAGCTGAGGATCTCACACAACAAACATAATCTTCTTGAAAAGTATCTGAAGGATAATTTCTGTACTGTGTGCCGTACATGTCTCACCATGATATGCTCTATGACCTGTGTCATGAAAACTGAGGCAGACTGCTGTCAGATGTTCATGAGAAGAACAGCAAATATCTGAATGTGCTAAGGCTAACCCAACCTCACTGTGAACTTCTGAGTTGAAACTTGCACTGATCTTCAGTACAGTATGTGTAGTCTCTCCATGGCTGTCCCCAACCTTTTTCTCATGTTGTAAGCCTCTGAGACAGACCAGCTGCCTAATCACTATCTCTCAACTGCCTCTGCTGTTCCCACCAACTGTGGAGAGAGTACAGAGCAAGGAGCAGTAATGTCTGCTCTCCCTGCCCTTGGAGAGAAATCAAAAAATAGCCACATGTTTCTGTAATGAAGCTTTTCCTCCACAAGCACTTGCCCATGGTCACTCCTGAGGGGGTATTTGATCACTTTGTGACTCTCTGGATCCATCCATCATGCCAAGTTCCTGCTAATCCCATATATAAAGCAAGCACTGCTAAATACATTTTGAATTTCAGTAGCTTGATATCCTGTTCTTGAAGACTTGGATCTTAACAAGGAGTGCTTCACTATGCAAGTACCTCAGTTTATCCACATGAATGGTGGGAATGCAAATGCAACAGAAAGCAGTATGACCACTGCTCACTGCAGGAAATTCTGATTTTTCTATGCCACCTAGAAATCCAGCCATTGTCACTTAATCAGCCTCAACAAATATCCAGAGTGCTCTCAAGGGTGTGAGACTACAAGATTAAATCCTTGCTTTTAAAATGTTATAGTCCTGACCACAGTGAGGCCAAGCTGAGGAAAATGCTCCTCACATCAGTTTACCTCAATCATAATTTCACATTATATACTTTATACCATACAACTGGAATAGAAGTCAAAATCCATTCTTAAACTGCAAGCAGGAAGTAGTATGGCTACTCAGGAATTCAGTCATCTCTATTTTAAGTAAATTATCCTCGTTCATTAGTTGGAAATTCTCAGTGCTTACAGTATTTCCAAATTATATTTTTCATGTCATTATGAGCAATAAGCTTAGTGAATCATGTCCATCAGAGAGATGAGCTGATTACATGAAGATGTGTAACATGCTGGGAGAATGCACTGGTTCATCTTTATTGCAGAACATGATTTTTTCTTGATGCTGCTTCCCAGCTCAAAACAGCTGTAACTGCATGACTTGAATCAGAACTTTATTAATAAATCACGCATCACTGATTTCTCTAGAAACATGGTCATAGATGTGTTTAATGAAGAAGCTGACATCTATCTATGATCTATCTCAGAATAGACATCTGTCTATTGCACTGCATGCTGAAGTAGAATATGAGAGCAGTGAAAGACAATGGAGGTGTGCTCTTCTCTAAACTCAGCCACCCTTGGATAAACTCTCTTTTATAGAAAAAGTTTTGCCATTTGTGTTGCTGCTGCTGCCTCCAGTACATTAACACTTTCAAAAAGACTTTGTCTAAATCCTTACATTCTTTATCTGGTAAGATAATTGACTGTTACCTCTTTGCACACAAAAGGACACTGAAGAAACACAACACAGTCTTTTTTGAAAAAGAGTAAGACAGGCACAGAACTTTAAAAATTACTCTCCTTAATGGAAAAGAAAACAAATTTCCAAAGATAGAAGAATCACTGCATTTTCTTGAAAGATTTCTCAGCATAGTTACATTTCCAAACTAAACAAATAACTTTCTGGGGCATGACATAATACATTTTGAAAAAAAAAAAATTGTGTCAAGTACCACATAGTTCCAAGAGGGGTGCCCAGCTGGGGTTTTCAGCTAGGCAGAATTAATGTTCAGCTGCTACATTTCTCCTCTTCTTCCACCTGACAGAGGAAGTTCAGGATTTCTTGTCTAATTCTTGGCCTCTCACAGCCACTGTCTACAATTCCATCTTCTGCTAGCACGTTTAAGGACAGCCGAACAAATTATTGTGACATTTCTGGCACAACAAGAAAGGCGCAGGTTAAAGCAGCCCATTAATGACATTCAGGAGACAATTGTTTAGAAAAATGGAAAAAGTACTAGAAGAGTAGAAAAGTGACTACTTTTTTTCTTTTTTTTCTCAGATATTTTGTTTGTTTGTTTGTTTTCTTGGAAGATCTTGGAGTTTGGCTGCTCAGTTCAGCCCTAATCTAGAGTGCAGCCAAATCAACAGAACATTCATTGGTTTCTACAGAGTTCAACTCTTTCACATAACTAAATAGAAATTATTTGTAAGAGTAGCTTAGATAAGAACCAGAACACTTGCTGTCCCACTGAGTATGCACAGGATTACTCTTCAGGATACAGAGATGAGTCAGGAAGCTTTGTCTCTAAAACTGTTCAAAAAATAATTGCTCATTGCTTGAATCTTGCTTCCAGGCTCCTGAACTAACATTTTTACTGATGGTAGATTAATGGAAAACGTAGAGATCTAATGAAGGGATCTGGCTCTATTATCGCAACTTTAAAACCACATTCAGTTGCAGATTTGTGTGTGCAGGTGTAACTTAATTAAAAGGAAAGCAAAACATAAACAAACTAAGAATAAGATTGTCTGAGGGTTGTTGGGTCATTTTGGTTTTTATTTTGTTTTGTTTTTTAAATTTGAGGTGATTAAAGTAGACAGTAAAATGTATGATTAAGGCAGTTAAGGCAATCCTTTGTCTGGGGTCATACATTAATTTTCATGCTTAGATGAATGAAATGGTGAAGCAGAGTACTTTGTTGCTGAACACTTGTTTTCCATTTGACATAGCATATAAATGAGGTACTTCTCTTTACACTGTTTTCACAGTGTTCACTTTTTCGCTCTTCCTACTTCATCTTCTCTCCTAGCTTTTCTTTCTAATCAGCTCTCCATCCAGCTCTTGTAGTAGTCACTTTCTTGCAGTTCATTTCCCTGTATTATATGTAATTATTTCATTTACTTTTTTCTCTTCTTTTTCTTCACTCCGTAACTGCTGTTTTCCACCTCCATTAGCCAAAATCCTTTTTCTTCTTCTCTTACCTCACTCTTGTCTCTATTTCTTCCCAATCCTTCTCTATTCCTTCTCTATCCCTTCCCAAGGCTTCTGTAATCAGGCAGTGAAAGATAAGCATCACAGTCCTACTTACTGGACTGGAGATCCTGAAAATTTGCATACAAACCTAATTCACACTTTGAGCTCCTCCTGGGTTTGTCTGGGAAAATGGCACGTAGCCATGGCTGGCAGAAGTAGGATCACAAGGGACCTTGTTCTCTGTGTCACTGCCACAGCAAATGGAAGAGGAACTGCTATCCTTGTATCCTTTGCTACAGCAATATGTTACTGAGTCCACAAAGTAAGAAATACATGTTAGAAATAGTGTTGCTAGCAGGAGTTGGGAGGTTGTGACTAGGCAGAGGTTGGTCTGTTCTCCTGTCATCCTCCTAGTGATAGGACAAGAGAGAATGCCCTGAAGTTGCACTAGGGGACGTTTAGGTTGGATATTAGGAAACACTTATCTGAAAGGGTGGTCAGATGCTAGAACAGGCTGCCCAGGGATGTGGTGGAGTCACCATACGTGGAGGTGTTCAAGAAACATTACATGTTGTACTAAAGAACATAGTTTAGTGAGGAAATACAGGTGGTGGGTGGACAGTTGAACTAGATGATCTTGGAAGTCTTTTCCAACCTATGTGATTCAATGATTCTATAACTACAATCCTAGCTGTCCCAGTTCATTAGCTGATAATAAGGTTAGTGCTCAGGCACATATCTATGTACTGTGACAATCATTTATATTTTTCCAACTTAATTTATTGCAATGAATTAGATAGCAAACTCATTTTTTCCTATCAATAGACTTGGCTATTTGCACTCTGTGTACTGGAAGCACTGATGTGACATGTCAGCAATGATGCTTCACCATGATGTAATTAGAGCACACGCCAACCCTACAGACCAGCAGCCAGCTGGTGTTCCTCCCTTCATATCCAATCCGCACATCCTCATGAAAATAAACCTCAGCCACAGATCCAGGCAGTAACACCAGCCAAACGTCCTGGTGTCTGTTCACAGAACTTGTCACCTGGTGGTGTGACCCCCAGAGCCACTCTCCATAAAGAGCCTTTTCACTGACACAGCTGTGCTCCTGTGAGAGCTCCTGAGCCGTACCTTCTATAGTTACGTATCTGTGAGCAGAAGCTGGGCATTTATCCATTTGTCATAATGTATTTTCAATTCCTGTACCAGCTCTGGTAGGAAATATCAAAGCCTCTGTCCTGTCCCTGTTAAGTATGACCAGCAATTTACAGTGACTCCTAAACTTACAGAAACCCTCAACAACAGGCAGGGCAAGTGGTGCAGAGAAAGCCAGAGACCCCCAGCTGATCTCACTGGAAGAAATGGGATCAAGGCCAGTTGCACTTGAAGATTAACTTGTCTTGGGACTCCTGACTCTGGGATGCTGGTGGCAAACTGGACATCCCTAGTAGCTTTTCTTTACATCTTGTTCAGATTTTGTTTATCCAGGCAGCAGGATCCCATGGATCTCAGCATCCATCCTGACATGGAGACTTTCTGCTACAGAGGGGAGCTGAAAGGTGTGTAGAGAATTATTAGTTAGCAGATTAAATACCCTTGTTCCTTGTGAGAGACTATTACTTTCAAATACGTTTTTCTTCTTAAGAGCTCCTGTTATCATCTTTTATTTATTTCCTCCAGTTGAACTTGTTGGAAACATCCAAAAATTTTTGGCCAGGACGGTATCTCTGATAAAAGCAGATTTTATTCGCAATTGCAATGGCGGGCGTCCCGCAAGCAGGAGCGCACCTATGGACACAGCGTGACAGTTTTTATACCCTTTTTCCCTTTGCCCATCTCCCTGCCCCGTTTCCCCATTGGCTGGGTACTCCAGGTTCACAATCTTATCACAACTTACATTTGTTGATTCGTGTGTTATCTGGTGTCAGTCGGTAGCCATCCTGTTGTCTCCAAGATGTCTCAGTGCTCTTCTTGTCGTATTGATGTGGTGATTTTCTCCAAAGTCCTCGTTAAACAAAGAGCACCGGGGGGGTGCCAGGCATTCCTCCATACCTTCTTCAGACACTCCCTGAAGCATGTAATGAATTGTCCTTTTAACTTGAGCAGGATACTGTTGCAATGTGTGTGACACCTACATATTACTATTGTGGAAGATTTATCTAGGGGATTACCAATAGAAAACTTATCAGAGAACCCCTGATAAAGTAAAAAGGCCCCTGAAAAGAACTATTAGTTCTAATAAGGAACCCAAATGGTAGAGAGACCATGAAATTAACAAAATTCTTATTTTGTTCTGCTGCAGAAACAACATTCAATTCCCACAAACTCAAGGCCTTCTCTCTCCAGTAGAAAGCCCTTAGTTGCTATTCGGGTGAAAGTAATTATCATGTTAAAGACACCCTTCCTAACAAACAGCAGGAGCCACACCACAAAAAAGGGCTCTAAACATATCCCAGCCATAGGCACAGCTGGCCATCCTGGTATACAGGGCTGAGAAAACAGACCTAGAATGGTGCCTCTCCCCAGAAGTACTCCAAGTATCCCAGGAGCTCCCTGCTTTCTATGCAATCCTTGTGTGAGCAGATTTCCTGTGTGGCCACCAACATATGAGTGGGCCATGCTGAATTTCTGGGAGAATTGGTTTTTTTTAGAATTCGTCCATCTGAGCTCAGTAATTGAGATATTTCTTTGATTGCAGTGGGGCATAGTACAGAGTATCATTAGGATAATTCTTGTGTTGGAAATGTAGGAAGTTGAGCTGTTTAGGCAAACAGCCAGTGTAAACAAATATCGGCGTATGCTGCAGATAAAGGCAGGCAATCAAGCTGCTTCCTTCTAGGGAAATAAGAAGTGTGTATGAAATTACCCATGCCCCCTTAATGGACTTTTAAAGTTTATTCCCTCGGGCTACATGTGGGTGACTTTAAATGGATTTTTAACATCTTTAGACTGTGTTTGGTTTCCTGGTACAGGAAGTAATAACAGTAAAGAAAACAAACTCCTTAATAAAACCAGCACATGAGGAGAGAAAAGGATAACGTAATAATGCTACACTCCACAGCACTAATAGTATTAATGAAGCACTAGCTACTAACAAGTACTTCAAGATGATCTGCCAGATTTCTGGTAGAAAAAAGCATTAAAAGGACATAGCGCTTAGTTCCCCAGGGAGTGCCAGATGTCAGTTGAATAGCTCCTTGATGAAAGGACAAGAACATAAAAGAAATTCCTGCTCTGTGTGAGAAAATGTAAAAGAAAAGGTGTGAGAGGTTTCTGAGGAAGCAGTTTCCCAGCTGCTATGGATAGTTGCACTGTGCTGCTGCTAAGAAGCACAAACATGGGGCCAAGGGACAGCATATTGCCATGGGTCCAGCACAGTGTTGTCCATCCATGATGACTGAATCACAAGGTAAGTGAAAAGTATTCATTCCTGGCTCATCCTTCAGTCATAAGCCTTCTACTACTGCATGAGGACATTTAAGAAAATGACTACAAAAGCAGTGAAAGTGAGAGGAAAATCAGGCTTACTTAATCAAGGGACTGCCATATCTCATATAAAATTTCTGAACATTCAGTCTGTGACCTTATGCTGAGCACCCCAGATTCCTGTGCAGGGCTTATTTCACAGGCTTGCTTCGCTGTTGCTCTACTTGTTCCTATGTAAACCACAGCAACAGCTCAAAAATGTTATTTTCATTATACTGTGTAGAATGTAGACTGTAGAAATGTCACTTCCTTTTTTTTTTCAGAGCAGCAAGTGAGAATCTTAGAAAAATCATGATCTGTGGGGATGTGACATAAAAATACAGCAGCAACATTGAGAATACCTCAGCAGGAGGCCTCGTAGTGGCTGGCACTTTTCTACTTTTCTGTCCACAAGGAAGGACATGGGCATCACCACCTCCAGGCAGCAACAACAGTCACCCCAGCATCCCCAGCTCTCAGGCAGGCAAAGCTGGGTTGGAATTCTCCTGCCCTCCACTCTGCATGTCTACACTGCTTATGTAGCAGCCAGAAGGCCACAGGTAATTTCAGTTCAGATTATTCCAACTCAAAAATGGCATGGGATATCTAACTCTCATTTTTGCTATTGGCAGTTTTCTTCAGGGTCCATAAAATGCAAGGTTCATCATTAAGATCTCAGTGACATAATGTCACACATTAACAGTACTTTAAAAACACTGAGATTTAAGCACGATTCTGCAGAGCTGTCAGGAGGAGGCAAAGGTGTTTTAAGTGGAAAACACAGAAAAAACTGAAGTTTTTACTGGTCCAAGTGATTGCTTTGCAGTGCAAGGGCTGCTGAAGGGTTTCTATGAATTCAAACTCTTTCTCTATAGTAAAGAAGAAAGCAACATAAAAAATATATATATATATTTTTCTGTATGGCTGTTGAGTCAATGAGAAACATTACAGACATGTTGGAGGAAAAACTAGAACTTGCTCTTTTTCCTGGGGCTTTTGATACTCTTCTGCTTTGCAGTTAAGTTTTATGTGCAGAGATGAAAGAATATCTATTCACATTATTTTTAACTGTAATGGAAATAGACCTGGCAAATCACGTCAGTAAGTCTGAACTACATGACATTATATTTACACATATAGTCTATATTTCTCTCATAATGGTTTGAAAACTTTAGCAAAACATTATTTTATTTGTTGGAGTGCTAGAAAATCAAAAAGATCTGATTCAGTGCAGACCTAGGCAATTTTGTTTTAATCTTGACCAAATGAGCCACAAGTAGACAGCAAATACTATTTAGAAATGTATTGATTTGTAAGCAACTTTAGAGACAACCTATACCTGACTGCACTATATGGCTGGCCATTTTCCTCTTCTTAAATGATACAATTCTGATCTCATCCTCTCTACTTAAACCAGGAATTATATTATACACTTGTGCCGTGTCAGTGCATAGTGCAGCATAAGAGCAAAAAGGCCGGAGTCTTGAACAACTCATTCGGTTCAGATTATCTTCTTATCTGTGATCAGTGGCACAGAGTCTAGTTGGGGGCTTGTGACTAGTGATGTTCCCCAGGGGTCAGTGCTGGGTCCTGTTTTGTTCAACACGTTCATCGATGACCAGTGAAGGAATAGAGTGTGTTCTCAGCAAGTTTGCTGGTGATACAAAGCTGGGAGGAATGGCTGACACACCAGAAGGCTGTGCTGTCATTCAGCAAGATCTGGACAGGATGGAGAGTTGGGTGGGGAGGAACATGATGAGGTTCAATAAGAATAAGTGTAGAGTCTTGCACCTAGGGAGGAATAATGGCATGCGCCTGTACAGGTTGGAGGATTACCTGCTAGAGATGAGATCTGTGGAGAAGACCCTGGGTGTTCTGATGGATAACAGGTTGGCTGTGAGCCAGCAGTGTGCCCTGGTGGCCAGGAAGGTGAGTGGTATCCTGGAGAGCATTAAAAGGAGTGTGGCCAGGAAGTGAAAGAAGGTTATCCTCAGTAAAGGGAGATGATTCTCCCCCTCTACCCTGCCCCAGTGAGTCCACATCTGAAATACTGTGTCCGCATCTGATCCTCCCAGTTCAAGAGAGATAGTGATCTCAGAGAGAGAGTTCAGCGGAAGACCACAAAGATTATGAAAAGCCTGGAGCATCTCCTGTAAGAAGAAATACCTGGGTCTGTTCAGCCTGGAGAAGAGAAGACTGAGAGGGATTTTATCAATTCTTATGAATATCTAAAAGGTGAGAGGCATGTGGATGGGGCTAGACTCCTTTCAGTGGTGTTCAGCAACAGCACAAAGGGCAATGGCAAAAATTGGAACACAGTTCTAGGAAAGATTTCTTTAGTGTGAGGGTGACAGAGCTGACTGGAACAGGCTGTGGTGTCTCCTTCTCTGGAGATACTCAAAATCCACCTGGATGCTTTCCTGTGATGTGTTTTGGGGAATCTGTTTTAGCAGGGGTTTGTACTAGCTAATCTCCCGAGGTCACTCCCAGCACTTATGATTCTGCGGTTTTGTGGTTCTGTGTGATTCTTTCTGTAGAAATTTACATTTTGTATCACAAAATGAGTTTAGCTTTTACATATCACTGCATGTTGAAAAGACTATTGACAAATATCAGGAAAAGAGTTAAATGAAGCAGAAAATCCTATTTCAAGGTAAGAAATAAGAGTACAGTTTTTTTCTACACTCTAGTGGAAATGAATTTCACAATTCTGGGGAATGTCGTGAGTTGCCACTTCCGTTTCTTTTCTTTCTCAATTCAAGATCAGTTGGTTGAATTTTAAGAAACAGATGTAGCACATGGTTGTTTTCTATTTGAGGTATGTCTGGAATTATTATAGCAAGAACTTATTCCCTCTGTGCATGTGTTCTTATGCATGCATTAGCTGCTAGGTATATAGCTAGCTGTTGGCTTTAGGGTTGTAATGCAAAGTTTTGATTCCTTTTATGAAGAATAAGTTGTCAAGCAGCTGTACCGACAGCCTCCAATGGGCTAAATGAGAGCAAGATGCTCTTCCAAAGCAGGGTTATATCTTTTCAAGCAGAATGAACACTATAATGTACCTTTTCCTTCCCACAGATACTGTAAAAATGCTGTATAGTAGCTGTTTTGGGGAGAGAAAAGAAAAAAAAAAAAAAGGGAAATCAGATGCCATGTCTATGTGAGCAAGCTTTACTTTGGCCATTGGGCAGAGGTCCTCAGAGCTGAAATACAGATTGAAAGAAAATGAAATGAAGGGGGAAAGTCCTGACGTCAGCTTCACTGGGCTTATTTTGATGTACAATGATAGAAAAAAATTGTGTGTCTCTTGTCTCCTATGCAAGCAACATATGCCTGTTAGAGCATTTGCTAGACAGTGAGACTTCATAGAGCAAAGTATAGGAAGAAATCTGTGCACTTAGACTTATAGGTTTCCTTATAGGAAATCATTGCTGCTCAATATGGACATCTACATATATTTTAGTAGCTCTACACTCCCACATACATATGCATATGTATATAGATAAATATACATAAAGAATGTTCAAAGTAATTGTCAGAATAGAATGAGCTGCCAAAATGTGCAAAGATACTGATGTTGTGATGAGACAAATCAGGTACTTATTTAGGACACTGAAGGCTGTGCTGTGCACCAGCATATTGCTGGGTATATCTGTCCCACACAGCGCAGAAACTTTGTGGTATGTTCATATGACACAGTATATCTTGTAGAAAAGCTTGTTCAAGACTGGTGGCAAGCAGTAGTCATTCATGTTGATGCCACCATCATAAGGAACCAAGTAAAATGCTGCTGGGGGGAGAGTAGCAGAACTGAGATAATTGGACTAATTAGCTCATAGGAGCAGGGCCATTTTTCTTCATTTTCAGAGAGACTATCTGTCTCAGTTTTTATCAATTCTGCTATAACCTTCAAATAGCTTTATTATGGAGGCCTGTCAGAGCCTTCTGTGCTGAGGGAGGCATGGAAAGGGTGCTCAGGGTGTACAAGCAGGCTGATGCATATTTATTGTTTCAGCAGAGGCACTTTGTTTTAATTTTGACTGACAATGTGAACAGTTTGTTTCTTCCCAAAGAACAAATGAGTGCTTCTGCAGAGAGCCTGCACAGCAGTGCTGCCTGTGTTTGCTGGTGGGAAGCACTGAACAGCAGAGTAAGTTCAGCTCTCTCACAGGGCTAGCATGCGTCATTCTCCATGATGCACACTTCCTTTGTAGCTCCCTCCAACCTCAGAGCATTCTTTCAGAAAGTCTGTGTGAACTCCTCTGACACAGGCAGGGGGCTGCCAAAAAAAGCCACATATTTCTCATTTTGGACAGAAGCAGCATCTGCTGTGTATTTTCCTGAATCTGAACACTGCAAAGTCTGCAGTTTTTCAACAACTGTTTTATTCAAGGGGGGGAAATGTCCTCAAATCTTTTGGGAAATCTCTGGACAACTATTTCCATTAATATTTTCTAAGGAAGTCTTGAAACCCTCATTGACAAGGATAACATTTAACATTCCCATAGAGTGTTCCAACTTCTGCAAAAGCCATTAATGCACATTTCTTTGAGCTGCACAGCTCTACTGGCTACAGCATGTTTGCCATGCACAGTATCTAATTGGCCCCATATAGCCTAAATAACTGTGTCACAAAAAGTTGGAAGGGATCTGAAATCTTATACCATGGCTCCCTGTATCTCCAGATATGAGATCAATGTGGGATTTGTTTGAAATATAATAGGCTGCTTGCTTTTCTCATATTTCTGTAAGTACTCTGAATGTTATAGAGCAAACAAAATTAAAACTTATAAGAATATGTCACATGTCCTGTACTCCTCACAGCAAAATGCCAAATGGACAATGTGCAATTGGATCTCAGTCATAGCCTTTCAAGAACACAAGATGTTACCCAAGCAGTAGGTGGGTTTTCACATACTTTAGACAGATTTTCCATAATTAACCATAGACTACTAGTACAGGCTCTTGGATTAGTATAGCCAGCTAAGAAAAATAATCTAATCACAGACATACACAAAATGAATGGATACTTTTGAAAAATCTGAATGTGTTTTTTTAGTTAGTTAGTTTTAATATTAAATACAAATTGCCGGGTTTAAAAGCTATCAGATCTGAAGAGAAAAAGGGGTGACAAGATCTCTGATCCCCTCCACACCCTCACATATGAGCGGGACAGCAAAGGCAGCAGAATAATATGCAAGGGAACTCTGGGAATGCATGAGCAACTGTTACTCTTGATGGCACCAGCCAGAGGGATAGGAACACAAATATACTTGTTGCTATTTATAGACATACTATGAATATTGTGTTTGTTAGAGCGTTTCCATTACAACAACAAATCACTGCCATTGGAAATATTTTTTACTACCTTAAATGCATCAGTTTTTTTCTGAAACCCAGTAAAGATATATTAGTGCTAAAAAATACATATTGGATTTTACAGGAAGTTATCAAACTAATAATGTTTTGGTGGCTTTTATTGTTGTTGTTTTTAAATAATATCCCGGCTACCACATGAATTATGGAAAGCCAGCACACCAGCACACCACCATCTGCATATATAAATTTTTTACCTCAAAAATCATTTTTGTTGCTCTTAGCATTGTTATATTTGTTATTAAACTCAGCACATGTGGTGAATGTGCTGTGGAATACTCACAGCCTGCTTCATTCATTTCACTTGGATATATTCAAGGCTTGTTTTATTTAAACTAATTACTCCGAAGAAATGCGTTGAAAATAAATTAAACTTTTGTTTATTAGCTTGATTACATTCCTAATCCAAACATACTAATAGAAAAGAAACAAATTCAAATCAGACAGTTTTCAAAGAGGTTTCCAGGCTAGACTTTAGATAAAAACAAACACAAATATAAATAATGGCATAAATTATGTTCACTTTGCTTGTCTCTTGATAATAAGATCTGATTCAGTCTGGGTTTCTCATGTTTAAATCTAGAGAAATTTTTGTTAATGTTAACACACTAGAAATATTTTCTTGTTATTTCTTCATTTATGTTTTAGAGTAAATCTGATTCTTTCATGTGCAAATTAATTTCAATGTTATCAGTAAGTGCTTGCTTCGCACTAACAATTAGGATAATGTCTGGAGGTGTTCTTTAAGGCTACATTTTGCTCTCAGAGAAATTAATTTAGCTCATTAGTGTCAGTGTGTTGAAATTTGTGAAACAAGCTGGATATTCACTAGTTTCCAGCAATCTACACTGTGTTTCCATAAAGGAATAATATGTGGTGATTTAAGCCTTCCACAAGTTATGCTTTTAGGAGTAGCAATTTTTCAATTTCAGAGTAATGCAATATGTGATTAGGATTGTACTCACTCACTTCTTTCTACTGACCATCTCTGGTTAGTTTCTGGCCAAGACTGCTGACAGTATAATGACACATGCCCTCCTACATTGCCACAGAGTTCATGCTTGTGAAATTTCTTCCACTCCCTTGAGATAGGGAGGTGCAAGCAGTGAGCTATTACATCTTCCAGGACAATTTCATGGAGTACAATGCTGTAATTCCAGAAAATAGTTAATCTGTGTGAAGAACTGAGGTCTGTTCAGATATAGCCTGATTGTTCAGTTTGTTTTAATTCAATTCTTCTGTCTCAGTTCTGGTCTACTTCTCTCATAGGTAATCTTGTAGGGGCTTTTTCTGCTTTAAACTTTTTCATATGACCTTTGTAGGTGCTGCAACAAACACAAGTAGACATCAATCCAGGGCTAGTAACACACCTGATCACAAAAGCAACTTGCCCAGAAAGGAACAGGTACGTGGTGAGCTACCCCCAAGAATACATTTAAGAGCAGTAAATCACCTTGTGAGACTCCACTGATCAGTTCTAAGGGAAATTTTGGTAGATATTCACCATTCTCCACAGCCACTGGAGATAGGGACAAATGTAAAGCATCAACTCCTAAACATTACTACCTTCTGGGATGACCTCTCTGTAGGTAATAGGTACTAAATTAAACTGAAGTTTGGGCAAGAAGAGTAATATTTGCATCATGCTGTTAAACATATGAAGGAAATAAATGTAACAGATAACCTGATTCTGATTGGGTGTTCCGGATGTGCTGTCTGTAAGGCATGATCAGATTTATGAAAATTATATATGGATAATTATTTTTTACTTAAGAGAAATTGAGATTAAATGGATTACAGGTAAAGTACTATGAATATTATGTTAATATTAACTGCCTTAGTAAGTGAGAAGAAGCAAAGGCCCTGAAATTCACCAGTCATTCATCCAGCTTACGCTAAACGCAGTCTGATAGCTAGATACTAAGAAAGACATGTCAGAGACTGAAATAGAGTGACAATGCTAAAGGCTACAAACCAGAAGGAAAGGAAAGCCTTGTGTGTCTCTGATAGGCATTTAGTTGATCATAAAACCAGACTAATCAATTCAATGAAGGAAGAAAGGTGAAGACCTGTTAATGGGGAAAAAAAATATGAGATGATCAAGCATATAGAAGTAGGAACACCTTACATCTAGTTCACACAAGAATTAAGAAAAGCCAAGAAAAGATGTACTTAGCGTTAAAACTGGATGTTGGATGTGGATCCACTTAGATGATATCATGAAGTCCCCAAAACACACAGCTTTATATGTCGTTTCCCTTCTACCATTTCCCCAAAATTCTGCACACTTTGTCTGCTAGCAGCCCCATAGTTTTCAAGAGAAGTGTATTTTTTCAACACCTTCACTATTGGCTGAACAGTATTGCTATTTTTTGGTACCAGTGGTAAAACATTTATCTAAGTGTGGGCAATGCTATGAAAGTGGAGGGGTGTTATGATTCCCAGCTCACATACGTCTATCTCTTTATCAGAGGAACAATGAACTGAATTATACTGCTGGATTTTTCAAATCAATTTGATATGAATAATACAAGATCCTACTGTTCTAGTTAGACTGACAGAACCAGAAAGACCTTGGTGTGAGCTCCTCAGGGCATGGTGACACATTTATTCCCTTTTTGGTGTGTCTCTATCCCTCCTAGTACAGACCCTCATTCTGTAAGAGAACTGCTCAGTGCCTGTGGGAGTCAAGATGAGTCCTTCTGCTGGCTTAATTTCAGGTCTTGTTTTCAGTGATACAAAAGCAGCAGCTGGAAATTATGTGGAAACTGGTCAATTTTCAAGATTGGTAAGCTTGCTCACAAGAGAATCAGGAGATTAATACTGTACAGTGAAATACTGTCTTCATTTACAAATGTGACTCAAGGCTGCCTGCATGTCACTGTTTAACAGTGACACAAACAAAAATGCAATGGCTTGCAGAATTCATTTAACTAAGTGAACATGCTTTGATTTCTCAGCATGTCCTCCATTTATTGGAAAAGGTTCTTCTGAGCAGGACAGTATTCTCACATAATTATGGTGACAATGAAGTACTTCTGTTTAGTTCTCTTGTTTCTGAAAGCACTTCAATATTAAACCCTAAATATTGCTGCTGCTTCAGATTTTCTTAACATATTAGTACAATGTTCATTCTAGAATTACAAAACATTTGTGGAAGTCCCTCTGTCTTCTCTTAGTCAACTGGTACTTAAGCCTCGATAACATATCTTTCATATCACACCTTGGATAACAATGAGCCCTGATGGCCAAGAAGGTCGATGGCATCCTGCTGTGCAGTAAAAAAAAAACCAACATGGCCAGGTGAAGGGAGGTGATCCTCCCTCTCTATTCTGCCCTGGTGAAGCCTCACAGAATCAGAATCACGGAACTTGGAGTACTGTGTCCAGTTCTGGTCTCCTCAGTACAAAAAAGACAAGAATGTCCTGGAAAGAGTCCAGCAGAAGTCCACAAAGATGATAAAGGGCCTGGAATACCTCTCTTATGTGGAAAGGCTGAGTGACTTGGGTCAGTTGAGCATTGAGAAAAGAACAGTGAGAGGGGATCTGATCAATGTCAAAAATTTTTTAGGAGCAGGAAGTAAAGGGATGAGGCCAGACTCTCTTCATCAGTGTGTGGACAAGGGGAAATGGCCACAAACTGGAGCATAGGAAATTCTGCACAAATGTGTGTAAGAATTTCTTCACAGTAAGGGTGATGGAGTACTGGAACAGGTTCAGGGGACTTGTGGAACCTACTTCTCTGAAGATATTCAAGACCTGCTTGGGCAGTGACCTGGTCTAGGGAGCCTGCTTTAGCCAGGGGGGTTGGACTAGATGATCTCTGGAGGTCCCTTACAGCCCCTACAGTTCTGTGATTCTGTGAAGCCATATGTTCCAGTTTCCATCAGTTTAGAACTAAGATGTGTAATTATTTGTATAATTACTATTATTGTATATTTGTATAATTACTGTATTATTACTATTTTAAAGTCCCTTGCCTCTTAGGAGATTCTTCTCTTCATCAGATAATATCCAGATTTACTGCCTGCTTAGAAAATTTTTTCCAGTGCTCATTTTGCAGTGTTTGCCACTGCAAAATAAAATATTGTTCCAGTGAATCTACAGAAGTTTAAAGACTGAAACTTTGCTATGTGATTTCTGTTTCATTACTGTGATGCTATTTCCATAGAAAGTTTCAGAATTAAAGACTCAGCAACAAGAAATAGGTAGACTTTACAACCCTCATGTATGCTGTCAGACTGGCTTAGACAGTATCTATATATTTGTGCTGAAATATCCTTGGAAGACTTTACAGACTTGAGAAACTGTTACCAAGCTCAGTTGCTGTCAGGGGCTGACTTTAGAGCATGAAGTTTTTCTGAAGTTCAGCTTACCTGGGTTTGTCTGAATCCTCTAGCAGCTGACTTGTCCATAACCCAATGCTTCCTACACTGATTTTTCTCTGAGTTCTTCCAGAAACCTACTTGTGTTCTCTAACTCTGCCTTAGGTCACCACAATCAATTCCATCCCTTAGAGCTTCTTCCCTTTCCTGAATACAAACTTCCCTTTCCATACTGAGTCCTTTTTTTCCTTTCATTATCCAAAGCACTTTAGAATTTATTCAGGCTTTGGTGTTTGTAAAGATAGTTTTGCAGTTAAACCCAACAGAATAAATATTTCCCTCCAAATTCATTCCTCTATGGCTATTAGAGTGGCAACAGTGAGATACTAAATGAACACAATTGTAAGACTAAAATTGAATGATAAACTGCAGAATATTAAATGTTGTCAAAACATTTAGATATTTAGCTTCAGTCCACTTTAGAACTAAGAATTGGTAACAGAAAAAAGGCAGGTTTTTAATCAGAAAATAGAACACACACACACACTCTCATTGTCTCTGAATGTAAAATAATTATACCTCACCTAGAATACTGAAATCTTTTATTACAAGCCATCTTACATCACCCTTTTATGAAACAGAAGTTAGATACTTGAGCCCATAACTGTCCAGTAATTTCAAGATTACTACATTTATGCTAAAATTGTAAAATGTGGAAGGTATTTTTGAACAAATACTTTGTACAGTATGCACAGATTGTGGATAAATTACAGAGAATCTGGTTCAGGTGTCATATTTCAAGACTGATACATGTTATTCCTAATAAACAATGCAGCAAACGGTCTTTAAGTATTTGTTTCCATAAAGCTTCCATAAGTAATGACTTTTCTTGGACTTCCAGCAGTTACATTTATGTTTAATTTTATGTTATATAGAATAAGTAAACAGTAGTGAAAGGAGTTAAAAATAGTAAGCAGTAGTTCTTTAATTTTTATTAAATTCGTATGTAGTCACTTTCGAAAGTAGCTTAATGTACTAAACAAAGGGATGTAGTATGAAGCATCTTTTGTCATCTAAGTTACCAGCTGTTAATTCTTCCTGATTCCTTCCTGTCAATTGAAAGAAATACTTGTGTGCTTTTATCTCCCTGAGGGGGCTTGGAGAGGGAGGTAAAGAAAGTTCCCCTACAAGTCTTTTTGTCAATAATCCTCCAGTAATTATACCAAAGAGTTCTCAGTGTTTCAGACTTCCTTGTTCTAGTTCTTCAGCCCACAGACAAGATCTCTCCCTCTGTGTGTTGTGCTGTTTCTGTGTACACACATGGCTATTTCACTTGCTGGAGTAATCCCGGGAAAATACGAGAACTATTTTTACATTTATCAAATACCTTACAGACTGCATCTAGGCACTCAGGCTTCTATCTTATTTTCAAAAATTGTAAATCTCTACTTTCTCAGAAAAAAAAACAGTTAATGCTTGCTGCAAGCAAAGGCTGTCCCCTTCCCAAAGTCAGATTAAACAACTGTGTCTGAATTTAAATCACATTTTCTGTAAAAAATAAAATAGCCAAATAACGGTCAACTAGGTTTCACCAGGCTACTCAAAACATTTTATTTTCATGGAATTGTAGAATCACAGAATGGCCTGGGTTTAATAGGACCTCAAAGATCATCTACTTTCAACCCCTCTGTCATGAGTAGGTCACCAACCACCAGACCAGGCTGCACAGAGCCACATCCAGCCTGGCCTTGAATGCATCCTGGGATGGGGCATCCACAACCTCTCTGAGCAACCTGTTCCAGTGCATCACCACACTCTGTGTGAAAAACTTCCCCCTAATGTCTAACCTCAACCTCCTCTGTCTCAGTTTAAAACCATTCCCCTTGTCCACTATCCACTCATGTAAACAGTCATTCCCCCTCCTGTTTATATGCTCCCTTCAAATATTGGAAGACCACAATGAAGTCTCCTTGGAGCCTTCTTTTCTCCAAGCTAAACAAGCCCAGTCCCCTCAACCTTTCTCCAAAGGAGAAGTGCCTCAGCCCTCCGATCATCTCAGTGGCCTTCCTCTGGACCCATTCCTTGTGCTGTGGCCTCCAGGCCAGGATGCTGTACTCCAGATGGAGCCTCACAAGAGCTGAGTAGAGGGGGACAATCACCTCGATCTCCCTGCTGGCAACCCCTTTTTTAATGTGGCTCAGAACACAGTTGGCCTTCTAGGCTGCAAGCGTACACTGCAGGCTCATGTCCAGCTTCTTATCAACCAGGACCCCCTGGTTGATGAGTCCTTTTCCACAGGGCTGCTCTCAAGGATTTCTTCTCCCAGTCTCTATAAACACCTGGGAACCTCATTAGGTTCACTTGGGCTCACTCCTCCAGTCTGTCCAGGTTTCTAACTCCTCCTGTTTATTCCCCATGCTGTGTGCATTGATATAGCGATGCTTCAGCTGGGCTATTGGCCTCACTGCCATCTTGGAGGAGCCAGTAATACCTAGTTCCTTTGGGACAAATCTGGGGACAAATTCCTTCACTGTTTCTGAAGGTTAAAATGTTCCCTTGCTATTCTCTGTCATCCAGTCAGTCCCTTTCCCCATCGTATCTAGTCTGAGCTGCTAACCAGCTCAGCCAGCTTGCTCTCTAGAATACTCTTGGCCCTTCTAGTCAGCCGCATCCCATCGGACATCAGCATTCCCCATTTCTCAAAGCTGTGTCCCAGGTGATACTGTCAAAACCCCTGAGTGTGACATCATCCTTGAAGTCACTCACTGAACCTGTCTGTCCTCCTCTTTTTATTTGGATCACAGTCATCAACTGAGAAGACAGAGAACACTACTGGAACTCCTGATCCCTTCAACAATGTCCCCAGAGCCCTCAAGTCTGTTTTGATTGCTCTAGGGCTTCTTTTGCCTACCTCATCATTGCCAATGTGAAAAACTAGTGATGGGCAATAATCAGAGGATCTTACCAGGTGAATGGTGTTCCTAGTAATATTGTTTACCTAGGCCCCAAGCAGGTAACATACCTCCCTATGGGATGGATCCAAGCAGAATATTGGGCCCTTGGTCCCCTGCAGAAGTGAGCTATGATGGTAGCCCTTCTTTTTTTCCTGATTGATGATATGGTGATACGGAAGGCAGTCCAACTTGCCTCAGGCAATCCCTCCATTGTGAAGGGGACCTTCATCCATGTACTCATCCCTCTGTCCATCCAGCTCCAGAGCCTCATACCTATTACGCAAGGGCACCTGGGAAGGTAGGACAGGCTGAGAGACAGTGTAGGTGCTAAGAAAGAGCACCTGTAATCTTAAATACATCTTAAGTCATCTGCCCTTCTTGAGAGTAGCAAAGTGCCATGCCCTACCTGCACCAACTGCCAACTGCTGCACCATGCCCTTCTAATGCGCCATACACTGTTTGCCTGTCCTGTTCGCTGTGCTCTTGGGTTGCTGTGTTCCCTGCAGCCCTCCTTTGTACACATGGGGGGGAGGGTGCCAGCACTTCTCATTCTGCCCACCTACACTGAAGTCACCACACTGCCTGGGAGAAGGACAGCTGGAAGGGCTGCCTTACTCTCCCTTAGCTTCTTAATGCACTTTTGTTGTGTTTTTTGCCACAATACAGACCCTCTAAGAATGGCCCCTCAGTGTGATCTGCAAAGCTGATCTCCTCAAGGTCTGCCCTGAATTTTTGAATGCTGAATTTTTGTTAATACAATCAGTTTTAAAGTTAGGCTGTGATTAGAAGTTATGCGTGGACAAGTAGAACGAAAATACCAGATGCCCAAAATAACACAGACTACTCAGATTTTGCACTGTATACTCAGACTACTCATAGTAGTATTTTGCATGTATAAGTAACTAGGTTTAACTGCCCGCTTTACTTCCTCTTTCATGCATAGGTGCAGAGGCAACAAACAAGGAAAAAGCTTCTGCCACTCTAAGTCTGAAAAAGTTAGAAGAATTACTGTAGAAAAAACTCTGGTACGTTCTTATTTTTAGACACCACAGTTATAAATTAAGCATTTCTGCAATGTGCTCACAGAGCCAAAAGCAAGCATTCATGCGATGAGGAGAATGATACTTTTACAAAAGGACATACAAATGCAGACAGTACTGAGAAATTTCCTTTCCTCACTTACCTGCTCTGCAGACTTTCTTCAAACAGCTGTTTTTCTTTAGATAGAAAAGGGGCTAATGTTTCCTCTCTCACATAAAGAGAAATTCAAGTTCTTAGGAGAAATCACAGAGAAAACATAGAAACATGGACAGCTGAAAGGTTGCAAGGAAATAGTTTTGAACATAATCACTGAGGTTTTGGTTGTGTAGGGATCAATACTTTTTCTTCATTCTTCAAAATTTGTAGAAATGGGTGTTTCCCTGAAGACTTCATTGGCAAATTATATTTCTAAAGTTTTCTTCTTCTGAAGAAATCATTACAAAAGATCAGTAGACTGACCACTATCAACAGTAAATGTTAGAACAACTGATGTTATTCTGCACTCACTTGACGTGTATCAGTATGATACATGCCAACTGGATTTAACTCCATTGACCACAACTCTTTGGGCCCAGGCATCCAGACTGTGTTTCACCTTGCAGAGTGTACACCCATCCAAACCATGGGCAGCCAGCTTCTCCACAAGGATGCTGTCAGGGACAGTGTCAAAGGCTTTAATGAAGTCCATGTAGACCACATCAACAGCTTCATCCACTAAGCAGGTCACCTTGTCATAGAATGAAATCAGGTTTGTCAAACTCGTGCTGACTGGGCCTGATCCCCTGGCTGTTCTTTAATTGGTCCGTGATGGCTCCCATGATTATTTGTTCCCAAACCTTCCCAGATACCAAGGTGATAGGTCTGATAGGTCTGTAGCTGCCAGGATCATCTTTCTGCCAGTCTCCAGGGACATTACCGTTTAGCTAGGACTGCCAAAGGATGATGGAGAGTGGCTTGGCAACTACACCCATCAACTCCCTTGGCACTATAGGGTTCAATCCATCTAGCCCCATAAATTTGTGAGTGTCCAGATTTTGGAGCAGGTCCAAAAACTTATACAACATCCTTGCCTCTAAATTCAAGAGTCATGTATTCAACAGATGGATTGTTTGGAGGATAAGAAATGGGCTGAATGGTCACACTGAATGAGCTGGTATCAATGATAAAATATCCAAGTAGAGACCATAGATGAATGCTGTTTCTCATGTGTCTGTATTGGGACTGATATTATTATCAAAGATGATAACATTATTATTAATAATTAACCATCCAAAAATTAACCATTATTAATAGATGATAATATTATTATTATCATCTTTGCTGGTAACATAGGTAGTGGGATTAAGAGCACCCTCAGAGAGTTTGTGGATGAGACTAACCTATGTGGTGCAGTCAGCATGTTGGAGGGCAGGGATGCTCTCAGCTGGCTTGAGAGGTGGCTCCCTGTTCACATCTTATGAAGCTCAACTAAGTCAAGTGCACCTGGGTCAGGGTAATCTCAAGAAGACTGATTTTGACTGAGAGAAGCCCTGCAGAGAAGTACTTCAGGTTATTAGTGGATGAGAGATTCAGCAAGAGCTGACAATGTATGTCTGCAGCCCAGAAAGCCAAGCATGTCCTAGGCTGCTTCAAAAGAAGTGTAAAAGGTCAAAGGATGTGATTCTGCTCTACTCTTCTCCACAGCGATTTCAGTTCTGTGTCCCCAAGCATAAGAAGGACACAGACCAGTTAAAGGGGGACTATGAAAATGATCAGAGGGCTGGAACACCTGTCCCATGAAGACAGACTGAGAAAGCTGGGCTAGCCTAGAGGAGAGAAGGCTCTGGGTAGACCTTACAGAGTCCTTCCTGTACCTGAAAGGGGACTACATGAAAGATGGAGAGGAACACTAGCAGATAATGAAGTGATAGGACAAAGAGTAATGATTTTAAACTGAAAGAGGAGATATTTAGTTTAGATATAAGGAAGACATTCTTTAGTCAAAGGCTGGTAAGGCAATAGGACAGGCTGCCCAGAGAAGCTGTGGATGCTCTATCCATGGAAATGTCAAGTGCCAGGTTGGACAGGGCTTTGGGCAATCTGATGTACTGGGTGGCAACCCTTGCTTATGGCAGTGAGGTTGGAACTAGATGGCTACTAAGGACCCTTCCAGTCCAAACTGTTCTATGATTCTAAGAAAACATTATTTAGCTTCATTTTTATTTTCAATTCACTTTGTTTCTTTGCTGGGAACACAGTTTTGTGTTGCAAGTACATCTGTTTGATTTTGTTAGATTTTACTTTTTTTTTTCTTCTTCTGGTCCAGGTTCTTTTCTACCTGACTTTTTTTTGCCTCAGCTGGCAGGATAGCACTGGTTTCTCATGCATAAATGGTTTTTCATTCACTTTTGTTAGCTGCCCTTTATGCTTAATAACATGGAAGAGGATATTTAGCCTACAGGCCTGCACATGTGAGTGACTACACTAAAATTGCTGTGCCACAATAATTAGTAGTTGCCTTCAGGCTAATGAGTCCCTCAAAATATTTAGCTGGTTTTGACTCCATAATTGAATGTGAGGATCAGTGGTAGAATCACACCACTCTCTCCATACATTAAATGACTTCATTTACACTGAATAGCAGGAGCCTCAGACAAGTCTGGGAAGGTCTGAGCACCATCTGACAGCCTGTTTTGATGTTTAAGCCTTGTCTGTACAAGTTCTTGCTGGTTAATGTCTCTCATATCATATGTAGTACAGGCCACAGACATAAAAATGAAGTAAGGCTTTTTTTCACACTGCAATTTGATGCTATATACTACACTGTTCCCTAGGGTGAGGTTTTGCAGGGCAGTGGCTGTTAAAAAAATGACTGCTTTTGGTCTGGCAAACAGCATTTTTGAGAAAACACTACAATCATACAACAAAAAGACAAACCATGCACACATCAAAGAAATATGGTCTCAATTTATGATAAAGAACTATCAGGCACCGAGGGTGGTTTAACAGAGATGAATAAATGTTCTTCCCTGAGCAGCCTGAGATAGAGGGTAAGGTGAGCAAGCAATACCTTGTTCCTGTCCTTCTACATCAAAACTTCTTTCAGAGCCTTGATCCCACTGAAATAACACCAAGGCTATACAGAATTGAAAAGCTTTTTTAACCTTGACCCATGCCTGGATGTTTTGAAGGGCTTTTCTAGTTAATGTTTGTTCGTTTGTTTTTGTTTCTGTTTTTTAGGGATAATCTAGCAACAAGTGCTGATCTCTGTGGTTTTCTGGTCCAAATGAGATACATGACCATCCACATATATTTTCATTCACAGAAATTGTGTGGAACTGCTTCTTGCTTCAAATTATCTAACAGCTCCCTGTGCCTTCAGTTGTTACCACTGGCATTAAATCTAAGCATATTCAGTAATTATGAGCTATGAAAATCACAGAAGCACGGGGAGTAGGAGAGAAGTTTCTCACAGAGATCTAATGATCAAAATGTAAATCTGTCTCCTGCTGAGATATAAATTCAAACCCAAGTGCAGTCAGTCCTGGAGGGCATTTGGATTCCAAGCTATTGCTACGAATCTTATTTTGTTTCCTTTTTCTGAACTGCCAAGTGAAGAAAGGAATAATGGAGTTTTTCAGTTTGACTTCATGTACGAAGTTATGTATGGATACTGATACATGAGAAAAAAATTAGAAATAACTCAGTACTTACAGCATGAGTATAAAGAGAGAGAGTTGAAGTAGGGGCTAAGATGTGAGCAAGAGTTTTTATTAGTCTGAGTTATTGAGAGAGAATAGATTAAACGTTGAAGGCAAGCCAGAGAAACATAGTGAGAGTGATAAGAAATTAAGAAACATGTTCTGCAAGGAAAGACTGGGGAGAAAACATTATTTCATTTAGAAAACAGGTATGTGGTAACAGTTGTCTGATCTTAAGATTTTGTTATAGGACTCTGGTGACCTACTGCTCCGTCGTAACCATGTGGGAAGGGAAGAAATAAGTTTGAATTGTTCTAGAAGAAATTTATAAGAGAAGTTAGTTACAATTTTCTTTCAATCTCTGTATGGTAGAATATGAAAATGAGCTAATAAGTTTAGCAGAGACACCTGGACTTATCTGGAAGCACAAGAGATATAATATGCTCTTAGGTAACCACTTTAGAAAGAGATGAATCATATCTTCATGCCTGGAGAGCATGCTTTTCTCTCTATGATCTCTGATGAAAAACTGGAATAACTAACACCAGTGTTGTCACCCTTACTCAGTTAAATGAATCACCATACCAGATGTCTGGCATGGCTTGATAAACTCAGAGCACAGGGCCAACTTGGCACTCTGATAAAATACAAGGATGTTATTTTCTTTCTGAAGCTTTATTAGGACAGTAAATTTTCTCTGTCAAACAGCAGCCCTGAGAACAAACTCATTCCCAGCACTGTGGCAATCGAGATCTTAGAATCTCTCTCATCTCAATTCATGTACCATCCATATTGCCTGCAGAAGGATGGGAGAATCTCTGCCTTTCACCTGTTTTAAAAGTCATTATTGAGCATTTTTAAAGAGAAACATCAGTAGGGGACACCCCAGATATGATTTATCCTGCTTTCTATGCTTGTACTCCAACTAAGCTTATCAATGGCAATGCTATTTTTCTGAGTCATAAAGTCGCTAAGCAGCACTGATGGAAAAGACAATAGTCTGAGTTGCTATAACACAGAAAGGTCACTAATAGTAAGTTTTTTAGACTAGAGTAGAAAATTATCTCAAAGGTATGGGGGAAACATCAATGGATTGTTTAAAAATGGATAAGGAGAATGGCATAAATAGTCTATGACATTCCCAAGAGAACATTTAGGGCCTAGACTAGAGATAATCTAATAGATCCTTTGAACATTAATATCTTCAAGTTCCAGGCTATGCTGACACAAGTGATATTTATCTCACCAATCAGAAAAATATACTTTGCAAACAGTGTTACTCATCTGAGTAAGACTCCTGGAAGTAGCAACGCACATCAATTTTCAAGAGGGTGTTACAATCTATTCAGTAATTAGTGTGAAGAATTCTCTTTGTTTGAGTTGCTGTGATACTTACATGTTGAATACTTAGAGGTCCTAGAAAGTAAAGTCTTCACATCTGTAAGCTTTTTGTTTAAAGCAGTTTCTTTCTCCATATTAAAAGCAGTTTTCCAAACTGAGTTTCAAGAGACACCTTTATTTTATTCAATTTTTCAGAGCTCCAGTTGGAAACTGGATTGTTATTGTCCTATATCCTTCCAGGATGCAGCAAAGCAATTGAAAGCCTTCAATCTAAATCAATGCAAGTCAAGATGGGCTCTGACCAGGGTGCAGGAAACTCAGGTTAATAATTTGGTTCCACTCCTCACTCTTTTCACTGTTCACTCCTGAAAGACAACTCCTTCCACAGACAACAGTGGTTGTAGCTTCATTCCAAGCCAGTTTTGAAGATTCTTGTCAAGGCAGGTGTTCTGAGAGCAAGAGATAGTTATGAGTGATTACAGGGGTACTGGAGACTATAACCTTCTAATGCTGCTCAGTCAAAGTCAGAAAAATACAGTTAATTCAGTGCATCTAAATGTGCACTTACTGACCTTGGAGGAAATGGAACTGAGCAGAAACATGGAAAGTACATCAGAGACCTTGTTTTCCTTGCAGCAGTGCATACACTACACCTGCACATTGAAGACCTGCCTTCTGGTGACCACTTGCTCTAGGATATGCTCTCCCCAGACACAGGGAAGTTTTGAATTAACAAAGGCGTTGGGATGAGGTAGACCAGAGAGGGTGCTGTTGGTCAGTGTGCCTTTTTCTCAGAGAGAGTGCCTGATACAGCTCACCAATGCACGATCATGTGCTTTTCTGGATTCTGTCTATTTGGATGGTATCAGTAGGTGGTATTTCTGGCCATTCACACTAAGACCATCTTCCACTCAGTATCTCACTTAATTCTTCCATATTCTTAAACGTTTGGGCTGCTGAGCAGCAATGGACCAACTGTCCAAACTCCTGCCAGCTTTGGGAGATACTGAGATACATTATTTAGCACTGAACTGTTTTAAGAAACAAGAAGTAATATTGTTTTCAATTGTTGTTGTTTTATTTATTTGTTTATATTTATACTTCCATATTCTCATGAAATTTTCTAGACTGGTGGCTTGAAAAAACAATCCTCCCTTGTTACTCAGAGACCTCAGTGGAGTGTGCTTGTGTCCTAAAATGAGTACAAACTAAAGTGGTTTGGTGGCTTTAAGCCAGTTTGCTCAGCAGCTTCCTTCTTGAAAAAGGAACCCACAAAGTATACTGGGAAGGTAGGTAAGAAAACATCAGTCCCACATAGCATATTTCACTTATCCAGGATCCTGCTCAAAAGCATTAAGAAAGTCTGACTTCTCAGATGCAAAGTCATTCTGCTTTTAGCCACTTCAACATCACAAATGACTGTATGCTTTCAGGAAAACTCCTAAGGAGTATAAGATGCTGTTAGTATGCATAACGGTGTACAAACAGGGATACATATGGAAATATTAAACACACTGGGCCTGAGTCAGAACTCACAAAAAGGTTTTACAGAAGCAAAAAGCTTTGGTCCTGACTCACACAAATGATTGTCTGATAAGAACTTCAGTGTTTGTTTTCAGAGTACAAACACTTCAGTAAAGTAGCAGCTAATGCAGTAAGGACAAGAAGGAAAAAAAGGTTATAAAGAAAAGAGTAGCGGCAATTTTTTCTACAATTTACTACTACTAATCACTGAAGCTCTTGGCTAAATTTTGCATTTGCACTCCTTTGTCTTTACCTTGAATTTGTAACCACTTTTCTGTCTTCTTTCTCAGATGTGCTAATTTTGCATTCATATGCTTTCTATCTCCACTCATTAGCAGGATTTTAACAGCAATTCTGTGAAACTGAAAAATGCAAATGTGTTTTTAAAACCTCCTCATCAAAGTTCTGTTTCCACACCATCATTCTTATTTCATTTGTCCTAAAAAGTTACTTGAGCAACTTCAAAAAACATAGAAATATCAAAATGTAAAGTTTCTAAGACCTTTTTTAATCCTGAGATATTTCACAAATATTCATGATAAGATTAATGCAAGTTAAAATTACATAAATATAATTGTAATGCTTTTGCAACAGGAGAAATAGAATAAATGTATACAGACACACAAGCAGAACAGTATTTGGAGTAAAGTAAATATTGCACTAGTACTGTACAAAGGTGAGTTTCTCTCACTCCAAGCACAATTGAACAGGAAACTTTGCAAACTCCCAACCATATATTTACACACTAAACAATATTCTCCACATTTTCTTTGAATGGGGTACTTTTATTAAAGCTGGAAAAGATTTGGCATGAAAATGGTAGATACTAATCCCTGAAAAACTCTCAGGAAGAACAGACTCAAAAAAGCAGCAGCAAACTGAGAAAAAAATCACCATAAACAGAAATTCTTTAGATTTCTTACTAAAGCTGAGTGAAGGAATAGAATAGCATAGAACAAGATAGGATACACTGCATAACATAGAATAGGATAGAATACAACACAATATGGTATTGAGTTGAAATTTACCAACAATGATCATCTAACCTGATTGCCTGATCACTTTAGGCCTAACCAAAGATAAAGCATAGTAACATGAGCTTTATCTAAATACCTCTTCAATTCTGATAGTCATCAACACCTTGCTGTTCAGTGTCTGTCTCTATCCTTGTGGTAATGAATTTTTTCCTCATGTCCAGTCTGAACATCCCTAGTGCAGCTTTGTGGTGTTCCCATGCATCCTGTGAAGGATTCCCAAGGAACTCCCTCTTGATTTCCCCTTCTCAAAGAGCTGCAGAGAGCTGTGAAAGAGCCGCTTGGACACTTCTTCAAATGAAGTGCCCTCAGTCTCTCCTTATTGGACATGCCTCTTAGCCCTTTTACCAGTTTTGCTGCCCTTCTCTGGAGGCATTCAAGTATCTTAAGATCCTTTTTATATTGTGAAGCCCAGAACTGCACACAATATTCAAGGTGAGATTACACCAATGATAAATATAATGGGTTGCCTCCTTATAACTGTCTATTATCTTTAATGCATTCCAAACTGTGGTTTGCCTCTTGGCTACCATGGGCTTCACCCCATTCCCTTCAACCCTTGGAGCTCCACCATTCATCCAGCATAGCACAGCATAGACCTGTTCATCTCACAGTCAGACAGTTTGTCCAGAAGAATTCTGTGAAGGATAATATCAAAGGCCTTACTAATAACCAGGAGGAGTATATCCTCTTCCTTCCCTTCATCCATTGAGTGGGTGACTTTATTGTAGCAAGAGATAAAATTAGTATGGAAGATTACCACTATCACTCAGTACAGTGTTATCTGGCACTTAGCAACATTGTTCAGTGGGCAGTATTGGTGGTAGGTGGATGGTTGGACTAGACCATCTTAGTAGTATTTTCCAACCTTGACAATTCTATGACTCTGTGACTTTCCCTTAATGAACTATATTCACTATGCCTGATAATGGCTGTGCTCTTTAAGTGCCTTTCACTATCCCCCAGGATAATCTTCTCAATATCTTTCTCAGGGACTGAGGTTGGATAACAGGTCTGTAGTTTTCTGGGCCTTCTTTCAGGTACTTTCTGTAGCTGAATATAATGCTAGCTTCCAGTCAGCAGGGCCCTTCTCAAATTCACGAGACCTTTGGTAAAGTACAGAGAATGGTCTAAACAGTCACAACATCTATTAATTCTCTCAGTACTCTAGTGTAAATCCCATCAGATCCCACGAATTTGTAGACATTTAGATGATACAACTTTTTCCTTAGAATTCCAGTGAGCACAAATGAAAAGCCCTTGCTACTTCAGTCATGGTCCTCCAACTCAAAGGACAAGACAGTTCAAGATCTAGGGTTTGAGGCATATGTGTGAATGGGGAGTTTTATGCCAGATTTCCAAAGAAAAACAATTTAAAACCATCCTTCTTATTGCTTCTGGAACAACCAAGTGCTGAGAGATGGTGTAAATCAAAGGTCAACATTCACAACCTGCATATTTTCTGTCCTGTAAGTAGCTTGCTAAGAATGCCTCAGTAAATCTCTCCCTTTTCTGCCTTCTAGCAACAGTATGATGAACATGCAAAACAGAAACTGATAGAGACTGCAAGCAGCAATACAGCTGCATACTGAAATGATAACTTATATTACTGTTCTTTTGTGGAATAACAAGATTTGGAGCCCCCTCAGTCTCATAAAGCCAAACAATGAAAATAGCTCAGAGAAAGAATAAATCTTCTTATAATGGTCAGAGAAATTTTTATAAGGCATAAGAAAGAAGCAGGACCAGGCTGCACAGCCAGAATCACTTCTGCAGGATGGAGGAAGAAGAATGGGAAATGACGTCTGTTGCAAGACTTATGACAAATTAATGCTGTCATGGAAGAAATGGGACCATTGCAGTTTGGGTTACCATCCCCTACAATTATACAAAAAGACTGGTGATTGACTATTATTGATTTAAGGGACTGCTTCTTCACCATTCCACAGTGTTACCCCAAGGAATGAAAAATTATACCACTATATGTCAATGGTTTGTAACAAGGGCTCTATCCCCTGTGAAGGAAAAGTTGCCCTACATGACTATATGACTATCACTATATGGATGACATTCTTGTGACAACCCAGTCAGGGGAAGAGATGTAACATGCAATGACCACAGTTCTTGAATGTGTCAGAAGTCAGGGATTAGAAGTGGCTCCTGAGAAAATCCAGGAGAGCTCGCCCTGGAGATATTTGGGTTGGTGGATTATGAATCAGAATATAGCCCCATACTGCTTAAAAATAAGCACAGAGGTTCACATCCTGAATGACATGCAAAAACTATTAGGAGCCATAAATTGAGTCAGACCTGTACTAGGCATAATCAACGAAACACTGCATCCTTTATTCCAGTTATTAAAAGGGGGCACTGCATTAAATTCAAGGCGAAGTTTGATGCCGGAAGCACAAATTGCCATTAAGGAGGTTGCCACAGCAATGTTGGGATGACAGGTTCAGGGATATGCTCCAGCTCTCCCCTTTCAATTGTTAATTATGAATCTGGACTTTCAGCCATATGCACTCCTATTTCAATGGGATGCAAAATTGAAAGACCCACATCTGATTTTGGAAAGGATCTTTCTACCTCATTAATTTTCAAGAACTATCAATAGGGGGATTGAAATGATCACCACCCCCATCATCAAGGGACAGCAAAGACTATTGTCGCTGAGTGGGTTGGAGCCTTCAGGGCTTATTTTGCCAGTATCAGTAAATATGTTACAGTGGTTGTTTCAAAGTTTGTTGCTTCTCCAGGTGGCCATGGAAGGTTTCCCTGGAGCAATATCAGTGCATCCACCAGGGCACAGATTATTAACTGTACAGTGGGTGTCTGATATTTGTATTGTAGACAGATCTCCACAGATAGTGGAGTTAGCTGCAGTGGTGCAGTTATTTCACAAATGGCCTGACCCTATTAATATTGTTACAGACTCTGCACATGTCACTGGAATAGTCACCAGTATAGAAGCAAAAAAAACAGATAATGGCCCGAGTTATGTCTCAACACAGGTCTGGGGCATTAAACATCTTCACTCACCCACAGCAATTATTGAATGCACCCAGACACACTGAAGGCCATGCTGCTAAACCAAAAAAAAAAAAAAAAGGGGGGGGGGGGGAATAAGTGGTGTATCCCTGACCAAGAAACTGGCCAAAGCAGCATATGTATTACATTTTTTGAACCAGTGGCAGGATGAGATTGGACTACCCATAGCTTGACATTTTGCTTCAGTGAATGATGAAAGAGTGAGCGATCCAGGGAGAACGCTTGTGATGGTTAAAAACATGGATTCTGGACAATGGGAGGATCCATCTCCGTTAATAACGTTGGGAAGAGGTTATGCTTTTGTTTCCACAGGTGCTGGACCATGATGGATTCCAGTCAGAGTCATAAAGTCCTGCTTGACTGTACCATCAGCATCTACTGCTGCTTTTTCAGATCCATAACAATCTTCCAGCATCCTCCCAACCGAAGCCTATGGAGGCAACTGGTCAATGGACACTGCTGCCAATCTCTCAGTACTAAACAGTACAACAACAATCTCAGAAAATTTTTGATTTGTGGGAAAAAATACTGTGTTCAGAAACTCATAGGTTTAGTTTGATGGGTGGTATCAAAGTTTGGGACCACGAATGTGAAAGACGGATTAATGTCTTTTTTGGTTTCTGCACATTTGCTGGCATATATTCTTTATATTAATAACGCAATCAACCAAATGCTTGTTGTTCAAACTAATAAGGGGGAGATGTGGGACAAAGAAAGACATTATGAACAAACGACCTTGCAAATGAGTAAACAAGCTTGGTAGCTACTTGGGCCAGATATAAACACACAAGAGAAGCCTGGTTCCTACATGTGACCAAGGGATTGTTGCGTGGGTATAAAAGGCTGTAAGCACCTTTGTACAATAAACATCTTCACTCCGCACCAGCAACAAAGTCCATACCTCTCCTGCCATGAACTACCTTGTGAAGGCTGTCTCTGACTCTTTGACTGAAGAAAGCTGCTTATTTATTCTTTAGGAGATTTCACGATCTAGTGATACTTTTGGATGCAAGTATGCTTTTAGATATTTGTGTGGCAACGAAGATCAGGGTGTTTTTTAATTCATACCAGATTGGGAGAACGGTCCGTGTTCTACATGACCCACTATCAAGGTTTCTTGGCCAGTTTGGCCCAGCTTCATAACTAACTGAGGTGAAGGGACCCACAGACCCATGTGCTAGGAGAGGGGAAAGGGCAAAAGGTACAAGATAGGTAGACAAGCCTAAAAGCAAAGTAGTGGCAACAAGCTAAGGGAGAAAACTAATTTGCTAAATATGATACCAGAATGCAAGATAACACAATATGATACAATATAACTGAAATTGAAGCTAATAAATCAAATAAATTGAGACAGTGTCCAAAATCAAAGCCTTACTCTAGTACTGAAGGTGAGAAGGCTAGGGAGCACATACCGCAGAGATGCACAGTAAAAGAAAGGACATTCTCAGGACTCACAAGCAGTTTCATCTTTTCCTCTACATGGAAAACAGAAATGGAACAGTGAAAGTATTCTGGGATTCTAAGTATCCAGGGCTGAGAACCAGGCACCCAGAAATATCCATAATCAATGGAACCAGAGCATTAACTCTTTCACTCCCAGTGCACTACATGATGTCATGATGTGGAATACCGATAACAAAAATCACAAAACTATGACACCCATGTCTCAGTTTGAGACTGGATTGCTGCTCTGCAGCCTGGATTAACCTTACATAGGAAACTGTAGTTCATTTATGATGGAAAGTCTCTTTTTTCTTTGTGTAATGAATGCATTGATCTATTGTGGGTTGGGTATAAAAACAACAAAACAGATTACACTTGTTGTTCATTTGAAGAGCAGCTAATCCATAACAGACAGATTGGGAATCCTTGAATGTGTGTTACAGTTCAGATCCAAAATCTGTTGTGAATTCAATACAGCGGAGTCCTGTTAACTGAGATGTTAAACACTGATCTATGTTACAGATTGCAATTGCTTTGGAAAGCATATTCCCTCAGACAGATTATGGCAACTAAGCAAACCATTCACAGAAGAACAGAGCTTTATTGTATGAAAAAATTGTATTGTATCTCACCCAGTTATCTCTTCTTCCTGTACCTGCCTTTAACAGTAGCTTTGTGTTTAGCATATAGCTCTCAGGCTTTTCCAACAAGCAGTCCTTTTTAAGATGAATTCTCCTGCAAGGAGCCCACCCCAACTCTCAGCTGCTCTGTCAATGGGTTGTTAGGAAAAAATCCTGTTCTGAAGCCCTGTAAAAATGTATTGGGCCACTAATAATTTGACAGAGATGACACATAGCTAGCCAAAGTTTCTGCTGAAAATTCCCCGAAATGCTTGCCATTACACAGTTGCAAAGTGGCAGAAAGAGAGAGAGAGAGAAAATCTGCAATATGCTACCTACAGTTTATAATCCTTTAGCACATCCAGAACACTAGCCTCAGTGGCCTGAGATGGCCACACTCCTCTATTTTTTCTCATGAGTTTTATTAATAAGGCCTGGTAGAGAAAGAGATAAAGAAGTCATTCTGTAATCTTGTGGACAGAATACCCACTGTAAAGCAAGGTCCTAGCTGTTTGTGAATAACCATGATTGTTGAACGCAAAGAAGTTTGGTTGTAAAAACATTCACAAGTTCTACTTGCTAGGGCCAACAATATCCAGGTATGCAGAGTACTCCGAGAAGTTCCTGGCTTATGCTTTGTTATCTCACAGGGAGAGCAATGCATACAGATGCATTGCTGTCAGGAAAATCAGCCACAGGCATGCAGCTGTATGTGACAGATCTGTCATGTTGCATAACTAAGTTTGCTTTCTTCTTCCAAATGCTTGTTATGGTTGACGGCTGTATTACAAATAGTCTATTAAGAGTCTGTAGGCACTTGCAACAGTGTTTGCGAGGGTGCGTAGGCACACACAGGGCATTTGAAAGCAAATTGAGAAAAAATTCTTTTTTACATTCTTCCTCTCTCTTTGTGTCAACTGAAGTCAACAGCATTTTACTTAACTCAGCAGTGGTCTTGCACTTATCCACATGTAGGGCTGCTCCCAGGTAGCAAGGAAGCTGAAGAGCCAGGATGTAAAACTGCATTGCAGCTGGTATGTTAAAACTGATTCCTATCTCTCCAGTGTCCTGGGACACCACAGTATGTAACTGTGGCTGAAGCACAGCTAGCACCTACTTCATGGCATAGAGTGTGCAGGGTCCAGCCTGGTAAAGTCAGGTGGCAAGTATTTAAAAGAGGCCTAGTACTTTCGGTGAAGCTTTGACATACTAAGGATCTTTAGAAGTGGCATTTCATTTACATGCCAGTAACTCACTTTAGGATTCCTTTTAACATTGAATTGTTTCATACTGATACATCACTTTTATTTGCCACTGCATATTCCAAGCAGGGGAATAAGACTGCAAAAAAAGAACATGGAGCAAAGCAGGCACTCAGAACACAGGTATTCAAGGCAAGGCTCTATTTTATGGAGTATGTTGAAATAAAAATCTTTGATCCCTTACTTCCACAGCATGCAAGCTACATGGGTTCAGCATACTGATTAGCACTAATTGCTGCTGTCTAGAGACTATGTGAAGACCAACTTCCAGCCTCATTTGTAAAGCAAATACCTGCAATACTCTTCCAGCATTGTTCTGGACCACCATGTGCTAAACCACTAGAGCTGAGTAGGCATACTGTAATACTAGTGAGAATAACAGTTTGAATCATTTTTACAGTAATCCAAAAAAACTGTATAAGGCTAAGAACATTAATTTCTTAATTTTCTTTCATCAAATCTTTACTCTTCTTTTATTAGTTTGTCTATTTATTAGTACTTGTCTATTTTATTATTATTGTCTGTTTATTAGACAGGAACAAGTAATTGTCATAGCATTAAACACATTAAAAGACATTGAACCCAAATGTCTATGAATGAGAAAAACCTCATAAAGAATGTGTCCAACAAGTGAAAGCCTCACCAAAATCTTCTTACATAAAACATTGTTTAATATTTTTTTTGAAGAAGTGATCATTCAGTTTTATTTTGTTTAAACAGATATCACTTTAAGCAAAAAATATTAGTAGCTGTCTCATCAGTGTAAAAACATCAGATAGCTTAAAGAATGGAAAAAAAAAATCACAAAGCTGAAAAATTTTCCACAACATCTTTCTGGTAATAATTTGTGATTGTTTTGAAGTCATAAGACTATAGATATTCCTTCCCTGCCCATCTTTCCTAGAGATAAAGGATAAGGATGCTGCTCTATGACCTCTCTAAATTGGAGAGGTATGGATCTGGAGGAGTAACTGTTAGGTAGATTAGGAATTGGTTGGCTGGACACAGCCAAAGTGTTGTGATTAATGCCCCTTGTCAGGGTAGAGGCTGGTCACAAGCAGTGTCTGTCAGGGGTCGGTCTTGCAGACAGTACAAAGTTGAGCAGTGCAGACAATGCACTGGAGGGAATGGAAGCCATCCAGAAGGACCTGGACAGTCTGGGGAAGGGCTTATGAGAACCTAATTAGGTTCAACACAGCTAAGTGCAAGGTGCTGCACTTGGGCCCAGGCAACCGCAAGTATTTATACAAACTGCAGGAAGAACTCCTTGAGAATAGCCCTGTGGAGAACAACTTAGGGGTCCTGGTGGATGAGAAGCTGGACAGGAGCCTGCAGTGTGCACTTGCAGACCAAGAGACCGACTGTATCCTGGGTGGCATTAAAAAAAGAGTGGCCATCAGGGAGAGGAAGGTGGATGCCTCCTCTACTCACCTCTTGTAACGCCCCATCTGGAGTACCGCATACTGGCCGGGGGGCCCCAGCACAAGGAATTTATGGAGCTCTTGGTACAGCTTCAGAGGAGGGCCATTAAGATGATCAGAAGGCTGGATCACCTCTCTTATGGAGAAAAGTTGAGGGAACTGGACTTGATTAGCTTGGAGAAAAGAAGGCTCTGAGGAGACCTCATTGCAGCCTTTTAGTATTTGAAGAGTGTATAAAAAGGACTGCTTATGAAGGTTGATAGTGAAAGGACGAGGGGGAATGATTTTAAACTAAGTCAGAGGAGATTAAAGTTAAATATCAGAAGGAAGTTTTTTCACTCAGAGGGTGGTGATGCACTGGAACAGGTTGCCCAATGAAGTTGTGGATGCCCCATCCCTTGGATACATTCAAGGCCAGGCTGGATGTGGCTCTATGCAGCCTGCTCTAGTGGCTGGCCACATTGCACATAGCAGGGGGGTTGAAACTAGATGATCATTATGGCCCTTTTCAACCCAGGTCATTCTATGATTCTATGTTGTTAGAAAGCAACAATTACATTTAGCATCTGCCATCTCAGCTCTACAGTGAGTTTACATTTTTACCTTTTATTTTTTTAAACCAAGTTTTATGTTTTTGCCTCATTTACCTTCCTCCACCCCCCCCCCCCCCCCCCCCCCCCCCCCATTGTTTTTTCTTCGTTCTCAGCTGTCATAAAAACTGGCTGTAATATTCCGTGAACCAGGTTAAAAACAGCTTCTAGGGGCATATGTACAGGAATTTCCTGCCTGTTTCACACTGCTTTTACATAAGAATAGCTTCCAGATGAGGATGCATGACAAAGAAAGGCTGAATAGAACAATGGAAGTGGTAAACAGAAGTAGAATAATGTGCAGAGAAGTCAGAAAGATAATTAGAAACAGCAAAATGTTGATCATAAGGTGCCAAATTAATATACAGTTATTTACAAACATGAGATTTTGATATAATTTTCTTCCCTAAGTGGGAGAAAGCCTGTCAACAAGGAACACTACCAGAAGCCAAGTGAGTCTGAATTTAGATTGCAATTATTGAAACAAAAGTATTTTTTGAAATGTTGGACTGTTGATGTTTCTATTTTTGTAGACTGAGCTCTTGCCTGAGATAAGAGTATACAAGGAGATACTTAAGTCTGGAGAACAGTACTTTGTGTTTAAAGACAGTTTTGAACTAAATTAGCTGATCCAAAGCTGAAATTGAGTCAGCATAGGTTTAGGCAAATCATATCCAGCAACACAATCATTGCTTAGAACATAGAGTAAGCTGAGCTGTGTCATTTCAGGTACTACCCTACCACAAGACAGGAGAAGTATCAAACCACAACCTTTAGCCAAAATAGCACCATTGCATGGCGTGCTTACATCCATTCACCTTGCCTTCCATCAGCACAGTTGCAAGTGCTTGGCAAGGGCACTGGTGCATCACTCCAGCATGCATACATGCACCGCATAGAAATGAAGAAAAGGTGTCCAAGATGTCAGTGCAGGTAATCCTTCCCTACTTTCAGATACATTTAGTGATTTTCCTCCCCCCACCCCTAATAAAAATACAGTGAAACATCAGTGCTACTTCTTTTGATCCATCAGGCAAGTTCAAGGCTCTTGGGCTTGAAACTAACCAGTTTTTCTTTCTCACTCAAGTACAAAAATGCAGGATTTTTGGACACACATACATAAAACAAGAAAACAAACAATCAAAAACACTCAAGAATAAATAAATCCATGCTTTGCAGAGCTCACAGGGGACCTAACATCCAGGGACAGCTTTCCAGTTGATGACTTCCTGCCTCCGTAAAAGAAATCTGAACAAAATGTCCTTATCAAATCTTCGTTAAGGGTCCAACTAGTACTTTTCTAGAAGTTCTGAAAAAACTTTTCTGTATCCTTGAAAGTTTCTTAATCACTTTTCCTTCTTCAAAATTCCTAGTCAAACAATCTCTTGTGCCCAGACAATCTGAATTGTTAAAAACCATTCACCTTTTTTCAGTCTGTATTATGCACTTTTTCCCTGTTATTGATCTTTGAAATCCAACCCACTGTCCTTCCAGAGACCTCACTTCAGACAGAAGCATATTTTCTTTTGTATTTCCAAACATTAGCACATCTTCCCTTAAAAGCAAGGGAAAAGAACATAGGTTGATGTTCAAGTTCTCACAGTCCCTCTGTCCATAGCTGGACACTTTCCAGTACTTAAAAGTCTCAAGACATATCTTACTTATTTCTGTTCTTAATGTTTTTACTGATGCCAGGTGGCTGTTCTTTCCTCCTGGAGAACTGGGCTTTCGAATATGCAATTATGTTCCTCTGGAGCAAAGGCATTTCTCTATGGGAATCATAGGGAACAATAAATCAGGAAGAAAAAAAAAAACAGGTCACAAGCTGTACTCAGAACTTGACAGGGTGGAGAAAAAGCCATTATAAAGGACAGAAAACTGGGTATTGGACTAACTTTGTTATGCCATTCTCTTATGAATAAAGATTTTGCTGTGTTTCAGTAAAACAGCATTTTGTAATGTATTTAAAATTAAAGGCCATGAATTGCTCTATAAATCTTGAAGTATCTTAACCATGCTGGAAATTAAAAATCCCCTGAGTAGTTGCTAACACAAACAGAGCAAAAGAGATTATAGAGTATTTGAGAGCATGAAATTGAACTTACTGGAAGACTGTGAAGGGACTTTCTAAAGTATACAAGGCAGCTGGACCCAATAGTTACAAGGGTTTTCTGCCTCTGTGTTGGTATTGTGTAACTGCCACCACACTTGCAGGGATCCTTTCTATTGACTTTATTTGCTTGACACTGCCCATAGTCTCCACCAGCACTCTGACATTGAACCATTGCCACCAGCAATGGTTGCCAAGGACCAAAGATGGCTGTATCTGCCACAGCACCCCTGTCATGGCCCACTGTGCAAACATCTGGCCATGGTTTGGGCACTGGGCTGAACCTACAGTCACATTAGTATAAGACATTTTGTAGAAGTGTACTGACAATATAACTGCACAATGCCCAAGAAATTCTTTTAAACTCATGAAAGTAAGTCAGTGAGATATTCCCTTTTTAACTTAGTACGTTGGACTATTTTTAGGCCTTTCACAACATCAAATATTCCCAACTTCTTGGGACACATGAGCCAAAAGAGTCATGATCTCCACAATCCAGGAGGTGCCCACCCAAACTGCAGCTGAACACATCCAAGTGAATATTTCAGGTGGTCTATTACCTCTGGTTGATAGGTATGGTGGGTTTGATGGTTTTATGGTTGGACTAAATGATCTTAGCGGTCTTCTCCAACCTCAACAATCCTGTAATTGTTCAGGTAGTGACACAGAAGACAGCTCAGCTCAGATTCTTGCACCAAGGAATTCCCCAGCATCTTCTCCCAGTCCCTCTGAATGGAGTCCACTGAAACTTTCATTTCACTAGTCATAGAATCACTCAGGTTAGTAAAGACCTTCAAGATCATCAAGTCCAACTGCAACCTAACCATGCTATCCTATCTCTAACAACCCTCTGCTACATCATGTCCCTGAACACCATATCCGAATGGATTTAAGCACATCCAGGGATGGTCACTCAACTACCTCCCTGGCAAGCCTATTCCAATGCTTAACAACTCTTGCTGTAAAGATATGTTTCCTGATATCCAATTTAAACCCTGGTTTACCCCAGTGCAACTTGAGGCCATTTTGCCTTATCCTGTCACCACTGAGAAGAGACCAACCCCGCTCTTGTTGAGTTACCATTCAGGTATTTGAAGAGAGCAATAAGGTCTCCTCTCAGCTTCCTTTTCTCCAGACTAAACAGCCCCAGTTCCCAATACAGGGGCAGGATTACTTCCCTAGTCCTGCTCACCAGACCATTCCTGATCTAAAACAGGATGCCATTGGTCTTGTTGGTCACCTGGGCACACTGCTGGCTCATATTCAGCAGACAGTCCATCAGTACACCAAGGTCCCATTCTGTCAGACAGATTTCCAGCCACTCCTCTCCAAGCCTGTAGGGTTGCCTGGGGTTGTTGTGATGAAAATGCAGGACCCAGCACTTAGCCCTATTGAACTCATACAGTTCACCTTGGCCCATCAATCTAGCCGATCCAGGTCCCTCTGTAGTTGTTATGGTTTTGTAATTTCTTTGGTCTGCGTTGCTATTCCACATCAGAACATCATGCAGGATAATGGGAGTCAAGGTGAGAGTTTTTTTTTTTTTCCTTTCCTATGGACTGCCTTAATTGGGCATGGGGGGGAGGGGAGCAGTGCCGGAGTGGCAGCTGGGAAAGGGGACGGAGTCTTCGCCCCGTGATTCCCTGCGAGGAGACAGCATGGTTGGAGCCTTTCCGCCTCCCACAGCCCGCCGGTGAGGTTTAGCTTTGTTTTTCTCTTTGTTGAAACTCTCTGTTGTTGTTTAGTATCATTATGTTCATTAAACTGCCGTTTCGTTCTCAGACCGTTCCTTTCTTTTCGTTCCTTCCCTCCTAGACCCATTCGCCATTTTTTTTTCTTTCCCCTCTCTCGGAGCGCACGTGGCCAGGCCGCGCCGCGCCGCTAGAGAAGGGAGGCGCTTCATGCCTTCTCTCCCCGGGTTTTGTCCCCGCTGTCACGGAGTGAGCTCTAGAGAGCACCCCATGACATTTTTGGTGGAGAATGTGGGCACCACTTTGGGCATTCCAGCTTCAGGCTGCCTTGTTTTGGATGATGTTTGTATACGTTCTTAGCCCATGGAAGACAGTGATGGGGATATCTGCCTGGCTCTCTTTCAGCCCAGTTAACATCACAGACACTGTGCTTGGACTGGCTTATGAATATTCTGAGTTCCTTGTGTTTGACTGGTGTATCAGATTGGGTTTTGCATTGTCAGTCTCTCTGAATATAATCTTTGCAGTGAATAACTGTAAAACACAGAGAGACCGGCAGAGAATATTGGGAGAGTTAGGAAAAAGATCAGAAGCATCAGGACCCCCTGTGCCGGGTAATCTTACTGCTGAACAAAGGAGAGATCTGGAGAAAATAAATGAGTATTTGAGTGAGGGATGGGATAGCTCAGGGGGATCTCAGAATGAACGGCTTATTTGGAACTTGACTCGAGTCATACGAAATATTATGATGGAGAGAGAGAGTTTCAAAAAGGAGACCCAAACCCAAAGGGAAAACCCCCAAGTCAATCTCAACCAACCACAGGAAGCACCAACATCAGTGCCAGTTGCCCCAGTAGAAGGTCAGAAATGGGAACGAGTGTCTTCGCGTCTGGAACGGAAGGACGAAGTAAAGGAAGTAGAGGAAGATCCCGGTGAGGGGCCCTCCACAAAACCACCATCACCAAGGAAGGCAGCTCAGAAAACTAACAGACACAGAGAGGACAGTGATGATGATGGGGAAGTCACCGTTACCACCATCCGTAGACCCCTGAAGATCACTGAAATCCAAGGCACAAGAAAGGAGTTTACCCGAGCCCCAGGTGAAAAAGTTGTCACATGGTTGCTTCGGTGTTGGGACAGTGGGGCCAGCAGTGTGTCCCTAAGTTGCAGTGAAGCTCGTCAAATAGGAAATATTTCCCGAGACCCATCTATTGATAGAGGAATCAGCCGGTGTCTGGATGGAGTCGCCACCCTCTGGGAAAGAATCTTAGTAGCTGTAAAGGAAACCTATATTCTCAAAGATGATTTGGAGCCTGCACCGGAAAAATGGAATACAGCTGAGAAAGGCATCCAATACTTGAGAGAAATGGCGGTGGTAGAGATGTTGTATGGCCCCACATTTGTCCCTAACGATCCGCATGATGACCATGACCAAGAGAAGGTGGACAGTACTCCTGAAATATGGAAGAAGTTTGTACGATCAGCACCAGAGAAATATTCCAGTGTACTATTAACGACAGTTAACAGGTATCAAGAAATGGATAGACGACCTCCAATTTTTGAGCTGATCCTTGCACTTCAAAGTGCAGCAAGCACACTAGCGCTATCCCGCGCCTACAATGCAACCCTCTGCCATGTGGTGCAAAAAATGGACCAAATGGAGAGGAAACAGGACAGCATGCTGAAGAAACGGTCCACGGCAAGGAATCGTAGTGAACCTGTGGCAGTCTCAGCCGTCAGACGCAAACGCCCGCCTACTCAAGTGAATGACTGTAGTGAGCCTATGTCGCGTGGTGCCCTGTGGAACTACCTGCGTGAGCATGGAGAGAATATGAGGAGGTGGCACAACGAACCCACTTACGCACTACGAGAACGGGTGAGAGAATTACAAAAGAGGTCAACCACCACTGAAATTTCCTCTGCCAATGCAGGTAACCAATAGAGGGGCCCTACCCTCAGCCAGGAGGGGGAGAGGGATAATAGAGTGTATTGGACTGTGTGGATTCGGTGGCCCGGCACATCCGAGCCACACAAATATAAGGCAGTGGTGGACACTGGTGCGCAGTGCACTCTGATGCCCTCAAACTATAAAGGAACAGAACTGATTAACATACATGGAGTAACTGGGGGCTCTCAGGAATTGTCTGTGTTGAAGGCCGAAATATGCCTCACTGGTAAAGACTGGCAAAAGCATCCCATTGTGACTGGCCCAGGGGCTCCATTTATACTTGGTACTGATTACCTTAGAAGGGGGCATTTCAAGGATCCTAAAGGGTATCGGTGGGCCTCTGGAATAGCTGCTGTAGACATGGACAATATTAAGCAGCTGTCTGTTTTGCCTGGCCTGTCAGAGGATCCATCTGTTGTGGGGTTGCTCAGAGTAAAAGAGCAGGAGGTACCAATTGCCACCAAAGTGGTGCACAGACGACAGTACCGCACCAACAGGGACTCCTTGCTCCCCATCCATAGGCTAATTCAACAGTTAGAAAGTCAGGGAGTTATTAGTAAAACCCATTCACCTTTCAACAGCCCCATATGGCCAGTGCGTAAAGCCAGTGGAGAATGGAGGCTGACAGTGGACTATCGCGGCCTGAATGAGGTCACACCCCCACTGAGCGCTGCTGTGCCAGACATGTTGGAACTCCAGTACGAACTGGAGTCGAAAGAGGGAAAATGGTATGCTACCATTGATATTGCCAATGCCTTCTTTTCTGTCCCATTGGCTACAGAGTGTAAACCACAGTTTGCCTTTACCTGGAGGGGTGTTCAATACACTTGGAACCGGTTGCCCCAGGGGTGGAAACACAGCCCGACCATTTGCCATGGGCTGATCCAAGCCACATTAGAACAGGGTGGTGCTCCTGAGCACTTGCAGTACATTGATGACATCGTGGTGTGGGGTGATACAGCAGTGGAGGTTTTTAAAAAGGGAGAGCAAATAATCCAAATCCTCCTGTCTGCTGGTTTCACTATTAAGCGAGACAAAGTGAAAGGGCCAGCCCAAGAAATCCAGTTTCTAGGGGTGAAATGGCAGGATGGACGTCGTCACATCCCAACAGATGTGATGAACAAAATTACTGCTTTGTCTGCACTCACTAGCAAAAAGGAGACACAGTCTTTTCTGGGTGTAGTGGGATTTTGGAGGATGCACATCCCAAATTATAGCCTCATTGTGAGCCCCCTCTATCAGGTGACCCGAAAGAAGAATAACTTTGCGTGGGGCCCCGAACAGCAGCAGGCCTTTGAGCAGATTAAACAGGAGATTGCCCGTGCTGTGGCTCTAGGGCCAGTACGGATGGGACAGGATGTGAAGAACATCCTTTACACTGCTGCTGGGGAGAAAGGTCCCACTTGGAGTTTGTGGCAGAGAACCTCCGGTGAGACCCGAGGCCGCCCCCTGGGATTTTGGAGTAGAGCATACAGAGGGTCGGAAGAGGGCTACACCCCAACTGAGAAGGAAATCTTAGCTGCATATGAAGGGGTCCGGGCTGCCTCTGAGGTAATTGGCACTGAAACACAGCTTCTCCTGGCACCTCGACTGCCAGTGTTGAACTGGATGTTTAAAGGACAGGTTCCCTCCACCCACCATGCCACAGATGCCACATGGAATAAGTGGATCGCACTGATTACGCAACAGGCCTGGATGGGGAACCTCAGCCGTCCAGGGATCCTAGAGGTAATCATGGACTGGCCTGAAGGTAAAAAGTTTGAAACACCACCAGCAGAGGAGGTATCACGCGCAAAAGAGGCTCCACCATACAATGAACTACCAGAAAGTGAAAAGAAGTTTGCCCTGTTCACAGATAGATCGTGCCGCATTGTTGGGAAACATCGTAGATGGAAGGCTGCTGTGTGGAGCCCCACATGACAGGTTGCAGAGGCCACCGAAGGAAGAGGAGAATCGAGCCAATTTGCAGAGGTAAAGGCTGTCCAGCTGGCCCTAGATGTTGCTGAGAGGGAGAGGTGGCCAGGGCTTTACCTCTATACTGACTCATGGATGGTGGCCAATGCTTTATGGGGGTGGTTGCAATGGGTTTCTTCCCAGCAATGGGAAGAAAACAACTGGCAGAGGAAGGGTAAACCTGTTTGGGCCACTGAACTTTGGAAAGATATTGCTGCCCGAACAAAGAATATGGCCATAAAGGTGCGTCATGTAGATGCCCATGTGCCCAAGAGTCGAGCAACGGAGGAACAACAAAATAACCATCAAGTAGATCGAGCTGCCAGAATTGAGGTGGCCCAGATAGACCTGGACTGGCAGAATAAGGGAGAGTTGTTCCTAGCACGGTGGGCCATGAGACCTCGGGCCATCAAGGTAGAGACGCAACGCATAAGTGGGCCAGAGACTGAGGGGTGGACTTAACTATGGACGCTGTGGCACAGATAATCCATGACTGTGACACCTGTGCCATGATCAAACAGGCCAAGAGGATGAGACCTCTCTGGGGGGAAGGGCGATGGGAAAAGTATAAATATGGGGAGGCATGGCAGATCGATTACATCACCCTGCCACGGACTCATAATGGTAAGCATTATGTGCTCACCATGGTGGAGGTAACCACTGGGTGGCTTGAGACATATGCAGTACCCCATGCCACTGCCAGAAACACCATATTAGGGCTGGAGATGCAGATCCTGTGGCGACATGGCACCCGAGAGAGAATTGAATCAGATAATGGGACTCACTTTAAAAATTCACTGGTGAGCAGTTGGGCCAAAGAACACAGCATCGAGTGGGTTTATCACATCCCTTACCATGCACCGGCTGCTGGTAAGACCGAGCGCCACAATGGTTTGCTGAAAACCACACTGAAAGCAATGGGTGGCGGAACATTTAAGAACTGGGAGAGACATTTAGCAGAAGCCACCTGGCTGGTAAACACCCGAGGATCAGCCAACCGAGACAGCCCTACGCACTCCAACTCCCTGCATACTGTGGAGGGAGACAAGGTCCCTGTGGTGCATATAAAGAGTATGCTGGGAAAAGCAGTTTGGATGCTCCCAGCCTCCGGAAAGGGGAAACCCCTCCGTGGAACTGTTTTTGCACAGGGACCTGGGTGCACTTGGTGGGTGATGCAGAAGGATGGGGATGTTCAGTGTGTGCCACAGGGGAATTTGATGCTGGGGGAGTGTAGCCAGTGATTCCATGTGTGTGTATATATATGCATGTATGTACATATGTAATATATGTTAATTACTGTTCTGTTTGTATGTTGATAAATATTAAGCATGATGTAGTGATGTGGAATAAGGGGTGGAATGTTATGGTTTTGTAATTTCTTTGGTCTGCGTTGCTATTCCACATCAGAACATCATGCAGGATAATGGGAGTCAAGGTGAGAGTTTTTTTTTTCCTTTCCTATGGACTGCCTTAATTGGGCATGGGGGGGAGGGGAGCAGTGCCGGAGTGGCAGCTGGGAAAGGGGACGGAGTCTTCGCCCCGTGATTCCCTGCGAGGAGGCAGCATGGTTGGAGCCTTTCCGCCTCCCACAGCCCGCCGGTGAGGTTTAGCTTTGTTTTTCTCTTTGTTGAAACTCTCTGTTGTTGTTTAGTATCATTATGTTCATTAAACTGCCGTTCATTCTCAGACCGTTCCTTTCTTTTCGTTCCTTCCCTCCTAGACCCATTCGCCTTTTTTTTTTTTCTTTCCCCTCTCTCGGAGCGCACGTGGCCAGGCCGCGCCGCGCCGCTAGAGAAGGGAGGCGCTTCGTGCCTTCTCTCCCCGGGTTTTGTCCCCACTGTCACAGAGTGAGCTCAGAGAGCACCCCGTGACAGTAGTGCCTTTCTCCACTGTGGCAGATCAACACTCCCTCTCAATTTGGTGTCACCTGCAAACTTACTGAGGGTGCACTCAATCCCCTTATCAAGATCGTTCATGAAGATGGTAAATAGAAACATTCCCAGTACTGAGCCCTGGGGAACACCACTTATGACCGGTCACCAACTGGATTTAACACTATTGACCACACAACTCTTTGGGCCCAGCCATCCAGACCGTGTTTCACCTTGCAGAGTGTACACCCATCCAAACTGTGGGCAGCCAGCTTCTCCACAAGGATGCTGTCGGGGACAGTGTTGAAGGCTTTAAAGAAGTCCACGTAGGCCATATCAACAGTTTCATCCACTAAGCTTGTCATAGAATGAAATCAGGTTTGTCAAAGAGGACTTACCATTTGTAAACTCATGCTGACTGGGCCTCATCCCCTGGCTGTTCTTTAACTGGTCCATGATGGCTCCTATGATTATTTGTTCCAAAACCTTCCCAGATACCAAGGTGAGACTGATAGGTCTGCAGCTACCAGGATCATCTTTCCAGCCCTTTTTGAAGATAGGCATCATATCTGCCAGTCGCCAGGGACATTTCCATGTAGCCAGAACTGCCAAAGGATGATGGAGAGTGGCTTGGCAACCACATCCATCAATTCCCTTGACACTCTAGAGTGCAATGCATCTAGCCCCATGGATTTGTGAGTGTCCATGTTTCAGAGCATGGATTCCAAAACTCATCATGGATTATGCAGAGCCTGTTCTGTTCTACATCCCTACCTACCAGAGCAAGGGGCTGTGGGCCCAGGGACTAACTAGTCTTACTATTAAAGACTAAGGCAAAGACAGCATTACGTACCTCAGCTTTATCCTGATCCTTAGCCACCGTATTGCCATTAGCATCCAACAAGGAATGGACATCCACCCTACCATTGCTCTTAATGAGGATGTATTTAGACAAATATTTATTGTTGTCCTTCATCTTATTGGCCAAGTTCAGTTCAGTTGTAGCTGGTATTTGGCTTTCCTAATTTATTCTCTGGACAGCTTCACTAAGCATTTGTAATCCTCATAAGTTGCTCGTCCCCTCTTCCAAAGATCATAAACTTTTTTTGTTCCTGAGTTCCAGATAAAGGTCTCTGTTCAGCCAGACCACCCTTCCCTTGCCCATCAGATTTTCTTCTGTGACATGGGGATGGTCAGCTCCTGCATCTTTAAGAGAATTTCCTTAAAGTATTCCCAGTATTCCTGGGCTACCATGTCCTCCAGAAACTGCCTCCCAAGGTACCACTCAACCATGAGGGCTGGAACACCTCTCCTATGAAAGAAGGTTGAGGGAACTGGGATTATTCAGCCTGAAGAAGAAAAGGCTCTGAGGATACCTCATTGTGGCCTTCCAATACTTGAAGGGGGTGTAAAATAGGAAGGGGCACAGCTGTTTACAAGGGTGTATTGTGGTAGGACAAGGCAAAATAGTTTTAAACTAAGACAAGAGATGTTCAGGTTAGATATTAGGAGGAAGTTTTTTCCACACAGAGGGTGGTGATGCACTGGAACGGATTGCCCAAGGAGGCTGTGGACGCTCCATCCCCGGATGCATTCAAAGCCAGGCTGGATGTGGCTCTGCGCAGGCTGGTCTAGTGGTCAGCAACCCTGCATACAGCAGGGGGTTTGAAACTAGATGATCATTGTGGTCCTTTTAAACCCAGGCCACTCTATGATTCTATGGCCCAAAAGTGGCCAAACTCTGCCATCTGGAAGTCCAAGGTGGCAGTTATCCTCCTTAGTTCAACAAGGACAAAAAAAAGTATCTAGTATCTCATGGTCACTTTGCCCATATGGCCTCCACAAGAGGCCTCCTTTACATTCACCACAAGACTTTCTCTGTTAATAAACAGCAGGTCCAGGATTTTTCTTCCCCTTGTTGGCTCCTTCACAAGCTGCATCAGGAAATTATCTCCCACACTCTAGGAACCTCCAGGACTGATTCCTATCTGCTGTATTATAAATCCAGCAGATGTCTGGGAACTTGAAGTCCCCCAAGAGAACAAAGGGTAGAGACCTTGAGACCTCCCCCAACTGTCTACATAGCATCTTAATCCACCTCTACTTCCTGGCTGGGTGGCCTGTAGCAGATTCCCACAATAATACTGGCTGTCACTTTTATTCTCAACCCTATCATCACATTGTTAATTTCCATGCATTCGCACTCTTTCTTAACATAGAGGGCTACACCACCACCCTTCCTGCCTTGCCTATCTCTTTTGAAATGTCAGCAGCCATCCATCACAGCACTCCAGCTGTCATGATGATGACTGTGTCATAGTTTTCCAACTGCACAATGCCTCAAGTTCCTCCTGTTTGTTACCCGCACTGCATGCATTAGTGTAAAAGCACCTGAGCTGGGCTACCTTTGGAGTGGGAGAAACCCTAATACCCTCTTGGCCATACTCAGATGTTTCCATAGCCACCACCCTCACACCAACCCTTGTGTTCTTCCTACAAAAAGGTGACTCATCCTCCTCCTTCACTAGGGCACAAGACTATAGGATCTTAATAGCACATCCTCTCCCATAAGCACTGGCACATTATAGACAGGCTCCTTTGCTAGTGACTCCTTGTTAGTTACACCCCCTTCATACCTAGTTTAAAGCTCTATCAGTGAACCTTCCCAATTCCCATAGTAAGACCCCCTTCACCAGTGGGATAAGCTATTCCTCATTGGTTGCCAGTAGGCCTGGTCTCATGTAAACCAAGCAGAGGTCAAAAAACCCAAACTCCTGCTGGGCACACCAGGCTCGGAGCCAGGTATTGATTCATTGGCCCATCATGTTTAGTCCCTCATTGTTCCCTATAACTGGAAAGATAAAGGAAAACAACTTGTGCTACTGAAGCCTTGACCTGTCATCCCAAGCGTTTTCATAGTCCTTAGGGACATTCTTCCCATATCATCACTGCCTACCTGAAACAAGGGATAGTAATCTGAGGGCCACACTAGAGATGGAATTTTCTTCCTTATATCTTTAATCCAGCTGCCTGGGAGGCAGCAGACCTCCCTGTGTAGAGGGTCTGGTTTCCTTTAACACTTCCAAGGATGATGACTCACCATCTCCCTGGACAGCCTATTCCAATACCTCACCACTCTTACTGTTAAGATACTTAATTCACGTACATTGGCTCTCCATCCATCAACAGTTTCTTTTTGGTCTGAATGAAAGAGCTGAACTGAGCATGCCAAGATTTTATTGGTACATCTGTATTATAACTTGGTACCTACTTGAAAAATTCATTTCACAGTGATGCTATTTTCTGCAATCCCCAGATGAGCAGATATTTTGTCCTGCTGCAACTTCTAAATTTCCTAAAGTCAGCATGAGCAGCACCAAAGCAGGCTGCTGCAAAGTGTGGGCAAAGTAACAGCTGGGCTTTCAACTGACTTGATCTTGGATGACTAAACCCCAGCCATTTTGTTTTAAGGCTTCTGGATGGGGGGGGGCAGCATGACCTGCTTCTTGCCCAGGGCACTGCAGGATATTTGTTCTTCTCATCTGCAACCACAGGCAGAAGACTTGACTCCTGGGACCAGCAGATGTTAGTGGTTATGGAGGAAATTTTTCTTGGCAGAAGCAGCTTCTAAGGAATAGTAACTAATATCTAAAGTAGTGACTTTTTACCCAGGGAAAACAGACATGCTTCATTCTGAAAGAAGCGGGAAGCAGGCATGCACCACAAGGATGTGTGGACAGGAAAGAAGTAGTGCACAGCTCTTATCCCACAGAAACTGTTGACCCAGGTAGCATAGGCTAGGCAAGCAAAGAAGACCATGCAACCATGTCTTAGAGCAAGGGGCTCCTAAGTTGCACAAATGCAACCAATTGCATGCTTTATGCAGCTGCTCACTGTGAAAGGCTGTGTTAAACAAGAGAGACACCTCCATCTTATTTTTATTCTACCACCATTGCAAAATGCATCATGAATCTCTGAAGTCAAGGGGAGCACAAGGAGCTCAACATATGGCTACATCCATGCATGCTGCCCACACCATGAGGTAAGCCAGCTTGGCCCAGATCTTTGAGAGACTTTGAGACAACAACAAAACAGCTTGTGTTATAGCTAAATTCAGACACACAAAAAAAATCACAAGTCATAACCAATATGATCCAGAGATAAGCTTTAAAATTCATGTTTTTTAAGAAGCATGATAAATGTTGGGCAGCTTTTGTTCTACACCATTTATAACCACTCCATGTATGCTTTGTTTGGATGTAAAATAATATGTATTAAAACTCCTGGACCTGAAAAGACTGAAATAACCTGATTGACAGGTATGAGACTTCCAGAAAGCAAAACAAAATGGAACAAGACACCATTAACAATGGGACTTTCAGTACATTTGCAAAGATTGTTGTATAGTCAATGAATATAAAGTTGTTATAATTACAAAATAAACAAGAGTTTGGCAAAGCAAAATATGATAACAAAAAGAGAATAGATAGAAAGCTTACCCATGTTCTGGGCTCACTGCAAAACTCCAGAGGAGGAATCTCCAAAAGAGATCCTTTCCTACTGGTAGTCAGCTCTTAAATGGCTCTAGGAGAGGTGGAGCCAGGCTCCACCCCTTCCAGCAGCGCAGATGAATTGCCTTCACCTGTGTTCTCATGGCAGACTCATTGCTCACCTCAGGAGATCAATCAGAGGTTCAGGCCATGATTCAGCAGGCCATTTCCACTACACTCCACCCCTTCATGGCATGAATTAATGATTGAGCAGGCTAAAAGTAAGCCCTTTCCATTATGGTGATCCAGTACACCAAGATGCTTTATATGATTTGCCTGTTGAGTGTACACTGACAAAATATAAGATGATTGATAATTGGTTTACGGTTGAAATTCATGTTCTTCTGTGGGCCAGTGCTTGATGGTTCTTCTGGAGGGACATAGTTGCTTGGACCAGGGAAGGTTTGGCTCATTTTCCATCAGTCCCATACAGTATATTGCTGGGTGTTACACTAATTTTATAGTGACACTGGAGCATCTTGATGTCATGTTGCTCCTCCCAGTGATCCTGTGGACTGAAAGAGACTCGTGGGTAGAAGGATTTTTCAGAGATACTAGCAGGGGTAGGTCTGCCCTCCATAGCAAGATCCAGGCCCTGTTTCTGTCCTGAGCCAACACTTTGGCTTGCACTGGAGCATGCCACGGCTGCCTGTACCATGCCCTTTGATCTAATATTTGAGGTTGTATAACTATATCACGTTATACTATAAGCGGGGGTGCTGATTTGCTAGAGGGACATGATTAAGGTCCCCTTAGCGATGAATACAAGAGTGTTGACCATGATGTCTGGAGTCCATGTACCTATTACCGGGAGACAACTGACCCTCCATTCTCTAATAATCTTCAAGATGCAAGCATGCCACACCACTTGTGTCCTTTTTGCTCCTTCCTAAGCCATTCTGTTTTTTGGATATCAGGTTCTGGGTTTTCAGGGGTGGGGAGCAAAATATTATTTTCATTGCTAATTTGGGCTCTTACGTGATTACCTGTGCCCACAATTTGGATCCTAAGCAGGGAGGCCCATATTGTCTGTAGTATCTTTAGAGCAGTGGGTGTGCCATCTTTAGGCCATTCATTCAGGTCCCAGAGAGTTTCATAGAGTCTGTTTGTCCACCCCTGCAGGTACTGAGAGTCTGTCTTCAGGGCAGTCTGAAGAATACGAATTATAGCATTCAGTGAGACCTTCTCCCATCAGATTATACATCAGAAGAAATTGCCATTCAGTGTTGTTTTCTTCTGCCCAGCTTTGTACCATTGCACAGTAAAATGAGTCCCTTGGTCTCTCTTGATGACTTGAGGTGTCCTGTGTACAGCCATCAACTTGGTGAGCACACTGATGGTATATGCCTGATTTGCACTTGGCACTGGATAGACCTGCATTAGCCCACTTGCTGTGTTGACGCAGGTCAGAGCATATTTCTCCCTCTCAGACTGAGGGAGGCACCCCATGTAAGCAACTTGCCATTGCTGGAAAGAATTATATCCTCTAGCAAGATGAGCTGTTGTTTCTGGCAGTAGTCTTGGTCTCGGAGTGAACATTGCATACCTGGATAATATCAAACAGTTGTATGGGCAGTCCCCATGCTTTGGCAGCTGCCCACATTGTCTGTTGTCTGGCATGCTGCAGATTCTGATGTAACCACCGAGCAATACTCTTGGATGGTGAATCCTTAATGCATCAAGTTTGAGCAAGTGTGTCGGCTTCATCATTTCACAGTGACTGTAGAGGTTGGTGGCCAGAAACATGGTAGACATGTATGGTACTATGTTTAACCATATTCTATATGTCTAACCACATATCGCTACCCCGGATTTGTTGGGAGTGAATAGTCCAGTATTCCAGTCCTGCCTGGCCCACTGTGTGATCCGAAGAGGAAGCTCCCACTACACAGCCCAACTGTTTGTGCAGGTATTCAGTATACCATCACCAGATTCCTTGGTTGTAACCATCCACAGAACTAGAAGTTCTCCCATGGACTACTCTGACCATCCCCCTCTTCCAGATTGTTTCAGTGGAGGGGCAGTATGCCGCTGCTCTCCACTTGCTTGTGTTACCCTTGCTGGATCCATTCCTGTACCAGGCATCTTCTGGAATGGGATACTTCCCTTCCTGAATGGGACTTTTCTCTGATGAAACAACCACTGTCTCTTCTGGCACATCACTATTACATGTCACCAGGCCTAGGATCTTCTTTCAGTGGTGACACAGACAGACTATTCCTCTGGCTGAGATAGGTGATACATCATGTTGCTGTCTGTGCTTGGGCCACCCATGTTTTGGGAAAGTTGGTCAGATCTTTTTTTCAACCATGAATTGTCAAGGTCATCTTAACTATGACTTCAGATGTTTGGGTTATTGACTCTACCGCCTTTAATGTGGAGCAGGAAGCCAGTGACTACTTTTCAATCATACTATACCTCTCTTCTGCTCCATGCCGTACCTGAGACCAGAACAGTTCAGACAGAATTCTGATGCTGCCATAGGACCAAGCAAAGCCAGTCCTGAGTTACCTGGACATCTAGTTCAGCAGGAAAGGTAGGATTAAATACACCCAGTGCCTGGGTCTGTTAAATAGCTAGTTTAGCTTACTAGAAGGCCTCTTGTTCTGTTCTCCCCCAGTTCCATTTTTGACCTTTCTTTATGAGTCAGTATAAAGGCCTCAGCAACTGTGCTAAGTGGGGCATAAAGGAATACCAGTATCTCAGTATACACAAAAATTCTTGTAGCTGCCTTGGTGTAGGAGGATTGGAAATGCCTGAACCTTGTCTGTTATTGCTCTGGGTAGTATTTTGGTCTTTCCCATCTAAACTATACCCAGGAATTTCACCAACAGGCCTAATCCTTGCACTTTCTATGGGTTTATAGCCCATCCTTTCTCTTGTAAATGAGTCTACTGCCTTTCCTAATGCCTCCAGTGAATCAGACATCAACATGAGATCACCAATATAATGGTACTTTGGTATTAATAGGATTATTCCAATCTGCTAGGTCATGCGCTACTACATTATGAATATATGTTGATGAATGCATGTAATCTTGCATCTGTTACATGCAATACAAACCTGCTGGTCTGTCTTGGATTCTCTTAATTTTTTGTGCTATCACTGGCCTTATTTCTAGAGGATTTGAGGTTCACAGATCCTGCTGATCTAAGTCCTTTTCCCCTTTTAATGATATGGTTATTCATTTCAGAGGAGAAGCACCATTCAAAGGTAAGGCAGTTTGCCCCGTCAGAGCTGTAATTTTGTTTTCCAGTTGTCTAATCCAGTTGTCTAATTTAAATGCTCATTTTCATCTTTCAGTTTTTTGTCAGAGGAATAATATGCATTAATAGTTGCGGAGACCATGCTACAAGAGATGCTGCTACTAGTCTTTCCTCATTTGTCAAAAAAATTGTTCTAATTTAGTCAATAATAATAATAATAATAATAATAATAATAATAATAATAATAATAATAGGACAATTTTCCCTTGTAGGTCCCCATTCTTCAGTAATCCAAGTGGTCCTCAGCCATGGTGAACCCAGAAATCCCAGAGTTTCCCCCAGGTGTTGTCATTCTTAGTGAAAGAAAAGCAAGGAGACACACCTCCGAGCAGAAGCAAGCAGCCACAGCCAGAAACCTGAGGCTGCAACAAGTACAGAGATATGCCTGATAATAAGCCATTCCCTTTTCTAGGAAGAGCCCCTTGCCTTAAGTATATAGACTAAAACCTAAAAAAAGGGTGTCTTCCAAAAACAGAAAAGAGAAAGACTCACTGCTATAGGGAATTTTGCTGAAGAGCTGAAGTAATCAAAGCTGCTGCCAAAGCATTTTAGCTGGGCACCTGAGGCAGCTGAGGCAACTGAGCAGGGAAACTGGTGTTGTGCAGGACAGTATGTGGAGAAGTGTGTGGAGCAGGGCCTCACATTCCTGCTAGGGGCACCATACTTAGATGGTTCTGTTGGTGTAGCCAGACCCATGCCTACATAAGAAACAAAAAGGAAGACCAGATATGGCTATAGCTGTACTTTGGGTGAGGAATAACTGAATGTTGCTGTTTTCATGGGCACTAAGAAACCAGATGAGGTTTAACAAAAGCGAGTGTAGAGTCTTGCACCTAGGGAGGAATAACTGCAAGTATCAGTACTGGTTGAAGAATGACCTGCTGGCGGGGAGCTCTGCAGAGAAAGAGCTGGGTGCCCTGGTGGATAACAAGATGGCCATGAGCCAGCTGTGTGCCCTAGTGGCCAAGAAGGTCAGTGACATCCTGGGGCGCCTAAAAAGGAGTGTGGCCAGCAGGTCAAGGGAGGTGATCCTCTCTATTCAGCCCTGATGAGGCCTCACCGGGAGTATTGTGTCCAGACTCTTTGGTACAAAAAAGGCAGGGTTCCTCCTGGAAAAAGTCCAGCAGAGAGCCACTAAGATGATAAAGGGCCTGGAGCATCTATCCTAAGAGGAAAGGCTGAGTCTATTCAGTCTTGAGAAAAGAAGACTGATATTATATTATTAATGTTTATAAATATCTTAAGCGTGGGAGGCAAAGGGACATTACCAGTCTCTTTTCAGTGGTCTGTGGGGACGGAACAAGCGGAAATGGCCATAAACTAGAGCATAGGAAGTTCTACACCAGTATGCAAAAGAACTTCTTCATGGTAAGGGTGAAGGAGCACCGGAACAGGCTGCTCCTAGAGTTTCCTTCTCTGGAGATATTCAAGACCCATCTGGATGCCTACTTGTGCAGTCTGATCTAGGTAACCTGCTTTGCAGAGGGGTTGGACTCGATGACCTTTGAGGTCCTTTTCAACCCAGGCCATTCTATGATCTCTAGAAGTCCCTTCCAACTCCTACAGTTTTGTAATTCTGCGATTCAGCTTCCCATTGCATTGGCCTCTTAACTGTTAGTAAAATATTAATTGGCAGGGCACTTGGATCCTCTTTATAAATGAAGAAAATAATTACCTAGATAGCAAGTAGTTTAGTTTAACTTTCCCAGGCATCTGGATGAGAAATGTGAACTGTGCTGTTAGAGATCCCTCAGATCTGATCCTACTTTTGGAAAAGTGGAAGCTGAAGTGGTATACAGGGTTATCTGTGAAGACACAGCTAGCAATCCTGAATTGTGAATAAAGAGTTACCAGCTGAGCATCTCTTAATGGTGTACTTCTGTACATTGTGTTCCAGCTCTACAGTACTTCATGAAGCTTTCCCCACACCAGAAAACACATTCACTTTTTTTAATATCTTTGTTCCTGCTGATTTAAGCAAAGCTTCCACTTCTGTAAGTGTTCCATTGCTAGCATCTAATATCTATTTAAGGGGTTTCTTCTTTCTGATTTCTTCCAAGAAGAAGGAAGATAGTAATTTCTTGTTTTTGTGATGGTCTGCACAGAGAGAAATTTCCTCTTATGTGAAGTAAAGCGTTAGTGTATTACAATGGTGCTTTCCACTGCTGCAGCTGTGAGGTTGTTTTAATCTCTTATACAGCAGCACTATTCACAGAATCACAGAATCACAGAAGGGCCAGGGTTGGAAGGGACCTCAAGGATCATGAATCTCCAACTCCCCTGCCACATGCAGGGCCACCAACCTCCACATTTAATGCTAGACCAGGCTGCCCAGGACCCCATCCAATCTGGCCTTGAACACCTCTAGGGACAGGGCATCCACAGCCTCTCCGGGAAGCCTGTTCCAGCACTTCACTGGTCTCTATGTAAAGAACTTCCCTCTGACGTCCAACCTAAATCTTCCCTTCCTCAACTTAAAACAATTTCCCTTGTCCTTCAGTTATCTACCCTTTCAAAGAGTTGATTCCCCTCCTGTTTGTAGGCTCCCTTTAGGTATTAAAAGGCTGCAATGAGGTCACTCCACAGCCACCTTTTCTCCAGGCTGAACAAGCCCAGCTTCCTGAGCCTGTCTTCATAGGGGAGGTGCTCCAGTCCCCTGATCATCTTTGTGGCTGTCCTCTGGACTCTCTCCAACAGCTCTCTGTCTTTCTTGTACTGGGGGCTTCCGGCTTGGACACAGTACTGCAGATGGGGCCTCACAAGAGCAGAGTAGAGGGGGACAATCACCTCCCTGTCCCTTCTGGCCCCTCTTCTGATGGAGCCCAGGATACCATTTGCTTTCCAAGCTGCAAGAGCACACTGCTGGCTCATGTTAAGTTTTTTATCTATCAAGACCCCCAGGTCCTTCTCTGCAGGGCTGCTCTCAAGGTCCGCTCCTTCCAGTCTGTATGGATGCCTGGGATTCCTCTGGTCCAAGTGCAAAACCTTGGCAACACCACTTTGCTGTGTTGAACCTCATTAGGTTTACCCAGGCCCACCTTTCAAGCCTGTTGAGGTCCCTCTGAATGGCACCCCTTCCTTACACTGTGTCAACTGCACCACTCAGCTCAGTGTCATCAGCAAACTTGCTGGGGATGCACTCGATTCCATCATCGATGTCATTGATAAAGATGTTAAAGAGCACCAATCCCAAGACAGACGCAATTCGTTACTGGCCTCCACCTGGACATAGAATCATTGATGACCACCCTCTGTGTGTGTCCTTTCAACCAATTTCTTATCCATAGAGTGGTCCGCCCATCAAATCCACATCCCTCCAATTTGGAGATAAGGATATGGTGGGGGACCATGTCAGAGATCTTGCTCAAGTTCAGGTAAATGAGATCGGTCGCCTTTCCCTTGTCCACCAATGCAGTCACACCATCATAGAATGGAGACATGCTGTCTGTCTCAGATCACACACTCATTCCTCTTGTGATCAAGCATGTCATCCAGGAGGTTATGTTCCATGATCTTACCAGGCACAGAGGTGAGACTCACCAGCCTGTAGTTCCCTGGGTCCTCCTTGCTCCCTTTCTTACAAATGGGAGTGACGTGACCCATTTGATGGAGAGCAGCTCAGCAACCACCTCAGCCAGTTCCTTCAGAATCCTGGATGCACACCATCTGGCTTCATAGACTTGTACACATTCAGTCTCATGAGGCAGTCTCAGACTTGCTCTGCCCTTACAGTGGGTGGGAGATTTACCACTGCAGTTCCCACCTAGAGGTTTAGGGATGCAGGGATGTGGGATATGAGAAATATTAGAATCCTGGCCGCCAGTGAAGACCGAAGCAAAGAACTCATTCAGTACCTCAGCCTTCTCTTTGTTCTTTGAAGCCAGTTCTCTTTTTACATTTACCAAAGGAAGTACACTCACTTTGGCCTGTCTCTTCTGGCCAATGTACCTGGAGAATGTCTTCCTATTATTTTTCACATCCCTAGCCAAGTTCAGTTCTGCCTGCACCTTGGCTTCCCTGATCCCACATCTGCAAGTCCAGACGGCATCCCTGTATTCTTCCCAGGTGACACACCCTTGTTTCCAGAGCTCGTATGCACCTTTCTTTGCCCTCAGTATGCCCAGCAGGTCCTTACTGAGCCACACAGGCTTCCTACCCTCCTCTGCCTGCTTTCTTATTCACAGGGACAGAAAGCTTTTGTGCTCTCAGGAAGACACCCTTGAAGAGTAGTCAGCTCTCCTCGGGGGATCTTGGCCAACAGTCCATTGAACAGCTTAAAGTTCGCTCTTCCAAAGTTCAGGGTTCTGACGCCACTCTTTGCCAGGCCCACATCTCTTGAGATCATGAACTCAACCAGGGTATGGTCACTGCAGCCCAGGCTGCCTCCAACTTTAACGCCTGCGTATATTCCTGTGTACATGTCCACCTGCATGGTTCCCTGTGAAGTGAGAATTCAGATAGCATAGAAAACCAAAACAGCTCATTAAAGAGAATAACGCCATGATTCATTTAAGATGTACAGTCTTTCTTAGTTCATTCCTCTTTCTTACATGGTGCTGTTCCATATTTCCAAGGATTTGTCCTTTGTGAACCACATCCTACTGTGTTCCACCAGGGCAATTCCTTTGACATCTGCCTCATTGCGAAGTAGTGTCCAATGTTGTGATGCATAGATTTCGCTTACCAAAAGACCAACAATTCCATGCACTTGAATGTCTTTGTAACTTTATCTCTCCTCCTAGGTGTCTTCTCAATACATAGCCATTGCAGTATGAGAATTTTTACTATCTACTTAGGAAGTTCTGTTTCTCCTTGTATTTTTGATCTTTCTGGACTGTCTGACAGCTGAAGCGTAACACATAATGTCGCTCATTGTAATTTGCCAGCCTTCAGCTACATGTTCTCTTGCCTGCCTGAATTTCTTAGCAACACTGAAGCTGAGCTCTCAAAGACCGTTTTTTCCACAGGATGAAAAAGAGCAAATGGAAACTGGTTCAACAGCCTTTCTGGCCAAAGTCTGCACTCCTCCCCCCATTTTCTTCCACAGTGCAATGGAATCTCTGGTTTTCTTGGAGTCTTTAGGCACCATTGCAAAATAAACACTAAGTAATAATAAGAATACAAGAATAAAAAATAACCACATATTAAAAAAGTTCTTCCCTCCACAACAAAGAGAGCTAATATCCTTAAAACACTGCGTGAAAAATATATTCCCACTGAAAGATTCCACAGGAAATAAGAGAAGTCATCAACGTTTTGACATGAGTTTCTAATTGCACTGTTTCTCTTTGTACAGAAATTTAATGAGTATTAGAAACATCTCAGTTTGTTAGCATGCAATAGATAGAATTCAACCTTGATGAATAGCCTTCAAAGCAAATATTTATAAATGTTAAGACATCAAATGAGATGATGTTACTTACATGAAAGTGCTTTAAAAAGTCTGCTTGTATCACTGAACTTTTCCAACTCATAAAATGAGGAAGAGTTTGAATTACAGTCTTCTCTTTCATATGCTTTTTCTTCCTTCTGATGGATTCCTGGGAAGATTAAGTAGACTTATCCATTTCCACTTACCCCAGTCTCTGCTTGTCCCTGTGACACTGGCATTCTGATGCAGTACTGAAGATCTGCCCTCATTCCTAGAGACCTGATGAGAGCAGATAGAGAAATAGGGTCTATTTTGCAGAGCCATGTGATCCACTTGTGGGGACCCTTTTGACTTTCAGTGGGCTTTGACCACTCTTCCCAGTCTCCCTCTCTTGGAACCACCCTGCTAGACATCTCTAGCACACGGATCTCTACCTTGCTATCTCCTGTGCTGCTCAGTGGATGTACACTGTCTTTCATTTTATGCTTAAAAATCATGAAGAGATATCGGGTACCATGCAAGTGGCCCAGGAGTCCAGTGTTAAAAAATGAAGATGGATCAATAATAGTGTTTTTCACTTAGAAATCATTTCTAACACAAAGTAAAACATAAGAAGTGAGCTTAACACACAAAATACAGACAATAGTTATATAAGCTTTAAATATCAGTAGAGAAGCAAAGCTGTATTTATGTCTATACATCAGATCTTCCACAAGAGATTTCTTTATGTTATGTCTCATTCTTTCAAGATATTGAAGGCCCTTTCTAAGTATGCTCTCATAGTTCCTGCCTTCAAAGAGATAAATTAGGGACAAGGAATATTTAACTATTATGCAAAATCACCTGACATTGCATTCCTTTTTAAATCTGTCCTCCTAGCCCCTGGACAATCCCTGTGAATATAATTCAGTCAAGATGCTAAATTTAACCACATGCTTCTGAATAAACTCCTCTCACCTCTCTCTCTCTCTCTCTTTCACACCATGGAGACAGCTGGCCAAAGCCATCACCCACTCAAACTATGATCTTCCTAATCGTAAGAAACAAAAACATTTCAGTTTTCAGGCCACAATTTCAGGAAACTGAGTGCATTCAAAATAGCCCTTTTTTCACCACCTTTTGTTTAGTGAAGTGTTTGCACAGTGGGATTAATCCCCCTGTAAGTAAAACGTGTGCTGGCATGACAGCTACTATATTTTGCCACTTCAGAGGGAAGGAAGGAGAACTGAAGGGCCACCAAAGAAGGGCAACAGCTCACACAGCCTAGAGAAAAGTCTGTGGATGGGTGGCCTCTGGCTTCAAATTCTTGAAATGTGTCTGCTTTTATGGGCTACCCTGTGCTCTTTTGCACAGCAAAAGGAGTGATATTTGCAAATGACAGCAGCACTCCGGCAATCTGAACTGGTTTCTTCTAGACTTCTTGGATACTCCAGTGACATGGATGCTGTCTGTGCATGAGACTTCATCTTAAACTGTTACCTGTGAGAGGTCTCTCCAATGACATAGTATGAAATGTTTCCAGTGATTCGTTCAGAACAAATACTCAAGCCAAGAGTGTTTGTTTCCATTTCTGGAAATAATGCTGATTACAGATAGAAGTGATCTTCAGTCACCTGAGAATTTGCTGTCCCATTTTTTTCTGCAAAAATTTGTATGAAATAGAAAAAACCTGCAGTTACTACTGAAGAAAAAAGCTTTCATGTCTCAAAGCACCAAAGACAAGCATTTCAATAGCAAAGTTTTAAGATCCTATATATGTATAGTAACGTATATTGATGGTTGTGTGCAGAATACCTATAAACATATAAACTGCTGAAATGAAATCATTAGGCAGATGGCCAGATATAATGATGGAGGTAAGCTTAGTGCTAGCAAAGTTAGGTGAGTTATTCCCTCATAATTTCCATGGAGCAGAGTACTCACTGATAAACAGAAATGTTATGGGACTTTATGCTTTGATTTGGATATACATGTATTTTTGTGGATGACTTACTTCACTGTCATCCAGTTACAACTTCAGCAAAGCAATAAAACCAAAGAGCTGCATTTTGAGAATAAGCATAAGCAGTGTCACAAAAAAAAAACACCTCAGAAGACAAACCCAGAAAGGATGTGGTAAACATCTGCCACTCTGAATCCTTCTTAAAAAATACCTGGGGGAAATACATTTCATTAGTGACTATGCATATTTACCACAGACTCAACCTTTTCATTTAATTATTTACTATCTTCATATTCTGAACTACATGAGTGGTTTGGGAGAGTTGTTAGGTGGATTAGACTGCTTACAAATAATTATGGCACTCAGCAGGTTTTTTTTCCTCTCTGGAAAAAAGAAAGTTTATCATTGAAGGAAGATCACTCCAGAGGGACCAGTTTTAGAGTGGTTTATACAGCCACAGTTGTTCAGGAGATGCTGATTCACGTTATGGAAAGAAACAAAACAAAACAAAAAAAAAACGCACACACAAAAAACATTGCCAATAACTGAGAGTTGTGCCTTCAGAAGATTTTGGAACAATCTAACATTCTTCTCTGGATTCCAGTGTGATGCACAATGCATGTAAATAAATGAGAAAAACATTTAAATTGTTAATTATGCATTATCGCACGAGCACAATAAAGTGTATCTGCACAAGAGGTTTAAGGTTATTTGGATTTCTATTAAACTTCACATTAGTTAAAAACTTTCTGTCTATACAAAGAATTACTGTTTGACAATTAAAACACTCCTGCAATTTACTTAACTCTATGTGCATATGTGCTCTCTATGTTGACATCATTTTAACATAATTTGCTCCTGAAAACTGAATAAGGCCATATGCCAAGAGGATAAAGTTATGGACTGCTGGATTTTTGTAAACCCCAGGATGCTAATTTCTAACTCTATTTGGTCTGCAACCAGGGGGATAGGAAAGGAAGCCATTCCCTTGCACCTAAATCACACTCTGCATTTTGTGTTTATTTATGTTGGGGTTTTCAATGCCTTGCAGGAGAAACATATTTTGGATTTAATATACCAAATTAGTAAGTAGCAGTGTTACAACAAAACTTATTTTTGAGCAGCTAACTGGAGTAACTAAGGTAAGTGCATCATCTCCTGAGATTGTTCCACTATGGTTGATGGAGATAAAAAAAGTCTTGCTGTAGTTTAATTTTACATGGCTCAGCATCACACAGTAGTATTCCAACCACTTCCCAGTGGGGTGGGGGAGAGAACTGAGAAGGAAAAAAATAAGTAAAACTCGTGAACTGAGATAAAACTATTTACTAAGATAGAGAAAATGAAAATGATGATGGTTATGACTATATATATGTATATATTTGTATATAGATGAATGTATATAGCAGGTGATATACAAGGAATTGCTCACCATCACCCAACCAATGCCCAGCTAGCTGCCCATGCAGTAGAAGAGAGGCAGATGAACTCCCACCCCTTAAAACTCTTTATGTCATATGATATGGTGTATCCCTTTGGCCAATTTTAGTCAGCTGTCCTAATTCTCTTCCCTCCCAGCTCCTTGGGCCCTTTGCTGTGAATGGTCTTAGCTCTGTGCAACTCTGCTTAGCAGCAGCTATAAACATTGGTGTGTTATCAACACTGTTTTTGTCCTGGAACCAAAACAGCATCATAATAGACTTTCTGAAGAAAAAAGAATCTATCCCAGATGAAACCAAGACATGTCTTCTACAGGAATACTGGTTAACAAGTTTTTTGGATATCTATATTGCATGAACACAGCGAATGTGACTCTGTTCACATTAACTGTCTGACCTCCCAAACTAACCAGCTCAGCAAAGTTCCTATAGTATGGAGGACAAATTTGGCAGCAAGACATCAACAACTTTCCTGCCACAACAGAGCTAAGATTTAAAAGCAGAAAAGTACTGGCTTTATATTTATGAACTCAGTAGCTGCTAAGAGTCTGCAGAAGAATGCATATGGGATTTTCAGTTAGATATTTTGTTCTTGTCATGACCTGAAAACTAGGAAGGTTTTTATGCTAAGTGAAGCTTCACAGATCTGTTATCTGTTTGCAGGTGGCAAAACACCCATGAGACTTGAAAGTAACCAAGTCTTGAAAAAAAATACAAATATTATTTTATTACCTATCCACTAAAGTTTCATAAAATACAACTCTCTTGTACCCTCTATAATATTACTGGGAGGATAATAGATATATCATGCTACTTTTTTATTTTCTTCTATTAGCAATATGTCTTAAACATTCTAAAATCTCAATAACAGTGAGAAGAAGAACTCAGAAACAATGTATAAGAGCTAGCGATCAGTTTATATAGCATGACAGAAATGTTCAAGTTCAGATGGATATGAAACGGGAAGCAATATAACCACATCTGCACTGCTGCTCAACCAAACTGATTTGCTTAGCAAAATAGGTGCAGGATTTTGGAATAAGGTACTGTCCACACAGCATGAATGTTATCATAGAATCATAGAATGGCCTGGATTGAAAAAGACGAGAATGATCATCTAGTTTCAACCCCACTGCCACGGGCAGGATTGCCAACCACTAGAATTCAAATTAGATCCAACTTAGAATGTTGTTAGAACTAGTATTTGCATCACTCTTTTGTGCAAAAGACTGTCCTATAGACCAGATTTATCCCATCTAGATTCACGCACCTATCTGATATATATTTGCTCTAATTTCACTGTATAATAAATGAAGAGAAATAGACACTTTATTGTGCCATTTGTGTCTTCAGTGAATTCTAAGGCATAAGCTGATACTTTATTCAAGTACTTTGAAAATATTGCCTGTACTATTTTTTCAGTTTCCCTAATTTTGAACTTGATTCAAAATTAGATGTTTTAATTTTTTCCTTCTTCCATACTAGTCTTCATTTATTTATCAATGTGTAACATATTATGTACAAAATAGTATGCAAAAGATATAGAGTGTCTGTTTACTCCATATCCTTTGGCAAATAATTTTAAGGTCAGTGCATCAAAAATAAAAAGCATACTACATATGCATTTGTTTCACAGTGCCCTGAATCCAGCCAGAATTAGAAACATTTTGCTTAATTGTTTTCCATTTGGGAGGAACAATAAAAATAAAAACTGGTTTGTTTCACATTTCTGAATGCCAAAGCCATATAGGGAAAAAACACAATCATTCACAGAAAGAGGTGAACAGTGCACTGGATCCAGAAAGTGCTAAATAGTTTATGCTGAATTGATGTAACTTGTTCACAAAATGACCCCAGCACCTGGAGCTTGCATGCTGTATGAGGGATGGCAGATGAGCAGACAGCATGGTTAATTTCGGAGCATATTGCTGTTGGGTGCTGCTTGGCTTTGATTCATCAGCTTCTTGTAAGCATTTCTTCACACTGCCAAAGCTTCTAAACTTCACGACTTCATTGGAACATGGATTTAATTTTGAAAAGAGAACAAAAAACAAACAAAAAAAAGACCTAATAAACGGAGACTGGACAATTTTGAAGAAAAACTGTATATGCAAGGTTGGTTGGTTGTCCAAGATTAGCACTGTACTACCAGATTTGTATTCACTTTGATCATTGCAGCAGAAATAAGTGATACAGGCAGCCTGACAGCAGAGTCAGAATGAATTAGACAAGATGCAAATGATTTGTGAGCCGCATCACCCAATATTGTTGCAAACATATCTGAAAACTTGCAGTGCCCAGTAATACATGGTGAGGATACCATGTGCATTCTCAAAGCATGGAAGTAGTAGCCACATAAGTAGCTGCTTTAGATGAAAGTAAGTGCTGAGTTTCCCACTGGAATTCCCAAAAGAGAAAGCAAGCATGCTCCTGGGGGCCTCACTTTTCTGCATACCAGTTCAGCTTACAGAATACAAGAGGAAATTTTTCTTCCCAGGACCCCATGAAGGAGCTTTTAAAGCTTCCTGTTAAACATTTGCTTGCTAGCAGTGGAGACAATATTTATGCTACATGAGACATTTGTGCTTCTTATTATTATTCATTCCGCAGTGCTCTGATACTCAGAGCCATTTAGAGGGTTTTTCCAGACGGCCTGTGTCCAGGGCTGGCCCTAGCACAAAACATAAGTCTACAACATCTGTGTTTCATTCAAAAATCAAATTCCTTAAATATTTATTTTGAGCACATTCCCAGAAAGCAAAAGACTCCGCTGAAATTGTGTTCCACTCGAAATTTATTACCACTTGCCACATCATGCATCCTTTACATAGCCTGTGTCCACAGTTCACTGAGGAATGAATGGACTTTCTGGTCATACTCCACATAGTCATCACTAGAGCAAAAATTATTCCTCCAAAAAATAACAGAAGCATTTCACAACACAAGAAAACTTTACGTCAGAGAAGCTGTAGCAAACTCATTGAACCTTTACATGGAAGGCCCATGGCTGCTAATAGATGCCTCATCCTGTACTGTGACAACAAACACACAGTGCTGATAGTAAGACTAGCATATTTGCTCTCCTCTAGACAGGACTGTGCCCAGATCATCAACTGAACACGGTGGCATGTCAGTGTATCTCATAAGGCCTTGTGTGGGCTGCCTATAAACAGAATTAGCAAGCCGTCAGCATAAAGGAAAGATCTTACTGGCAAGCTATAACACTGATTAGTTTGGCTGATAGTATTTTAGCTGTTTTAACTATCACACCAGGAGCTGTCCTGTCAGACTCTATGCCACTGGAGGTAGTCTGAAGTCACCACAGGCTCTTGGAGTGTAACAAGGCAGTGGTGGGCCACACTCAGAGTCACCAACATGGCTGACTGTTTCAGGATGATCTGAGAGGGTGCCCAGCTCTGTGATGCCACCTCATCCAGTCCCAAAAACCCCAAAACAAGGCTACCCCTGAGCTGGGGTTGTATTCCCTCTGAAGCTGTAGCAGAATGCAGTGGGCCCAAGAAGTGAAAATCCTCTGGCTTGGGTAGCAATGTGCATCACTACCTATCATCTGCTTCACTGTGCTGTGCCTCAAACTAGTTATTTTCACTTCTTGCAGTCATGGAAGATGTTTCAGATTTTTACATTTGGCTGGAGTATCTTGGAATGGTTTGCTCAAACACTGTGCAACTAGAGCTAAGGTAAATCAATTTTTTGCTTCCTGTTTTAACAAATTCTGTTTTGCCAATACAATCATCTAACACCTCGGCTATTTCTTTTAAACAAAACTAGAAAGGCACAGTAGAACTGTCAGTGCTTTTAATTTAAACACAATAGGGTTCTAGTGGTATGTGAGAAATTACACACAAAAAAATACTCTGCAAATAGAAACACCTCCGAACCTTTCAGCTCTCCAACACTGTTTACAAAATATTTGAGTTATTAAAACATAAGGTAATTTTGCCTTCAGATTAACACATAAACAGAAAACATCTCTGATTCATTACAGACAAATAATAATTTAAATTAACTTTAGAACTAGGGTCTCTTTATTACACTTGGTTGCCTGATCAGTCTGAGGTGTTCTGCATTAAGATGTGTTGATACATAACTTTTTTTACCCCAAGTCTACTGGTGTTTTAGTGCATGTTATTCAAAATATTTAGAGACAGATTTATGCATGAGCAAGTGGTAAGTACCTGTGTTAGTCTGCCATGGAAATACTGGTTTCATCCTTCACCTAACTCACTGATGGACTTCTTCTGTCCCTCTTAGCCTCTTCTCCCAACACCTGTTGGTTCAGACCCCCTCCATTCCTTCCGTGCCAAAGTGATGTTGAGTTGTATTGGTCCAGCTTCACAAATAATTTTTGTTGGACTTTTACCCCCTCATTCCTCGAAGTGGAAGCAGCATCAGAACTTTTATAAAATTAGTCTTTTCACCACCATATATACCCAGCAGGAAAAAATAGTAAAGTTTGTTTATCTTACCAGCCACAAACCAAGATGGGAAGTCCTAAAAAGGAAGAAAAGGTCCTTTCACTTTATTCCTAGCTGACAGTTGCTGAGGCCTTAGCTTTGGTCAATAATTGAATACCATATACAGGAAAAAAACAACAACAACAACAACAAAAAACACATAGAATTTGCATCAAAATTGTCACAGAAACTGCAATCTTATCTGCTAAGTCTGTCTACGTAGTATAGAATTCACTTTCACGCCCATTTGCCTGCTTTTCTACTTCTCTAACAACATTTTCCTCTGATTTGGCTATATATTCTTCATAGCACTATTCTCCAAAGCATTTTCCATCCTTGATTATTAATAACTTTCATTTGATGTAGTGTCCATTGTTTGTTTTAAGATCTTTGAAGCTGTCTTTACATCCGTAGCTTTGTATCTTGAACAGTTCACTGTCTTTTACTTTGAAAAGCACTGACTGTGAACATGCTCTGCGTGACTTAATGGAAGAATCTCAATGCTATAAGTGTTTTTGAGCACAGATCTTCCTCTTGTGACCAGAAAATGCAGATCAGACTTTTTAAACTTCATGGTATCATAGAGTTTTGCTCTATTTAATGCTCTATTTAAACATTAGTTCATTTTTCACAGTAATCATATTTAAAAACTGGAAGGGGAAATAACCATCCCTGAACACAAATAGAGGCTTCTCAGTAATTTATTCAGTAAATTTCACTGTGAAAACCTTAATGTTCTTTGGGGAAAAGCCAGCTCAGTTGTACAGTGGAGTTATACAGAAAAGCAGTGCTGCAAATACCTAGCCCCACAGTCCCATGATATCAACTGCTTACACAAAACCAGTTAGCAACTAATTAATTATAACCAGAGTCTGTTACTTTCCAGACCGTGATTGCATCTTCTTTTAGTGCTCCTGTTCACTGTGCCAGGACTACGGTTTCATCCTGATGCAGACGTCATTTTCATTTTTTTGGTCAAGCAGACACATTTCTTCAGAAAGAGCAGCAACTTCAGGAATTATCCTGAAAGGATTAATTTGCCCTTGTGTTGATTTCTTAATGAAGGATTCCTGAACGACCGTCATGAAGACATTCACCATACAGACAGAGGAACAGATGAGTGTCACAGTTTTTTCAAAACTCAAGGAAAAGCACAATACAAGAGTTAACAGTGTATTCAACTGAAAGATGGTGGTGGGGAACAAAAAAACCCAAGCACACAAAAGATCACTTTCAAAAGACCATTCCTATCAGTAAGTCCCTCTGGTTTTGTCTTTGTGAGAGATGCAGTATGCTCGGGAAAACTGTTACTTTGCTGTGTGTGCACTCACACATATATTCCCCTCCTGCAACTGTGACACAGCCTATTAAAACAGCCACTTTCCCCGACGTCTGCTGTACTTTGTTATACTTCTGTTCCTATTCCACTCTTTAGTGAGTGATCTGTTGAGATACACTTCCTGTGATTATTCATGAGAACTTTAAATACACGTCTGAGTGGGTCAACACTCTTTCCTTCCCTTTTCTGAAATAGGTTTAATCTACTCACATACTCTGGTCACAATTTCCTGAATGGGAACTGCTTCACTGCTACATGATGCTTCAGAGACTACATTATCTGTTGATGCTAAATTAGTGAAGTGCATTTCTCCAACTCTCATGAGTAACAGGGAGAGAAGGAGCAGATGCTTGTATTAGAAGCATATGAAGATGCTTTATCTTTGCAGCCTTACATGACCCATAGCACTGCATCCATGGGGAAAGTTTTTCAACTCTGTTATTACTAAACAGCAGCCACATGGATATACCTGGAATCATGCCGCATTCAATAATGGCTTTATAGACATTGCATCATTTCTTCTCCTTCTGTGCTAGGGAATCGTGCTTTATTCTCCACATTTGTAACAGGAAGAACTCATATACAAACAATTTTAAGCCACACTATTTTAAGTTGGTCATGCATTAGAGGACGTTAACTAATAGAACAAGAATCAAGGTTCAACTGAAAGCTCTCCAAACAAGCATGTAAAAAATGTTTTCTCAGATTCTTCTACAAGAAGACAACCTATTGACTAACCACGTGGAACAGAAACTAAGAGAAGAACACAAAAGGTATAAAATGCAAAAGGTATAAAAACACAGATGTACAGTATTGCAGCTATTTTCATCAGGATTACAAAATCAGCACTTGCAAAAGTATGGCATCAAAACACATTTTGAAATCAGCAAGCTGTAATCAAAATAATACAGAAACTCACTCAGAAATAGTTGCATGCATACATTATGTAGGAGAATTTTGGGAGGAAATATTCTCTTGAGAGTATTCTTGCCCAGGGTCCTTGGAAATTTGCTATTGTGTTAGAAGAAGATGTCACAAATAGCACCACACTTTTATTTCACTCTTTGTTTCTCCCTGCCCTTCACAGGACTGAAGAGTCCATGGGATATGTAGAGTAAGGACACTGTCAAAATTTCATTTTTACATGCATAAGAAGTCTTCAAAGAGTAAGATGTTGAAGCCACGGAGTGTAGACTCCAGCAGGTAGGAAAATGTCCTTCACATAAACTAAGTGAAGCTTAGACCAGCTGTAGATCACTTTGCAGTCAAAATGCAAGGTCTGTCATTTCTGCAACATAATCAAACTGATGTTTTAGAAGAAGAAATCTTCATGTTCTTCTTCTAAAAAGTTAGTAAGTAAATGAAGTAATGAAAAAAATGAAAAATGAAAAAAGAAATGAAAAATGAATGCGTAAAACTAACAGAACTAATTTCTTAACTAAATATCTAAAATCTTCAAATTAAAAGGAATACTGTAAAAATGTTTTTTTGCAACAGCCCTTGCTATGTGTTGTTTCTTTGCTTCCAGGACAAGGACAATCATGTCCGGAGGCAGCACAAGAGAATGACCTACAAGAAAGGAATGGATATAAACATCATTTACAGAGAAAGGGCTAGTAGTGGTATCTGTATGTAAGAATTATCTGCATGGCCACTGTCCCCTATGCCAATTTTAGAATACACATGCACATACAGTTTCCATTACAATCAATAGAGGAGAGCTTTTCTTAGAGTAGAATACAGTAGAAAATACTTCACTGAAATTCTCTTGCTTATTCTCTGCATAATTTGTGAAGGTAGTCTTTGCCTAGCAGCCTGAGTGAATATGTCAGTGTTGGATAAAATATCATCTATTACCTGATACGCTATTATCAAGAAAACATTTTGGATACACAACTTCAGTGCTATCCTCATGTGTCATCATGCATTCCCAGACATACTGGACTTTGACTGCTACCTTATGCAGTTCAAGTCCCACCTTTTGAGAATGCTGTAATATCAATACCACATGGTTTTTATAACCACAGCTTATTTATTAATCAATGAAAATGGCTACTAAAGTATAAAGATACATAGAGAAATTATATACTAGTGAAAACACAGCACAATAACTGATCTCTTGTTGATGAAATAAATAGAACAATGACAGTCACTTGCAGAAGCTTATAGAAGCTTATTTGGACTTCCAAAAAAAGTAAATACCTCAAGCATAAATGAGATGTAAACAACTTGTTATATCTTCATCAAATCATGTAAAATGTTCTCTTACATATAACTTAGGGAACTTATGAAAAGTTCTTTTCAGAAAAAATATCAGCATCAGCAAGATTCACAAGCCTTTATACAACTCCAGGAAAATCTGAAAGAGCATCTAAGACAATACAGAGAAATCTGATGCATTTTGAACTGAATCTTATGCTGACTTATGGATTTTATTGTATGAGTTTCCCTGACAGCTACACAGATTCCTGAGGCTTCTTGTTACTTGAGCTTGAACTGTCAATGTGAGAAATACCCTCAGCAATTGGTTCTCTGCCTTGGAGCTCATCCTCTTTCCTACCCCAACATGGTGAGCACAGGGAGTAACAAAGAGATTTGAACTTGAGTAGAGTAGAGCAAAAAATCAGAGACCTTGAGACATATACTTGCAACTTTAATACAAATGTGTTACGCTGCAATTATGCTAATAGGTCCTGGTGACTGTGTGGAGGTTCACTTCATAACCCTCCCCTGTGCATGCCGTTATCCACTTCAGACTGGAAAGATTGCATTTTTAAGATACTGTGTCCACACACTCCACATGACCATCAGAGAAGATGCAAATTACAGATTTGCTGCGCCAGGACCACAGAACTGTGTATTTAGGCTAAATAAGGCTTGCCAATGGGTGGGGCATAAATAACACTATTCCAAAAGTATCCCAGAAATTGAGACATACATTCCTATTTTTCTCTGGAGGTGGGGAAAATTGTTATGAATAATAATTTTCCTCAGGCAGAAGGCATACCCTACTTCACATGTCCATGAGCTCAGCAGATGAACAATGATAGTTACTGGCAGGCTTAGGCAAGTTGTTCCCACTCTGGCAGACACTTGTGAGGTTATGAGCTGTAGCAGTAAAACGGACAAGATATTAACTTTTATTAACTCTGATGCTTTATGTATTGTTATCCCACTTATACTTAAATATATTTAGCATAGAAATGAACTGTAAGAGAAATCTTCATCAGTGGTATCAGTTGTAGGATTGAATGCACCCTCAGCAGGTGTGAAGATGACACCAGAATGTGTGGTGCAATCGACATGACTGAGGAACAGGATTCCATCTGGAGAGACAGATATTCAAGTAGTGGTGAACCTCATGAGGCGTCAGACTGGGTCATGGTAATCCCCACTGTTAGTACAAACTGGAGGATGTAAGGATGGAGCTCCATGCTGCCACAAAGGACTTGGGTGTAGTGGTGGATGGTAAGCTGTACACGAGTCAGCAATAAGCACTTGAAGCCAACCATACCATGGGCTGCATCAAAAAAAGTGTGGCCAGTAGGATGGGTGAGGTGATCAAGGGAACTGTGTCCAAATGTAGTTTCCTCAGTATAAGAGAGATATAGACCTGTTAGAGTGTATCCAGAGAAGGGCCACAAAAATGATCCAAGGAATGGAACACCTCACCTGCAGGGATAGGTTGAGAGATCTGGGGCTGTTCAGCCTGGAGAAAAGAAGGCTGCAGGGAGACCTGAGAGTGGCCTTTCAGTATCTAAAAGGATAAGAAAGAAGGGGACAGATTCTTTAGCAGTGTCTGTTGAGACAAGACAAAGAGAATAAAAGAGGGGAGATTTAGATTGGACATAAGGAAGATGTTCTTTGGAACAAGAGTGATGAGAAACTGGCACAGGTTGCTCAGAGATGTAGTGGATACCCTGAGCCTAGAGACTTTCAAGGCCAGGGTGGACACGGCAACCTGACTGAGATTTAGGTGTCCCCTGTTCATTGCAGGGGAGCTGGACTAGATGGCCTTTAAAGATCCTTTCCAACTCTATGATTCTATGATTCTATGAAATGAAAGGAATGCTGAAAAGTGAAATTTCAGAGAGTTTGAATACTGACATAAGATTCATAAGAGAGATTTCAAGAAAAGGAAGCAGAGCTATAGGTATATATACAAACACAGGAATAGTTAATGCAAGAAATTGAATTGGAAAAGAACACACTGTAGCTGGAGAACTTGAGTTTCAGAGAAACATTTGAAAATCTGAAGAATAAAAGAACAGGAAGGGGAAGTTGTAAATGAAAAGGAGACTTAGAAATAAGACAAGAAATATCAATATCAGCAGGAATCTCTCTGCTGACATGAAAAAAGACCAATATCTCACCCAGCTTGCATCAACTGTTAGGTGATATATGAAAGAAAATGACATGACTGGCAGACTTAACCACAGTTTAAGGATAGCATTCTCTGCTAACAGAACCTAGTAAAAAAAATTTCTATGGTCATCCTGGCAAAACGGACTAGAAACTCTTATGGCATGTAGTGATTGCTGGTGTAGATCAATAGATACAAGAGTTGGTTGTATACTAAATAATTACAGACAATACTAAAATAGGAGTAGTCAATGATTCCCTCAACAGGATGGAGTGTGGACAGGCCTTCCACAGAGACCTTAACAAATTGGACACCCAAATATGCGTCTCTCATTGAGTGAGTTGAATCAGAAGCCACTTCTGAATGACAAAATTTAATTATAAATTCTCCATTTAACACAGATGACAGAGAAACAAAGTCATCAGCTGCCATAGTATGCTGCAAGGCTCCAGGCTGATGATATAACTTGGCTAGGTCACTTCTTCCTATTTTATATTCATCTTAAATTCCACCCCTCCCCCCAAAATAAGTGCTCAGCTTCTCTGTATTTGCAGAAGAAATGTTCATGCCATCACCTATGTGATTGTTTGTCCTTTTAGCCAAGATCATGAGTTTTTATAAAAAGAGAGGAAAGAAAGCAGGATCCACCCTGTACTAGCCTCGGGGATGGAAGTGTGCTGCCCCAGCCTGGACCCAGCAGCCTCTGTTCCATGCTACGCTTGCCACTAGGGTTAAGAGTCATCAGAACTGTACCTGTGTGTGCATTTAACCATTTTCTATTTTTTTCTCCTGCAGCAATTTGTTCCTCAGTTCAATAATATCCTTTTGGAAATTTGTTTCCTTTTGTTTAAAACTGTCTTTCTCCATTGCTGTGCTTTTCCCTTTCCTCACACAGATGATCAGACCCAGCCAACTTGCATTTTCTCTGCCCAGAAAACTTTCATAACCATCCTGTCACCTTGTGCTCTTTTCTGTGGTTCACTGTACCACATTATACCACATTACAGTGTACAGATGAAGGAACTAGAGATATGCTCTGATTTTCATTTCTTCCTCGTCATTCCTAGCACTTAGTTTCCCATTTACAGTTAATGAGTGTACAGTGTTTTCAAGTAACTATCTGCAATTACATCCCTCCTGAGTGCTAACACTTCGGGTAAATTTGTGCATGTATAAGTACAGCTGTTTTTTCCTATGTTTCACTTAGCAGCCTGGAGCTAAACACATCACTTCATCAGCAGGTCACTCTAGACCTTTGGGGTTTAGAAATTTTTTGTCAACAGTTTTAGTTTTACTGTTGAGTACCCCCAATAACATCAGCGAATGCTGTTCTCCCATTATGCATCCTATTCATCCAGCTACTCATGAATTTCCAAGACAGAATAGACTCCACACTGCTGGGCAATTCAGCGGCTAAACTCCTGTTGCTATGGAAACAAACCATTGTTCCTTGCCATTGTTTTCTGTTTCTTACCCGATTGCTAATAATTTACCCCAGAAATATGCCATTTCTTTTAAGAGTGCTTCAACAAGGCTGAGAGCCTCTTGGAAAACTATTTGTAAGCATGCCTTTCAGGCTGTTGCACAATGCTCAGAAATGAACCATAGGGCTGTCCTGAGCTCCCAGAGGGTTGTTGTGGAGAGCTGCTGGGATATGAGGTGTTACCCCAGGGAAATCCCTGGCAGCATCTGCTTGAGGACCTTTCTCCACTCATTGCTCCTGGGAGGCTCCTCCAGCCTGCACTGCACCATCCTGAAGTCTGCCTTCCAGAGGGGAGAACAGGGGTATAATGCCCCCTGTGCTTACTGCTGGTATCATACTATTCAAGGTTCTTTGTTGGCAGAAGAAGGGTTTGGGATGCCAAACATCAGCATTCTCAGAAGTAATATCTGGTCTGCACCACATATACAGCACTTCCCAAGCACAGTGCTCTGCAGTGAAGGACAGTTTCCTTGTCCTGTTGTGGGCCCTGGCTACTTACACCCTCACTGTGTTGGTGGCAGGGCCAACTGAGGATCCACACCAAATCCACTGCAGAAAGCAAGCCCCAGCTTGGAACCTCCAGTTACTGTTGCCAAAAGAACCTTTCTTGTGGCAGATTCCTGACTCTGACCAGCAAGGCTGTTCCTTCTAGCTCCTCTCTCTAAGTATAAAAAAGATACTAAAGGAAAAACAAGGATACAGAGGAAAAGACAAGGAATAATAACAGATCTGAGAGCAAGGCAAAGAGGTGCTTACCAAAACATCCCTGCCAAAACTGGGCTTTGCAGCATGTGGATAGTGGCTTCCATGGGGACTGCAGAGCATCCTGGGGTCATTTGAAGGGAAACTGCTGGACAGGGTTTTCCCATGGTACAGGAAAGCCCCAGCCCACAGGCTTGGAGTCCCCTTTGCAGTAAGAAGTGGCATGTGCATCTAAGTAGTGTGGGGGAAACTTTCATTCCACAGAACTGAGCAGACCTCAAACAGCATGAGAGATGGAAAGACAAAAAAGTCAGGCCAGCACCACTCTCACTGCAGCACAGTGCTACCCATAGCTAAGGAGAGCCACACAGACTGGACCGAAAGGCTTCAAAGTGTTTCTACCAGTCTTCTGTAGTCTGTACAGTCTACAGTCATCTGTAGTTCTTATTTCCCAAGGTTCTACCCAGAAATGTTTTATTAATCATCTCCAATAGATAAAAAAAAGTGACAGAAAACAGCCATGTGTTCTTTTCATTGGCTTTGTGTAAACTTCTGAGAACATCACTGCTGTGAGGCACTGCATAGCCTTAAGGCCTGCCTGTTCTCAGCAGTGCTGCTGCACTTCTCCTGCTCACTGTATGCACTCTTGACAGAAAGATTTTGCTTTCTGACAGGACGCTTTGCAGTACCCACAGGTACTTTACAAATTGGAGTAAATTAATACACTCTAGGACACCAGTTTCAACTTCTTTTGAGAATTATAGCTTCCAGCACTGGAGCAATCTGCATGCCTATTGCTATCCTCGAGATACTTCTATTCAATCAATACTTCTGTCAAGATGTACGTTGCAAAGGGCCTACTGTAATTGGCAGTTCAGTGTAAAACCTCCGCAATTTTTGCTTGGAATTTCTAAACATGCCTTTCACTTGGTGCTAACCCTCTCTGCTGATTGCTGATTATCAGACACAATAAAATCGAGGGCAGCTGCAGGAAAAGTGAGCCTCACCCGAACATGCTTATAATTTGAGATGAGTAAGAACTACCTAGAATTTCCTCCCTCTCTTCCCTCCAACAGCATTTAGATGGTCTGCAAAAACACCCCGCAGTGGGCTCTGTTGCCTCGCTCTTGTCTCTCGGTGCACACCGCTATTGCTCCACGCCCAGCCTGTCTCTGTAGGCAGACTGACAGCGGGACAGGCAGAACAGGACGGAGGCGGGAGGAGGCGGGCGGAGCTCGGGGTTGAGGAGGGGGCCGGCCGGCCGGGGTGGCCTGCTGCCATCTCGGCCCCGCCCAGTCCGGCCCAGCCCCGCCCGGCTCGGCCCGGCCCAGCCCCGCCCGGCCCAGCGCAGCCCACGAGCTCGGGAGCTGCTGCCACTGAGTTTCGCGGGAGGGAGGCAGGTACTCTTCCCCGCGGGACGGCCCTCTGTCCGGCGTCGGTGCGGCGGTGGGTAAGTGCTGTGAGTCCCCTATCCGGCCGCCAGGGAGCTCCTGCTCGGAGCTAGAAAGTTGCAGAAGGCGGCGAGCCCAGGTTGCGGCGCGGAGCAGTGAGAGGGGCGCGGAGCAGTGAGAGGGGCGCGGAGCAGTGAGAGGGGCGCGGAGCAGTGAGAGGGGCGCGGAGCAGTGAGAGGGGCGCGGAGCAGTGAGAGGGGCGCCGAGCGCCGGGGTTAGGTGGCGCCGGCCCTCTGCGAGCGTTCCGGAGCTGTCGGGGTTGTGCTCGGACGGCTCCAACGAGCGCTTTGTCACATCCTCCCCCCCCTCGAAGTTCGAGTTGCTGAGAAATTAGAGTTTGCGAACTGAGCGCTGATTTTTTTGGGGGTGGGAGGAATAAGTCGAGAGCAGCAGGGGCCGGCAGGGGGGGGAGAAGTGAATATGCCTTCTTTTAGCGTTCTTACATGGAGGAACAAAACCGGACGGGACTGCGAGGTGCCCGTGTGCTATTCAGTACAAGGGGACACGGCCGAAAGCCGGAGCGTAGGAAGTTCCGCACAAATGTGCGCAGAACTTCTTTACGGTGAAGGTGGACGGAGCACTGGAACAGGCTGCCCAGGGAGGTTGTGGAGTCTCCTTCTCTGGAGATATTCGAGACCCGCCTGAACGTCTACCTGTGCAAGCTGGTGTAGGGATCCTGCTTTGGCAGGGGGGTTGGACTCGATGATCTCTGGAGGTCCCTTCCAACCCCTACAATTCTGTGATTCTGTGATTCAGGATTACAGAATGCAAACGGATGTCTGACTTTCAAAGCCAAAAAGTAACCATTTACTAAAGGCCATAAACTGCCAGAACGTTCACTTCAAAAACAGAATTATTTTAAAATCTATTTGAGTTGTCCAAGACATTGTTTTGCAGCAGATGTTTGTTGTCTGGATGCTGTTTACATTGAGCATGGCTGTTCTTAAAAGCCTTTTCTTAAATTTGACACTGCCAAGGTGTGCCAGAGAAATTGCACACATTTACTTTTAATCTATAAAGGCTTTAAAACATACAATTTTTGGCTGTGAATATACATTCTTGTCTTTCCCTTTGCTTTTCTTAAAACCGTCATTTGTGGCCGAAGCATATGGCAACGCGTGGAAAAGAAGGAAGAACAGGAATGTGTATGGTGGTGAGGGGGGCTCTGGTCCATTTGGGCATATATGTTCATAGATGATTGGAAGGTAAGAAAGTACAGAATCCAGATGAGTTGCAGTGGGTGTCCAAAACTGCATTTTATTGTGTTGTGAAGGGAAGTGTAAGGAGCAGTAAATTAAGTCTAGTTTTCACTTGTGTTTTATAAGATTGACTTGGGGCTATCATAAAAATTGTTTGGCTCAGTGTTTTGAAAATACATATTTCTTATTTTTGCTGCTTTAAAATGCACAGTGACTCATGAGATGGTGAAAGCCCTTTACTCTCTGTGGGTCTCTGAGCAGAATGCCTGCTTAGAACAGAGGTATACTGAAAATAATTGTGTAAGGGTGTTGGAAGTCTGCATTATCACAGAATCACAGAAAGGCCAGGGTTGGAAGGCACCTCAAGGATCATGAATCTCCAACCCCCTGCCACATGCAGGGCCACCAATCTCCACATTTAATGCTAGACCAGGCTGCCCAGGGCCCCATCCAGTCTGGCTTTGAACACCTCTAGGGACAGGGCATCCACAACCTCTCTGGGAAGCCTGTTCCAGCACCTCACCACTCTCTCTATGTAAAAAACTCTTCCCCCTGACATCCAACCTAAATCTCCCCTCCGTCAACTTAAACCATTTCCCCTTGTCCTTCAGTTATCTACCCTTTCAAAGAGTTGATTCCCCTCCTGTTTGTAGGCTCCCTTTAGGTATTAAAAGGCTGCAATGAGGTCACTCCACAGCCACCTTTTCTCCAGGCTGAACAAGCCCAGCTTCCTGAGCCTGTCTTCATAGGGGAGGTGCTCCAGCCCCCCGATCATCTTCGTGGCTGTCCTCTGGACCCTCTCCAACAGTTCTCTGTCTTTCTTGTACTGGGGGCTCCAGACCTGGAAACAGTTACTACTCCAGATGGTGCCTCACAAGGGCAGAGTAGAGGGGGACAATCACCTCCCTGAACCTGCTGGCCACCCCTCTTCTGTTGGATATCACTTGCTTTCCAAGCTGCAAGACCACTGCTGGTTCATGTTAAGCTTTTCATCTATCAAGACCCCCAGGTCCTTCTCTGCAGGGCTGCTCTCAAGGTCCGCTCCTTCCAGTCTGTATGGATGCCTGGGATTCCTCTGGTCCAAGTGCAAAACCTTGCAGTTTGCTGTGTTGAACCTCATTAGGTTCACCTGGGCCCACCTTTCAAGCCTGTTGAGGTCCCTCTGAAGGCACCCCTTCCTTCCACTGTGTCAACCACACCACTCAGCTTGGTGTCATCAGCAAACTTGCTGAGGATGCACTCGATTCTGTCATCAATGTCATTGATGAAGATATTAAAGAGCACCAGTCCCAAGACAGATCCCTGTCTTGTCATCAGCTCCCTGCTGCGTCCTAGTACTGAAAGTTACACAGTCCCAGAGGAAAATTGCAGGTTGTCCCTAGGAGCTGTACACAGACTAACCTGTGGGGAGCCCAGCTTTCCTACCTGTGCTATTCCTATGTCTGCAAATGGTGGTAGGGATGTACCAGGAGGCAGAACTGAGTGTTATCAACTTCCATGCAGAACTGACCTTTTCATATGGGAGGTAGTACGTACCCCATCAGATTCTGGGAACATCAGCTGTGGTGGTGAACTCTACTGCAACTTGGAAGTGTGCATGACCCTATAGGATCTTGGACCTCTACAGTCCAAGCAGTGGGCAAGAAGGTTTGCCAACATGGGCAGATCACGATGCTCACAGCCACAATGCTCACCTAGCTGCTCTTTCCATCCTCAGAACAGGCAGGAAAGGAAGCAGCTGAATACTGCTCCACTTGGCTGTGGTTCTTGGCGTTATTCCTTCATTTAAACACTGGTTTGGCCATCGCATCCACAAGGGAGGCATAGGCAGGTTGCCCTTGCTCTGACTATAGATTTATGTTTCTTGTGGTACGTGGTGGTGCAGCAATAGAGATTCTTCTCTTTCCTTTAGAGAACTACAGCAGTGCTGAATGTGCAACACACACCAACATGTTCTTCAGGTTCTTTTTCAGTGTTTAAAGGTAAGGTCCATACTTTGCAGCTAGTGACTAGTCCTTTGCATCTGGCTGGCACAGAGGCATTTGGAGGACTAGTTTGTAGGGCTGTCAGGAAGCAGTGATATAGGTATTCTAGATTTGACTGCTGCTATCTCATTGTTATAGTACGCAATCAATTGTATAGTTTTTGAGTTACTGACTATGAAGAAGGAGAAGAATGAAAACAATCTTTAAAAAATGACATGGCTGAATGCTGCTGCCAGAAAGGAGTAATTTTTAATATATTGTATTAACTTTCAGGTAGCTAGTGAGTGAGATTCATTCCCATAGAGTTTTGGTGAATACTGTTACATTCTCCACTGCCTTGACACTGGGCTGTCAGAGGCAGATTTACCTTTGTGATACTGAATTTGCTGTAATAATTTTAAGAGGAGAAGTAATTATGAACAATGGAAGAGACCCAGTGTAATTTCTGCTGATTGAGTGTATCACCCATGCTTTCTGCCAGGGAAACTGGTATAGTACCATTGCCTTCAGTAGAGTCAGAATGAAATGTGTTTGCTCTGTGATAGAAGAGTATGATATCTCTGCTTGTAAAAGTCTTAGAGAAACATGCATTTCGTTGCATGTGGTGTTGTAACAGCACTGAGTACAATTCTCTCAAGCAGTCTGATGCTAGTTAAGCTGTCATTAACAAATGCTTTTCTAATCAAATATAATTGTTTATTGTACAGTGACAAGCACTTGCAATTCATATGAACAGTGGCATTTTGTTGTAAGTCTACAAAATGCAGTGAAAGACTGTGATAGTCTGTGATAACAGTGCAGATTTTAACTGAATTACAATTAGATTGAACCTTGGCTGAGGTGAAGCTCAGAGCTTTGCTTTCATGCTTCAGAAAAAGGGTCAAGAACTTGAGGTCTCAGTTCAGATCAGAAGAAATGAATGAGAGGATTGCCATCTTCAGAGAGAAGAAGACTTATAGCTCCAAGAGATAACTGTGCTTCTTGCATAAGCTCTCCCTGTGGTTCTCTCCATCAAAGCATTTTGGACATAGAGACTGGAATGGGCAAATAATAATAGAAAATCACTCTCTCAGACAATCATTTTGATATATTCTGAATGTAATAATGAAATTATGTCATGTCACCACAAGCTTTTGTCAGGTTTATTCTTTTCTGAAAAAAAGAATCCAGTAAAAGGGGAAAAAATGGGTTGGGTCATCCTTTACTCCATTTACATTCAACTGGGACTTGCTTTGCTCTTCCCATCTTCTACAAGGCACTTCAAATTCCACTCCCACTTCTCAAGAGCTTTTGTGATCTTCAGAAACCTGTGTGCTTTCCAGTGAAAGTACATACACTCCTGTGTTAAGCCTAAACCTACTGATGGTAAGCCTGCATACCTCAGTTATGTAGAATAATTAATAGAGTCCTTGCACTGTATAGGTCAGAGGTTGAAAACTGCTGGTATACAGTTTGAGGTTGAGGCTGAAATCTCTAATTCATTTCTTGATGGCCTTCTTTTGAAAGTGCCTTTAACATGTTTGGGAAATGCTCGTGGCCATTTTGTAAATAGTATATGTGTAGATATAGTATATATGAGTATGTATAAATAGTATATATGAGTTCTAGCTCTTATAAATTCCTAAAATTGTTACACTAGGGGAGGGCAGAGCAATAGAAAGTGACCTCCCATGTAGCAGAAATTTTATTTTCCTATTTTTCCTGAATGAAAAAAAAAACCACACAAATTTGCTTCAGGTGTAACCAGTTCTGTTCTTGTCTTCATCCTCGTTTGGTAGCTGAACTGAAAAATTGGCTATCCATTCAACCTTACTGCATGCATTTGAGGCATGAGCACTGAAGTATGCAGTGTCTGTCACATTTTGGTAGAGTATTAAGTGCTTCTGTCACCACCTGATATTTTTATAAAGCTGTGCAGATCTCTTCCAATACTTACGCATGGCAGTGCAAAAAAAGAGGTAGGAGAATCAATCTGCTGTGAAAATGCAGCTTATCAAAGCCCATGGGAAAATGCTGCCATTAATCTAAGTCTCCATTTAGAGAACAGAAGTAAACTGGGAAAGGACAATGACTGGTCATTATAATATTTAAAAAAGAAAAATCTTAAATCAGTGTCTTTTATACTCTCTGTCCAGATGGAGACCCAAAATGAGTGGTGTCCTCCAGTGGTCCATCTCGGATCTAGTCCTTTTCAGGGATTGAGTGCTCTGTCAGCAGGTTTGATGATGACACAAGCTGAGTAGTACAGTTGACGTAGCAGATGGAAGGAATGCCATCCAGAGGGACCTATACAGGCTCAAAAAGTGGGCACAGATAAACCTATTGAGGTTCAACAAGGATAAGTGCAGGGTGGCTCAGGACAATCTCAGATATGAGTACAGACTGAGAGAAGAGCTCATTGATAACAGCCCTGCAGAGAAGGACTTGGAAATCCCTGTGGATGAAAATCTGTGCATGAGCCAGCAGTGCGTGCTTGCAGCTAGGGCTGTATTCTGGGCAGAAGGAGGGGTGGCCTGCAGGATGAAGGAGGTGATTGTCCCCCTCTTCTCTGCCCTTGTGAGGCACCATCTGGAGTTCTGCATCCAGGTCTGGTAACCTGAATACAGGAAAGATGGGGAGCTATTGGAGCAGGTCCAGAAGAGGGCCACAAGGATGATCAAAGGGCAGCTCTCCTGCAAGGAAAGATTGAAGGAATTGGGCTTGTTTAAGAAGAGTAGGCTCCAAAAGAGATCCCGTTGTTGCCTTACAGTACTTGAAGGGAGTTTATTAGCAGGAGGGGGACCTACTTTTTACATAATCTAATAGTGAAACAACAAAGGAGAATGGCTTTAAACTAAAAGAGGGGAGGTTTAGGTTAGACATTAGGCAGAAGTTTTTTACTCAAACAATGATGAGGCACTAGCACAGGCTACCTGGAAAAGCTCTGAATGCCCCATCCCCAGAGATGTTCAAGGCTAGGTGGGATGGGGCCATGAGCAGCCTGATCTGGTAGGTAGCAGTCCTGCCCAGGGCTGGAGGGTTGGAACCAGATGATCTTTAGAGATCACTTCCAATCAAAAGTATTCTGATTCTGTTTTATGCATATGCATGTGTTGCATGCACAGTGTAGAAAAAAAGTGATTGAAAGATGTGATTGGCTATGTTTGTTTAAAAAATGATAGTTGTAGGTCAACTAATTTGAATTTGAAGTAGGATTAGCTTTATGATGAATGGGTTTCAGAGTGTCTCCTTAATTGCAGTAGCATAATTTTGGTATTGTTAAGTGTGGGAAGCTATTTTAGGCATTGGCAGTGTGCACAATGGTCAAAGTTTGATGCTTTCTTAGGTTCTTTGCTACCTTAGATCTCTATGGAAAACTAAAAGCAGTAATTTTGCCTTGCTACTGCTCAGGCAGTGAAGATGTGGTGGTGTTTTGGCAGTGCCACATACACTTTGGTCTTTTTGAGATTGCACCAGTTACAGTGCACATAGGCTTGCTGGGAGCTTTTGTTAATACTTCTCGCTAATTCTACTTTTTTTTTTTTTTTTTTTTTTTTTTTTTTTTTTTTTT
>JAPSGF010000061.1:549272-601296 GCA_035772895.1 Perdix hodgsoniae | reverse complement strand
GATTGCACCAGTTAGAGGGCACATGGGCTGGTTGGGGGTTTTTTTTAATTTTTCTCGTTTATTTTTTTTTTTTTTTTTTTTTTTTTTTTTTTTTTGGAACTTTTACAAGAGAAAACACCAACAGTTCTCCACGTTGGTATCGTATTTCCATAGCAAAATTGCACACATGAGAAGCAAGACCTATGGCTTCCTTACCACCAACTTGATAAATGTGTGACCTCAGAACTCCATTGTAGCCAACATCCCTCTTGGATACAGGGCCTGTATTACAGCTTGAGCAGTCACATAGGCTATATAGGTGATGTGTGGTGACAGTGAGATTTATTTTGCATTTGTTCTTATTTTCAGAACCTGGTTTCTTAGCTGCTTTCCCAAATTAACATGAGAGACTCGCTGGATCTGGGAATATCCACTGCCTGCCCAGAGGAGCACTTGGAGGACTGTGGCTTGATCTCCCTCCTGTGGAAAATTACTGGAACTAAATTCTCGTGGCATTAAAGAAGAAACATCCAACAGCAGCTAATAAACTATGTCAACAGTTACTGTGATACCTGCTGTTGTTGGTGGTACTGAAGGAAATGAGGAAATGGACTCTCTGATTGTATTGCATTATAATTACACAGGAAAGCTTATTCTGAGGGAAAAGGCAACTGATAACATAGACCTTACCACTGTTGCATTTCTGATCCTATGTAGTTTCATAGTCCTGGAAAATCTGATGGTGTTGATTGCCATTTGGAAAAACAATAAATTTCACAACCGCATGTATTTTTTCATTGGCAATCTAGCTCTCTGTGATCTTTTAGCTGGGATTGTTTACAAAGTAAACATTCTCATGTCTGGGAAGAAAACTCTAAGCTTGTCCTCCACAATTTGGTTTATTAGGGAAGGCAGTATGTTCGTTGCATTAGGAGCCTCTACCTTCAGCTTATTAGCAATAGCCATTGAACGACACTTGACAATGATTAAGATGAGGCCTTATGATGCAAATAAAAAATACAGAGTGTTCCTTCTCATTGGAACCTGCTGGCTTATTTCAATCTCCTTGGGAGCCTTGCCCATCCTTGGCTGGAACTGTATAAACAACTTGCCAGATTGCTCAACAATTTTGCCTCTTTACTCGAAGAAGTATGTTGTATTCTGCATCAGTATCTTCATAGCCATTCTGGTAACCATTGTTATCCTTTATGCGCGCATCTACATCCTGGTAAAGTCCAGCAGCCGTAATGTCACTAACCACAACAACTCAGAGCGGTCCATGGCACTCCTTAGGACTGTTGTGATCGTTGTTAGTGTCTTCATTGCCTGTTGGTCACCACTGTTCATTCTATTCCTTATTGATGTGGCCTGCCAAGTCAGGAAGTGCTCTGTCCTATTCAAAGCCAACTGGTTTATAGCTCTGGCTGTCATCAATTCTGCAATGAATCCTATCATCTATACTTTGGCTAGTAAGGAAATGCGTCGAGCTTTCTTTCGCCTTGTTTGTGGCTGCCTGGTGAGATCCAGGGCAGCCAGGTCTTTGCCTATCCAGCCCACACCAGATCACAGCCGAAGTAAATCCAGCAGCAGCAATACTCAGAAGCCAAAGGATGATTTCCCACAGATGGGCATTCCCTCACGTGTCATCGGGAAACATGAATCTTCATTTTACAATGGAAGCTTCTGTAAGTAAAATATTCCTCAAGACAAGGACTTCTGTGGCTTAGAATTAAACTACAAGTGTAGTTTAACTATTTGTGCACTTAAATTTTAGGAGTAAACACTAAACAATTATTTAACTTTAAGGACTTCATCATCATTTGCAAAGTCACTTGCTTTGTGTATCTTTCAGTAAGGCATCTGATCCAGAAAAATCTTTTCATGCTACTCGATAGCCAGTTCAGAGACCATGCACGTCTTTTGACTTTGTGACCATGATGGCATTACATTGTGAAGCTGTATTGGACACCACCTGATCCTTGAGGACATCAGTAAAACCTGTTACATTCACTAAATGTTCACAAAATAAGTAAAACTTCAGCATTCACTAAACGCTGCTGATAATTAAAAAATGAGCTTGATTTTGGCTGACTCAGAAAAGCTCATTCCATATATTGGGGATTATAATTCTGTCTGTGTATCTTGCTGTTATGTTAATGGCCTTACTTGTATCTGGTATAAATAGCTGTATATTTGTACAATACCTTATTAAAAAGTCATTGACTGGTTAGAGTTAACTGTATTTTAAACATTATATTGTAGTATAGAGTATGAGGTGACAAATTATAGTAATAGGTAGATGTGTTCCGAAGGGGATTTTTAAAATACATGAAGTAGTAGCTTTAAACTGACAAACTTTGATGCCATATCAATGCATTATTTTTGTTTCCACTGTTGTTCAAATTTTCATGTTTAGTGAAAGACAACATGGCAGTTGTCACTGACATTTCATGATTTATTTTAAGCATGCAGTAGTAAATAACTATTGTGAGAGGTTATATATGTTTGCTATTTAAAGCAGTTAAAATGTGACCCAACCATACATAAATCAAGGTTGTATACTATTTCAGTGCATATATTTTTACTTACTATTTTTAGTGTATTTAAAAATGCATGTAAAACCTATGTAAACCTGTGTACCTTGTGAACGCACTACCTAAGCTGAGATTCTTTAGTTTTTGAAGCAGAGATGTGTCATTTCAGAGTGCACTGAACCACAGCCTGGTTCTTGTGGAGTTCCTCGTTCTCCCTCTGGGCACTACCATAACATGGGATTGTGAAATAAATTCTCCTTGGGAAGAGGCCATCTCATCTCCTTGGGATGAGATCCCATTTTCTGGCAGTGGGACATTATCCTTCTATCATCTCTGAGCACTTTTGTAAATACAGGAGGGAAGATGTGGTACAACAGAGTCATGCTGAATAGCATCTCTGAGTTTATACCAGACCCTGCCTTTGATCTGGAATGAAAGCCCATTCACTTTGGAAGACCTTTTCAGGACCCTCAGAAACTTCCTTTTGAAGGGCTGGTCCAGAAAACCTCTATGAAAACAGCTTTGTAGTTTATCGCTGCCTTACCAGCCTCAGTATAGGATGCTGTTTGGCATCACTATAACCTAAGACCTACAGTAGATAGGACTTCATAAGCATCTGAGTTTATAATCCCAGGGAAGTGGCCTGTGGTACTTTCATCCAGTTACTTTACAGCTATGGTGTAGGCTTTCCCTTCAGTGGAAGGGAAATACTCAGATTACTGCTCAGTGAAAACATCTAACTTTCTTGGACTTCTTCGAAGATTCCTGTTAAATGCCTCAAACCACGCTTCAGCTTAAGCACTATCAGAAGAGGTTGAGGCTTATTTAATTAATAACTTCTAGGAGCTCATCATTAGCTTGAGTCTGATCTTAATCAGTATCAACAGCATTAAGACTCTTTCCAGGCATGTACAGTGCAGAAGTGATGTAATGTGTTTAAAATGTAGAGATTTGCATTGTGATTATCTTTACAAGTTCGCAGTGTACTTGTAAATGTTTTCTTCCTTTTAGTGAAGTGTACGAGCAAAGAACACAGACTGCATTTGAACGAACTGTGAAAGGGAGTAGTAAGTATGAATAACTTCTACCAAAAATGGTATAATTTTGGTATATGGTAAATGGTATAATATGATACAGGGCAGATAGAAAGAACCAGATAAACAAAGGTTACCATGAACAGGAGCAAAAACTGCAGATATGGACGAGATCAGCAACTCTGTAGATTTTTTTACAAATAAAACTGACGACACTGTATTGTTGTAGCATTCTTAGATGCTACAGTGCTATTTGTGTGTATTTTCTTGAAGATCTGCCTTGAAGTTGCCTGCTTGGAAACTGCCTGCTAAAATGTTAATGTGCTCTTAAGTACTAGCTTATGAAGTGGTGGCATATGGCAGCATTTCTTGGTTTTTGTAAATGAGAAAGGCTGAAAAGACAGGACAGCTGATGAAGAAAACATGGTGGCTGTTCCACATCAACCCTCACATTGTGTTATGACGTTATGTGATATTTCATATTTAAGTGAAAAATAAAAATTTCAGTAGCCAAAATCTGGAAACATGCCTGTAAGTATAAGTTGTGACATCTGGATGCTAGCCTTAGCTGTTATTAGCTGATGCATGGTACAAGCAATACAAGCAACCGGTGGAAGACATGATTATGTGTCAATAATAATTAAAAAACAAGGGGAAAAAAAATAAAAACACAACTCTCACTCCACTTTCTCTCTTATTTTGGGAGGTTTGTGTTTTTTAAGTTTTGGATTTTTTTTTAAGGTAGAAAGTTGGAAAGCGGGGAGTATTTCATTGCCCAGGCATACTTGAAGCAGGCTTTTAATACTCATGGTTTTTCACATAACATTAATAATAAAATCTACAAAATACTGGTAAAAAATAAAATAAAATTCCTGGTCCTTCTTCAGTGGGTACAGAATTAGGTTAAACACAGATTTGGGAAGACTTCATAGCAAAATTTTGGAGTAGGATAAATCAAGAGCTTAAAAATTATGGATCCTTAACAAGCAGGAAGTAGCTCTATCCCCCTAAAATTTTATAAAGTTCCTTAAAATGCTATGTAGAATCCAAGCTTTTTAATATCTTGGCTGATTTGGGTCTGCCAGAAATCTGAATCAGTCTTTGTTCGTTATTGGTTTTATGTTGGAAGACATAAAACATATGGAATAAAAACTGTAAAGCAAAGTCACATTTCATTCATACTATTTCATGAATTGGGATTAAAAAAAAAAAAAATTAAAAAAATTCCAGATTGCAAAAGAAATTGATATCCAACCATCTAAGGTGAAAAAAAAAAGCTCTGCCTCTGTTCTGGAAGCAGATCTGCTCTCTGACCTTATCTGCTCCGAGGGCCCACTGCACTGGCTGCAACATCCATAGAAAAGGCGCATTTTGTACTAAGCAACTGTAGCATTGTGTGTAGCATTGCCTGAAACATTTGTTTGGTTTTTTTTTTTCCATCAGCTTTAGTGAGGAAATGGAAAACACCTGGGTGTGAAATGTTAGGTGCCAAAAAGCTGAGATCCTGAGGGCAGCCAATCCACCCCTGCTGAGCTGAGCTTTGCTAGCACCAATCAGATCAGTGTCATTTAACCCACCATTTCCAGTACAGTCTGCAGCACAAATCAGCCCCTTGACTATTCTGGAAGCCCCACCCTGTGCCTGGGGACAGTCTCTTCTCATGGCAAAAAGCTCACTAGCAGCAAGAGCAGCAGCAGTGATCAGAGGTTTCTGCTTGGCTGTCACTGGGCCATGAGGCTTAATGCAGCCTTGAACAGGCTGCAAGCACCGTGAACAGGTGTGTGGGCACTTATGTGGCCTTCAGGGCTGCAGTTCTCACCAAGAGCAATGTAACTGCCCAGGGCATTCTTGGGCTAAACTTTTCTCCCATTGGTTTTGAGAGAAGGGTCTTTGCAAGGAACTTCTGGTGGTGTAGGGAGGGTAACTGGGGAATGTCAGCCCAGCTAAAGGTCCTTCACATGTGAAGGCTTTCTTCTCAGCAAACTAAACAGCTGCTCATGTATTCATCCTTGCAGTCACTCTCCATGGAGAAACTATAGAACTGGTTTACTCTCACCTATTTAGCATACCAAGCAGGACAGGTAACTTTTCAGGAGAGCACATCATCCGCTGCAAAGAGTATGGGCCTGTACTTGTATCAAGAAAATGTTATTTGACAAAAAAGAGAAGTGGAAATCAAGGTCATTTCTGTCAGAGTGAATGGAACTGCTCTAATGTAAGGTCAGCGTAGCTAAGACCAATACCTTTACACACTGCCTTGTCCTCTGAAACATTTGGTTTCTGTTTCTAATGTGTAATTCATTAACTTAAAAATATTCAATATCCAATCCATAGGTAGGTAGGTAGGTAGATATAGATGGTCTATTAGGGAACCTGGTCATAGGAGCACAAACTCAAGCCCAGTTTACAGCATTCAGTTTTGATAGCAGTGCTTGTTATTTTATTAATTTGGTTATCAAACACAAACTGAATAATCAGAAAACAGCTGCATGACACTTACATGACATAAATTCTGTTGCTCAAGGACTTCCTCAGAGACAAAATTTGCCTCCATAACTAGAATATTACAATCAGCAGGCAGGCAAAAACTTGAGATTCACTGAAGTTTTTGGGAATATAAATGGTCACAGTTTTTCCACACACATTATTTTTTTCCTGCAGTTCTCAATTAAAAATGTTTCTAAAAGTAATAAATATTAATAAATATAAAATGTATAGTCAGATGCCCTTTTGCAGCAAAATAGCCACTTTTTCTGTTTCATTGTTGTCCACAAATTATGAAGAGAAACATTTACCTCAAAAGAAGAAACCAATCTTCCCTCAAGATGTAACTCTTAGAAGCATCAGTCCAGCCACAAGATATTTATCTCCTACCAATCATAATCTTTATACACTTCACTTAATGATAAAAGTCACTGTTTTAGAATGAGTATTTGGGTGTTTTGGACAGTTTTTGTCTCACTGAAGAAAAAGGAGGGCAAGCTGTCATTTATTCTTCGTTATTCAACCTTCATGATAACTACTATAGGAACTGTTAGCCTGCATCTTAATCTCAGAATTTGAGGCTACATTCATTATCTTAGTCATCCTTCCACTCTCCCACAAAATGGGTTAGTTTCACCTAGTTTCATCTTCCTTTTTTCTTTTGTTTTCCACAGCTTTTGCTGTTGTTAAGCAATGTTTTAAACACCCTTTCCTTAGCTTTTCCTCTTACAGTATTTTCTCTAGAAACTCACAGCTCTTATTATATCCCCTTTATTGAGATTTTTTAAAAAGTTTTTAAAAAACAGTTGCTTACTATCTGTGGAAGCCATATATTATGCTCATGTTGGAGAATGCAGAGGAACAGATCAGGACTGTCTCAAAGAAAGATCAGCCTTAGGCATTGCACAAGTGTTTTGCAATTTCCATTGCATTCTCTTGCAACCCTATCAGCCAATTAGCATGTTTTTAATTTTGTGACAAATCTCTAGTCTTCTTCATGGTTTACATGCCTATTGGCTCATATTGCCGAGCCTCATACTTCTAACCCCTGGGGTCCTCTCCCAAGGCAGCTTTTCACCTTTTGCCTCTCCCCAATTCTCTGGTTAACTGCAGGCAAATCATTATGCCTGTGTTATCCTCTACACAGCCTTGTGCATGTTACAGTTGCATCCAGTATGGATGTGAGCAAAGTTCAGACACTGAGTATATATGAATAAGAAATTGAACAGTAATTAGCTCCATATTCTGACAGCTTTGAGCCAGCATAGAAAGTGCATAGGTGCAAACAAAGTTTTGCACAAAAAAGACAGTGCAAACCAACATGTTTTTTCAGTAATTGAGGTAAATCTATGTTTGGATTTCTTATAAGCATATTGTGAGACTGGTAAATCAAAAGGAAAGTGTAGCTATTATTTCAGCTCTTTTTTTTTTTAAGGGAAATAAGGTTTACATTAAAAATTCTTCGTTTCACCATTTACTTCATACAGACATGGGATTCTAAGAACAAAGGTTTGGAAGCTGATATGTAATATGTTGTTAGAAAATGCATGGATTGCAAGTTTCTGTTCAAGAGATGCAAATGTCTTGGAGGCCGCAAAACTTTGTTTTGAAGTGAAGCATTTACTACTTACAAATATCAAAATATGCATACATTCTATTATGAATACTGTAGCTGGCTCTTGATATACCAGCAACAGTTGCACAGTGATATAAATTTTATGAATTCTCCTCCTCTTACTGCACATCCTGATGCCTGGGGACCATAATAATAAGAAATGTGAGCATTTTGTAGTGGAAAGAAGAACAACGATACCAGGAAATTAGAAATTTAGGTAACAACAGGCAGTAAACATTTTCGTCATGTGACAGTGCACATTTTGTACTCAAATCCTAGTCTGAGACCTACCTCCTTTGTTCTTTTCTATTTGTTGAACAAGTACAACAGATAGATTTCTGATAGAACCCTGTAGGATTTGCAGTGGAGGAAGCTACTGTACCTTCTTCTCTTCTACCCTCTCCTCATGTGGAAAGTCCTTGGCATTTAAGCAGTAAGCCATGGAGATTGCCTCTCCTCCTGCACTGAAGCACAGCCAACCTGAACATCCTTTTATTTTGTTAGGGAAGGGAGTGAGGGAGTCCCAAAATGTACAAACTCTCATTGAAGTCAGAAGGTAATTCAGTTTTCAGCTCATGTTTTCTGCCTTTGGGGTTTCGTTGCTTGTAAAGCATCTGAAGTAACTGAAAATTTGGGAACATGACTATACCTCAGCTGTCCAATCTAGCATTCTCAGCTTCAATGGACAATGTTATTATTGGAATAATTAATCTTTAAAAAAATCAGTCATAAGCACATGTTTCACCTGTCTTGTTTAAAGGAATCTAATGTATTTTCATTGTCTGTAAATCAGAGAGTAGCAATACAGCTGGAATCAAAAATGTTAATGAGATTTTCTGATTCAGTTTCACTTCTAACTTCTCAGCTATTCCCTGGGAAAATATAAAAGGATACCGCAATATTGTCTAATCTCAGTGATTTTTATTGAGTATAGTAAATTTGTTCTTTCAGTTAAATCCTAGCTCTTGTTGTCATGGTATTAAACGATGACCATATTTTTAATCAAGTAAGTGTGTAGCCCTTGGGACTACATAGAAAAAGAAAATCAAAAGGAGAGGGGATTCAAAACCAAAGGCAAACATTAAAAGGCCCAAACTGTAATGGTGTTGGCAGTACCATCTTTAGTTAATTGTACACCATTCAAATCAGGCTCATAACTTCATGTATCTTCAATTGCCTACACTGGTGTTTCCTCACAGAAATGAGCCCTGACTCCTCAACTCTAATGGCAACAGTTTAGGATCTTGTATCCAAACGGCTATACAATTTTTATAGCACTGTCATATGGAGGAAAGCCAAATCTATGAGAGTAACGATGACAAAAGAAAAAAAAAACAAACAAAACAAAAAAGCAAAAGGAATTTTGATTTGCCCTTGTGCTTTTCCGTCTTGGCTAGCTTCAAGATCATTCTCAGTGACTTAGAAAGGGCTCTGGACCCGTGCTATCTGACTAGAGTCTCCCAGGATAGTGCCACACACAGCAGGACATATCTGCAGCCCAAAACACCTAGACTAAACTGTGCCCAATCAAGCTACATGTGACTCTTGTAACATCAGTGAACATACTTGGCAAATTGGATGAGTTGACAGAACAGTCTGAAACAGTCTGGAAGCAGTTTGTGACATATAGTTTAGGGAACTGTATATTTCTGCCAAAATTTTTCATTTTATGTCTCATTGACACCTGCTTTAATTTACAAAACATGCAGCTATTTGGCTCCTAAGTTATCAAAGCTACCATTAGGACAACAGTAAAAAAATTAGCTGCTTATTTCAGTCTGTATTTACTGCCTTCAGTCATACACCTGTGTCTTGTCACATTTTTCCAGGCATATGTTGACAAGATAATTAGGAATCTAAAACAGAGATAGGTAGCAGGTGGCATTCTTAAAGGCATCAGAAGAAATTAGGCACCTGACACTTTCTGAAGCGGCTTACAGCTAGTAATATCACAGTAAAAACTTCCTATTTCATAGCTGTAGGAAGGTGGAAGCCCAGAACGACAAGTGTTCTGTATGATGAAAAAAAGGTGTCAATTGAGATACTTCAAATGGAAATATAGTAAGAATGGATTCTCATCAATAAAATCAGTTTGATGAATCTCTTCACTTTCCCTTGTAAATTCCAACCTGGTAAAAGGACAACCTAGATCTTAAGAATTCCACTTGTCCCACTGCCATGCTAATTTATGTCATGCTTATTTGATTTGTTTCCTTTGGTCTCAGCTTGCACCCAGGCCCAGAAACCTAATAATCAGCTGCAATCAAAATGAATTGGAAACATTTGGTTCACTGAATGTCTTAGTTTGGTTTCAGAATCTCTTGTTTACAGAAGCAAAAGTACTTTTATGGCATAGGTCACACAATCAATCTTAGAGACCTTACCAATTTTTTTCTTAAGAGCAACCAAAAAAACTTTCCAAAGTTGCAACTTCACCATGTTTCAGAGCAAAAGGTCTAAGAAAATCATCTGAGGTTGTGGTAAGTTTTTTTGTGTTTGGGTCTTTTTGTTTCTGTTTTATATATATGTATATATACACACACACACACATATATAATGATGCTGTCTGAATTCAATCCAAATGAATTCTTTCATCAGTTTGGTCTTAATATAACAAATTCTTAAACTTTCAAAATCTTTAAAAGCAAATGTCTTAAAAGCTACCTCAGCAGAGGCAGATGCATAACCTAGACTTATCCTGCTGAGTTTTGGCCATTACAAATCAAGTCTACTATTTGATTTGAGATGCTGGTGCTGGTGACCTTGAAACGCTGAAGGCTTTATTGTGGCTCGGGCTAAAACTCTGCCATAACAGGAACTGTGTCTATTGAATTTGGCTCAATGATTTTACATTTCACAAGTTCTAGGAAGATAAATTCATATAGTCCTTGCACTTGAACAGCACAAACCTTCATTAAAACATTTCCCAGTACCAAAAGTCAAGGATGTATCTGCCAGAAATGCATCTTTGATATTTAGAGAAAAGCTAATATTTGTACTATCACTTGCTGAAGGCCAAGTTATACTTTGGAAGAGGCACCTAGTAACTTGGTAAATGCAAATTACATCACTTGCAAAACTGATCACTAAGTGTTAATAGTTTTCAGTTTTTGTAAGAAGAAAAACTTTTTTCAAATGTCTTTAATAACCATTCATGTTTTGTATTAAACCTACTAAACACAACATACTGGAACTTGTCTAATCAGTATTTAACATCTCCACTGGAAACATATTCAAGGACACCTAGCTCTTCACTATACTCAGAGAACTTTATCAACTTAATCAAATAACTTTATCACTCAAATTAATACATTCAAGTTGCAGAATATTGTTATAATTTAAAACAACCAAATACATACATCTTATACACAGAGAGATCACACCAAATCATTGTTAAAGCTAGATATAAATGCTTTGAGTAGTATCATACAAGAATTCAGACTTGACATTAGAAAGATAAAATGCTTTTGATATTGATAACACTGAGTAACAATGTAAAAAATTCTTTTATGTTAAAATTCTGAGCTGGAGTACAAGTTGCTGAATTCACTCTCCTTACATAGTATTTAAGCAGTGTGATCCAATGGCTATCCCCGTAATTGTGCTTCTTAGATAAAGTCATAAGTAAGATGCTCTTTTTTTTTTTTTCCTTGAGAAACTGAGACTGCTGTATTCTGCTTTTATCTGAACAATCACAACTGGCAATTTTCTTCAATTAAAAACACATGTCAGAGAAGATTAGTCCTATACCATCAACAGACTGACTTGAAAAATATAAATAAATACTGTATTTATGTATAATGTGTGTATATGTATACACTTAATATTCACAATATAGAATCTGAACAATTTTATTGAAATTACTTTTTCAGGAAGCCTTCTGTTGTGGCTTCATGTCCACATAAACCACTGAGAATTTTCAAGCATGCCATGTGAAAGAGGTTTTATTAAAACTAGAGAAAATATACTGGTGAAATATAGGGGAATATGCTTTTTTTTTTTTTTTTAACATACATTTTGTGATCTGCAGTTTTCACTAGTTGTAGCTTGCAAGTTACAAAAACTGAAATAATTATCTAGACTCAGTGTTTCCTCTCAGCAGGCTGCTGCAAGCAGAGTTCACTCCCAGAAGAAACTATTGGCAAATTATTCTCGAGGTGATGATTGATGAGATGACTTATGCTGTCAAAGACACGATCTTTTGTTCGAACCTTCAAAAAAAAGATGCAATTAAATAGATTAAGCACCAAAATACTTTTCCCCTTAACTTTACACCAAGTTCTCTAAGAATGAAATGGGACAACTGATCATGTCTTAGACACTGATTGCTCTTCCATCAGAAACAGTAGAAATAAGTCTCTTTTTTGTCTATTACTCTTTTAGTCTCTCCAAATAGATACCTGGCTAGCTAATTATGGGCTGGTATACTGTAATTACTCTTAATGGATAGATCTGCTTGAAAAGTTTCCATACAACATTTTGCTTTGCCATAAGATAGAATTTTAGCTCAAGTTTTCTTCTGAAAGAAATTAAAGGCTCTTTTCAAGTGTTTTCACTTTTTTTTTTCCTTTTTTTTTTCTTTTTTTTTTTTTTTCTGGCAACATCAGAACCTCTCTATGCACTTTAGCATCTCTGCCTTTTCCTCAACAAAGAAAGTACCAAAAGACATCGCTGGCTTCCACTGGAAAATTCTCTTTCCTGAAGGTGACCAAACACCACTGCTATTTGACTTGGGCTTGCCCCATGCTGCATGCATAGTCTCTGCTTGGGACTTAAAAACTGAAACATGTTAAGACAGGGAATGTAATTTTTCCTGGTCCTCTTACTAGCATTTGTACCAGTATCCTTCTGAGTGAATTATTACATCTGTGATATGAGAAAATTAATGTTGAAAGGTAAACTAGTCACAGCTAGAACAGATCAAAACCTAATTTATATTACGAAGAGATATTTAAATTTATAACTTCATCTTCTCAAAACATTTTTTTCCTTTATACATTTAAAACTACTTTAGGCATATAGTTCCACAGGCAGAGTAAAGCTGAAATAGTGCTCGTATTGGGATGGCATTACAATGTTGCAAGAAAAGGTGTATAGACACTGCTCTAAAATTAAGCATATCATCTATTTTCCTTCAACTTTTCTCAAAAATAGATAACTTTTATAATCTACTGTTTTGTTTAAACTTTCCAGAAATAATGTACTTTATTGAGCACCTCATTTGAAATATTTCAGTCTTCATAATAAAGTTCTGGTAACATTAGAATTTGGGATACAGTGTCACAGGAAAAGGAAACAACAAACAACTTTGATAGCAAATGATGTCTTCCACTCAGCTGCACATGGCTGCCTCACTAACGAAAACCAGCAGGCTCTCATGATTTTTCATTCTTCTTTAAAACACCACTTCCTGTCATTATTCAAAGCTATATTTTGAAAATTAAGATATATTTATAACATCAGGAGCTTTCACTATCTGTATTCAAACCAAGATACTTTCAGTCCTTCCAACTCAAGTTGGGGCTTTCTCACCATCAGCAGCACACATCATTCTCACTAGTGTTCAAGCTCTAATCCTAGATGCAGTAGAAGGTTTGCAGTCCTTACCTTTTGTATGCCTTATCTGAACAAGTGGTTTTTTTTGAGCTGGATCAGAGTAGAAGCATCAGGACAGTTAACTCTGCTCTCAAAACAAACCTTGAGGGGTTGTAACATGTTGCTAGATAATCTATGTGTGAAGTGGATGTTAGGCATGCTTTGTATGAGCTAACTTTTACAGATTATCACTCTGAGGTCATGCAGAGAAGCACATGCCACCAGCACGCTGCTGAGGCCTGCCACACACAGGCATTTTATGTATGACAGTGACAAATCACAAATAAAGCTGCTCAGGAGCTGTGTCGGGACCCCACAATTCATACAGACAGCTCAACTAACCTAAATTTGGCTCATTACTGAGTAGTGCCTCCCAAGTCAGCCAAACCTGCCACAAAAAAAGCAGAAATACTTGAAGAGCCCTGACAAGGTGTGCAGAAACCATATCTGGCCTCAGTACTCTCTCTGCCAGCCAGAGGAGCAACAGATACACAACTATCATCAGGCTTCCATACCTCCTGGCTTCAAATCGCTGCACCTGTCACACCACATAGCAACATACTCCTTGCAGAAAGTAGCCTATAGTGCTTATTTTTAAGAAAGAATTAGTGGGTCCTACTTCAGTAGTCAGACAGCAACCACCAACATTTTAAAGAAGGAGGCTATTCCTACTGGTAAAGCCCAGGCCAGAAGCTGGCACTTAAAAGTGTTAAAAACAGTCTTTGACTGCCCTCATGTGTCAAAAGTAAGTAAGACCAGAGAGTGCTATCATCATTCTGGTTAGAGTCTACAAGACTAGCACAAATCTCCTGGGTCTTCCTTCTGCAGGTTTTCTCAGCTGAAATGGATGCCAATAGGCCATCTCCTTCCCAGGAGTTTCTCATTTACTTTGTGGTTTTTAATGCTGTTCTTTATAGTGTAAGAGGAGTTACCAGCTACCAGGAGCCAAGATTAATGTACACCAATGCTCACTGAAGCCTGCCTCAGCCTCCCTGGAAGTGCAACAGGACAGCTAGAGAAACAAGAAGTTCTTGGCACTCACTGTGCTGCTGCTGGGAGACTTCATCAGTTAAAGGAGTCTCTGTGCAATAAAGTGATGGTGTAGTTTTTATCCCATCTGTCTTCTAGCTTTCAGGGCTGGAAAACTTCATGGCTTGGGGGACTTGGTCTTGGTCCTCAAAACTGCTAGCACAAAGACTGGTTGAACTTGCATGGCCACCAGCAGCTAGAAGATTAAATAAGGACTTAGCTACACTTTTGAGTAAGACAATACTGCAGTGGCCATAGCTGGGGAACCTCATCCTTAGGCTTCCTGCAGTTTACCTAAGTCAAGCAGGATGTCTTCATCTATCCCTACAATGTGCAGAATTCATGCAGTACATCTTCGCCTAGGCATTAGGAGAGAAATGGATGTAACTGACATCTAACATGAGGCTGTCATTACAATCAGTTACAAATAAGATTAAGCATTCAGAGAAAATAGAGTCAGAAACTTCCTATATTACTGAGTCATACTTACAGTTCCTTCTGGATCCACCAAAAGAAGGTGTTTGACTTGTCCATTTTGCATGCCTGTCAACACATAAGAACCTGCATTTGTGGTACTCTTTCTCACAAGGAAGTCTCCACACTTCTTTAACAGCTGTTCAGCTTCTTTCCTACTCATCTCTCCTTGATACCAAGGCTCTATACTCAGCTCTTCTGTTCTAGTCCAGTCAGCAGCTCTACATAAGAGAGGACTAGCACATTCAACAGAAGTCAATTTATTCAGCTCAGACATTTGGTTCTTGAGGGCATCTTCAAATGGTTCTGGTTGTGGAAATAAAACAAGTGCAAGATTATTCAGAGGTAAATCATACTGCAAAACACTGATATTCCAGTCATTCTAAACTGTACTTGTTTTGTGTTCCAGCCACTTCTCTTTATCTTTAGGGAGGAAAAAAAAAAAAAAAAAAAGAGACAGACGTGGTGCTGGGCCTATTGATTTATGTCATATGCTAAGACCAAGGAGTGTAGTATGTTAAAATAATATGTGATATGCAAAAAATAGTGATAAAAATCAAAGTGAACTTTAGCAGAAGCTTTTAAAACATACTGATTTTTTTTGAAAATGGCCATTGTCAACAGTTGTATTTATATAACCTGGTACAGAGCAAAGCTGTCCTTTTGCCTTACCAGTTACATCATTCAGTCTCATTTGAAATAAATTGCATAATACTGGTACCCAAAGTCAATATAATCATATCTGTTCCATCGTCAAGCAACATACTCACTTAACAGTTATCCATTACTGAGTGTCCAGCCACTGCTATCTGTAGAAAGTTTCAGTCACCCTGATTACTCAGCCTCATCCAAGCCTCAGCTTACAGAGGGGACTTTGTGACACAGAGGCAGACTGGCACCTGTAGTGTGATTTACCTCAGTGAAATCAGCCTTTGAGAAACTATTTTGAATTTCAGCTGAATCTTTAATCACAAGAGTGGAATGAAAAGATGTGTCATTAAATATTCCAGCAGTCTCAGAAAAATAGTAAATTGGTCAGTGTGTGCTTCATTATAGGCTGTACTTAACTAATAGAAGCTATTTGCTCTTTACAGATTTTCATCTGGCCAACTAGAGCATATTATAAAGACACATTTTTTTGTGCCCACTTGCTTTACTAAAGAACATCTGCAGAGCAGTACTGTGAAGCATTACAGAAGCTCTAAATAGATTGTTCTGACTCTAGGGATGCATAGTCATACTTGTACAGGACCACTGAGAAGATATTTTAGGTCAAATTAAAAAGACACATACAGCTGTCACGATTTGGGTAATTCTTAAACCTATCTTGTGTATGTCTTCACTACATTACAAAGCCTGTGTTTAACTTGACAAATTACTAACTTTGTTGAAGTTGGCATGTTTTCAGATACTACTTTTCCATTATGTTCCAATGGTCAATAAAGTATAACACAGGCTGGAACATGAGAAATCAGCTTTCATGTTTAGGAAAATAATATGTTTAGTATAGAGATAAGCATGTCTATATTTTAAGGGCAAAGCTGTTACAAATCAATGTTAACATGCATAATTTCAGACAGCAGACTTTTCTCATTTCAAACACGTGTACACTCTCTAACTTTCTCCCTTCTCCCTTTCTTTCATTCTAAAATCAGTGAAAACATAACATGCAGGCACCTATCACTTTGTCTCACTGCCTTTTTACTTATATGACCTAAATTGAATAAATCACATCAGCTATTGAATGGAAATAGAAAGAGTAGAACAACAAGAAAAGTTTCCTATGCATCAAACAACTTTCCCCATGATTTTTTTAAAGTACCTGCTCATGATTAAGAACACTGTATATGGGCAGAACCAGCAGCAAAATAAAGCTGATGCTGATGCTTAAATCTCTATTTTAAGACAGTAAATAAGATACTGGCTTTGGGAAAGCTGGTTCCCAAGTTAAAAGAGATAGCTAGGTAGGATTGTAGTCCTACTCAGAGGAAGAGATAACATACTCTCGTGATTTCCCACTCAGATTCCACGCTGCATAAAGTTTTTGCTGTATGCATTGGCTTTTTAGTAACATATACTTAGGGCAGGCAAGGAGGTAGTTCTACAGCCATTCACTTTCCTGCATGACAAGGTCCATGATTAATTTTCCTTCTGACATAGATAGCCATGATGCTATGGACAACAAAAGTTTCAGCTCCAATTAACACAGATCTAGTACAAACTACTTTCAAAACTTTGGTCTACTGCATTTTTAACCATGTCAGATATGAAAACACTGTGATTTCTAAAATTCATCTTAAGTTCACTGGAACACTAAAATTGCATCTGGACAATTCTAGAATTATTGGTATGCAGAATTAATGCATAAAGATATTGATTTTCCTGTTAGAAAGGGAATGAAAAGAAAGGGAGCTTACTCATGTCAAACAGATCCTTTCCTGGGCTGCTCTCTTTGGTACTATCTGTGTTTCCACTGATGTCACTTTCAGCATCTGCCTGAAGTGCCAGTAGAGTTTCCATATTTATATGCTGTGTGTTCACATACGTTGGCATCTCTGCTGTTGTGGTTGCTTGTGATTTCCCTTTTGGCATACTATAAATATCCGGGAATCCTAGAAAATTTAAGAGATTTTTTTTTTCTTCTTAAATTTTTTATTTTACAGAACAGTGTTGTTAGACAGACCAGATGATAAAATCACAACCCATCACCATAGGTTTAAAATTCGCTGGAATGGAGCTGGAAAGATAGTAACTGATGAACCTTGTAGGAAAAAATGCTGATGAGTGGACAGAACTGTATTTCAATGCATTTTATTTATTCAGGAAGGAAGGGAAATTTTTGTAAATAAAGATTGTGAGTTTGTAAACTAATATTCAGCTGGGGACTTGTGAGGAAAGGAAATAAAACAAAATTGCTGAATTGCTGCACATTAACAGCAGATAACACATTCCAGCATTTGAAAATAGAGTCCCCAGAAGACACAGCAAGCCAGATAGCTGAAAGTTTGGGCCAAATCCATATATGAGTTGTTCTGCAAAATATATGTTTTTATAAACTGTACATTAAATAATTCATTCAGGGGCATTTGTCATATGCTTAACACTGTTATCAGCAATAAATTCTTATCAAAAGGAATCAGTGAAGTGCATTTCATTGCCTTAAGGCTTCAAGGCACCAGACTGCCACATGTTTTGCACACCCAAGATGTACTGAAGTATCAAAGATAAAACTAGGAAGTCTCACCTTGCTTAACAGTCTCCTGATGCCAGTCTTCATTGAATTTGTCTCCTAAATGACGATTCTGGTAATAGATTTTCTCTCTTCTCATTCCTGCTGCAAACTAGAATGGACACGTGCAAAGAAAATCTTTAAAACACTCTGGTGTATTATGAGCGGTTTGGACAATTCCCTTGGTTGTATTCTGTGTATTCCCATTCTTCATTTCTGATTTACTATTGTGTCAAAATATATATCTCAGAAATGTATGTAGGAGTAAGATATTACTGGTGACCTTCATGAAAACTTCACTTCTTCCTGCTTTTATTAAATGACGCTTCAGAGCATTTGCCTCCACAGGCAGCCCTGACATCCTATGGGAAAAGAAACTACATGTACGATCAATGGACACCCCAGCACTCTCCAAAGTTGAAAGACTCACATTGTTACTAGAGGACTCACTCAGGTATTGATAGGAGAATGTCTTCTGAAGACAGGGCCCTTAGAGATTTCAGCAGAATTGGGCTGGATCTAAAACACTTACATGGCTATGTAGGTACTGCAGTTAAACTTCCAACCACAATGCTGGCAGAAATATCTTAGTTGGCTTCATTTCAGTGTGAGATGAGAGATCTACACATGAATCTGGCTGAATACTAATTGCTGCTGAGTTATTAACATAAGTAACTGTTAGCAATGACTATGCTAGACTGTTCAAAGCCTCTGTATCATTATTTTTTCCAGTTAGTGTGCACTCATTTCATACTGAGACAGATGTGGTGTTTACAAATACAGTAATCCTGAATGGGTTTATCTTCCTTGAATCTACATAATTTTTTAAAAGCACAAAGAATTCATCTCCCTTTGCCCTCAAAATATCTGTTGTCTCCTAGATCTTCACTGATCATTCAAAACTGAACTAGCCACACATTTATGTCCCTGATGTATCCACCTTGAAAGACTTTTTTTGAGATCCATCTGTGAGAAGGCAGAGATGCAATTGCACTGACCTGAGCTGTGTCTACAGCAGTGGGAATCTTTGCTTTGAGTCTGGCATCAATGAAGCCACCAGGAGGGGGCATTTTATTTGGGATATTATTATAATAGGGATGTTCTGCTGTACTCTCTTCCTCCATCAATGGCTCATCAAAACTCTGCATCCTGTAAGAAAATGAGTGCTTAGTTTTATCCTTCACTCACAAAGTACTTACACATACTTGCAGCATGTTAAAACTGCTTGTCAGGGAATCAATTCTGCATCTTATTTGGAAAACTCAGATACCATTACAAGTCAGGGAGGAATGATGGATTATGCAGCAGTCTCATTCTTGGACAAATTTTCTTTAATTTTTTGAAAATTCCCTTTGCAATGGGTGAAATTCCTTAGTCTGAGTAAAGGATGTTTTTACTTACATTAAACAATCAGTAAAAAATGCATTAGCAAAATATTTGATTTAATTTCATGGTATCCTTTGTTGTATTATTACTTCATTGACTGACTAAGCTCTAAATCATTGTCTTTAATTTTACCTACTCCTGCACCAGTAAATCTTAGAAATTATCCCAGTAACTCTGGAATAACTTTATGAAATCAAGAGATTGAATCTGTGATTTCAGTCACATTGGAAGCCCAGCAACTCTAGTTCACTTCATTTAAATTGACAGAGTGACTATGAGAGCAATAACAATAAGGAAATGTCACAAATTACACTCATTTTTAGCCATCCAGCTCTAAATATAAACTACAACAGATAATACATGATCATTTTAGTAATTCTACTATGGAATCCAGATTTACCCCATTCTTTTAAAATGGTTGTGTTCCTTTCATATTAATTAGGCAAACCTGGATTTGCCAATTTAGCAGAACTCTCTGAAGCATGTAAATCCTTTTCAGCAATTTCTTATACAGCAAATTTTAATAAACAAACAGAAAGTAGTAGATTCTTTAGCAGTCTTCTGTAGTCATACTCACCTATCATGGAAAGTAGGTATTTTAGAGGGGCACCGCAAGTATTGTTTAAATCGAAGCTCAAATGCTTGCCCAATGGTGCTGATGACATCCTGGGCAAGGCCATTACAGCATTCCAGTATATGACAAGCTACATGAAAAAGATTAACATATGGAAATTGTTACTTACGTTAGAGTGCATGCAGTGCAGCAGGGATTTGCTGACCTGTGACAAAACATCTACATGTCAGGCATAGTTGCTCTATTCATGGTATGTGTATTTCAATAAACCCTAAAGCAAGCACAGTGAATTTCAAACAATAGAATATTTAAAGGTTAAATAAAATTGCTATGACTTATATCTGCAATAGGCAAGAGCACAAATGAGTTCCACAATGTTAACAGGTCCATAAAGACTGTAAACCTCATAAAAACTCATCTGTAATTAACTGAAAATAACAGGCTGCAAGAAAATTCTGAGGTTTAAGTTGAGCTAATAAAGACATTAGTAAACATTAATAACCACAGAATCACAGAAAGGCCAGGGTTGGAAGGCACCTCAAGGATCATGAATCTCCAACTCCCCAGCCACATGCAGGACCACCAACCTCCACATTCGATACTAGATGAGGCTGCCTAGAGCTCCATCCAGTCTGGCCTTGAACACCTCTAGGGATGGGGCATCCACAACCTCTCCGGGAAGCCTGTTCCAGCACCTTACCACTCTCTCTGTAAAGAACTTCCCCCTGACATCCAACCTGAATCTCCTTCAACTTAAAACAATTTCCCCTTGTCCTTCAGTTATGTACCCTTTCAAAGAGTTAATTCCCCTCCTGTTTGTAGGCTCCCTTTAGGTATTGAAATGCAGCAATGAGGTCACTCCACAGCCACCTTTTCTCCAGGCTGAACAAGCCCAGCTTCCTGAGCCTGTCTTCATAGGGGAGGTGCTCCAGTCCCCCGATCATCTTCGTGGCTGTCCTCTGGACCCTCTCCAACAGTTCTCTGTCTTTCTTGTACTGGGGGCTTCAGACCTGGAAACAGTTACTACTCCAGATGGTGCCTCACAAGGGCAGAGTAGAGGGGGACAATCACCTCCCTGTCCCTGCTGGCCCCCCCTCTTCTGATGGAGCCCAGGATACCATTTGCCTTCTGAGCCACAAGGGCACACTGCTGGCTCATGTTAAGTTTTTCATCTATCAAGACCCTCAGGTCCTTCTCTGCAGGGCTCCTCTCAAGGACCACTCCTTCCAGTCTGCATGGATGCCTAGGATTCCTCTGGTCCAAGTGCAAAACTCTGCACTTTGCCATGTTGAACCTCATCAGGTTCACCTGGGCCCACCTTTCCAGCCTTTCGAGGTCCCTCTGAATGGCATCCCTTCCTTCTAGAGGAACATAATAACAAAATCAACTATAAAATACTTAACCACTCCATACTTTGTTTTCACTAATGTTATCTCACTTTAGTTTTATCCCAGATTCCCATGACTACAGTGTTGGAATGGAAGGATAAAAGCTTTTTAGGAATGACAGGCAGGGAGGTGAAGTGGAAGTGTCACACTCTATGTCAATGACAAGCTGGAGCACAGAGTTCTGTCCAGGGATGAACGAGGAGCTGACTGAGAGTTCATGGGTAAGGACTAAGGGGAAGAAAGGGTTGCTGACATTATACTCGGGGTCTGCTACAGGCCACCTGACCAGGAGAAGCAAGCAAATGAAGCCTTCTACTAACAGACAGTTAACCTCTCATTCACACAACCTTGTCTTATTGGGGACTTCAACAACTCTGATATCTTTTGGAGGGACAACACAGAAGGACATAAGCAATCCAGGAGGTCTTCTAGAGTGTGTTGATGGTAAGTTTGTTCTCCAAGTGATAAAGGAACCAAAAAGGAGATGTGCTATGCTGGACCTCACTCTTGTCAATAGGAAGAAGCCTGTGGGAAATGTGAAGCTCAAAGGCAGCCTTGGTTGCAGTGACCACGAAATTCAAGACTTCAAGATCCTTAGAACAGTAAGGAGAGAACACAGCAAGCTCTGTATCCAGGACTGCAGCTGAGCAGACTTGGCCTTTTCAAGGATCTGCTTGGTTAAGTACTGTGAGGTAGTAGTCCATGAGGGAAGAGTGGACCAAGAAAGCTGGCTAATATTCAATTATCATCTCTTCTCTATCCAAGAGCTATGCATCCCAGCAAAGAAGTCAGGCAAAATGCTAAGAAAACGGCATGAATGAACACAGTCAAATTCAAACACAAAAAGAGAGCCTACAGAGGATAGAAGCAAGAATAGCTAACATGGGAAGAACACAGAGGTATTGTCCAAGCAGCCAGAAATTAAGTTAGGAAAGCTAAAGCCCAGAAAGAATTGAACTGGCCAGGGAATCAAGAGCAAAACGAAGGGATAGCAAGGCTATTCTAATAATATCTAATAATTTTTGCTCAATTGCAGCAACTGAGAGGAGTATCCAAAGACTGTGGGGAAGCAATCACTCCTATCTTAAAGAAGGATGAGAAGGATGACCCAGAGAACTAAAGGCCAGTCTGACTCACCTTGGTCCCTGGGAAGATAATGGATCCAGTTAATTATGGAAACCACTTCCAGACACAAGAAGGAGAAGATTAGCAGTAGTAAGCATAGATTCATCAAGAGGATACCACGTCTGGACAAAATGCTAGGCTTCTAGTATAAAATCACAAGTTGGCTGGATTAGGGAGGAGGGGTACATATTGTCTTCCTGGACTTCAGAAAGGCTTTCAGCACTGCCCCATATAGTTTTTTCTCATAGAGAAGCTGCTGAAGTATGGGCTGGATGAGCAAACAATTAAGTGGATTAAAAGCTGGCTGAACAGCTGGACCCAGGTGATAGTGGTCAGAGGTGCAAAATCTAGCTGGAACACCCCAGGATCTGGGGTGGTATAGTGGAATACCACAATACTGGATCCAGTCCTGTTTAGTATCATCTTTAACAATCTGGATAATGGAGTAGAGTGTACCCTCAGTATGACCTCAAGGATGACACAAAACTGGTGACTGAGTAACTGAGAGGGGACAAGTAACCATCCAGAGGGACCTTGAGCCCCCTGCACCAGTACATGCTGGACACCACCCAGCTGGAATGCTGGTAGAAGAGCTGTAATTATGATCCTGGACTCTGATATTATCCATGTAATACAAACAAATAGAACATTTTCCAGTGTATCTCTATGGAGTAAAGACACTCCCAGCAAACCGCAGTGTCACTGGGGAGCACAAAACCAGGAACCCAGTTAATTCCTTCCATGACATCTTTCTGAGGTCCCTGTTATACAGGTGGTAAGTAGGAAGGGTGGCACAGAATCACAGAACCACAGAATCACAGGGTTGGAAGGGACCTCTAGAGATAATCAAGTCCAGCTCTCTGCTAAAGTATATTCCTCAGAGCACATTACACAAGAAAGCATGTGGGTGGATTTTCAATATCTCCAGGGAAGGAGACTCCACAACCTCTCTGGGCAGCCTGTTTCATTGCTCTGTCACCCTTAACAAAGTTTTTTCTCATATTTAAATGGAGCTTTCTGTGTTCCAGCTTGTGCCCATTGCCCCTTGTTTTGTCACTGGGCATTGCTGAAAATAGACTGGCTCCATCCATACCCTTGAGCTATTCATTAAATATTGATAAGATCTCCTTTCAGTCTTCTCTTGTCCAGACTGAATGGGTCTCTCAGCCTTTCCTCATAAAGGAGGCGCACCAGGCCACTTGTCATCTTTGTGGACGCCTCTCTGTCTCCAGAAGTTCACTGTCTTTCTTGAACTGAGAAGCCTATAACAGGACACAGTACTCTAGGATGTGGCCTCAACTTGCTCTACCTGCTGGCCATGCTCTTTTTGATGCACCATAGAATACCACTAGCTTTCTTGTCCACAAGGGCACATTGCTAGTACATGGTCAAACTATTGGTTAGCAACACTAACTTTGTTACCAGAAGAGATCAAGAAACATCTATCAGCTGATTAAGCAGTTAAGTCAGTCCTAGTGTCAGATAAGAGGATGTCTCAGAGGCATCACCTTATGTGGCAACATAAATGAATGAACTCACAAAGATTTCACTTAACAGTACGAATGTAGAAGAGCTGGAAGCCAAAGATCTGAACAAGCAGCATCTCTCTAACATTATGAAAATCTCAAGTAAATTCATCTTCCATACTCAGTGCTGGACAGGAACATGGTCTACTGGCTACAGTCTGGATTGGATTTGAGACTCTGGCTCTTTTCCAAGCACTCCATAGTACTGTGGGACATCCCACCGTGGGGCTACTTTAATAATTTGAAAATAAACTCTTTACTTGAAAAACTGCACTTTAGGGTATGCCCAGTTCCCAGCTCAGTGGAATCAAGAGCTTTGAATGCCAATGTCCTACAAATGTATGATCATGACAGTTTTGCAACATAAACCTAGTTAAAGCAATGTAGGGAGATCCAGAAAGTCTAACAATGGCTTCCCAGTGGTGGTCTGTTTGACAAACTTCATAAAAGACCAGATTAAACAAACCTGCAGTCATGTGGGTAACTGCTAGAGTTGTTGCAGCGGATTCTGAGCTCATTCTGAGTGCTCATATGCTAAACAGATCCGGAGATTCAGTCTTCTCACCTTACAGCATTTTCTCTGCTATCAGATTAAAGCAGTATTTTATTCAGGGAAAATGGCCCTGACTTCACCTGAAAGTGACTTGACTTGACTTGACTTGAAAGTGGATTTGTCAGCCAAAACCAGGAGCCTGCATGTACTCGAATACAGAGTCTGACAAAGCTAGCAGCAGGATATTTGTTGTTTATAGTCTCTGCAACTGTGCTGGTAACAGTGAACAGTCAGCCCCAGATAAGCTGCAGACATATCTCCTTGAAAGTGGACCCAGAGTAGTTAAGCCAAAAAAACCTATAATTTTCGAAGTCTGTAAGTAGTGAGGGCCTACACTGCTCACTGCTGAACCTGTCTAGAACTGAAATAAAGCATGAGTCATTAAGTAGTTTCAGTGGGTGACACAATGAGTAACCTGTTTCCTTGGATACATGAATGGAGGTAGGAAATATGCTTCTTATGAAAGAATGAGAAGGTTTGGCTCACACAGAAATGATTTTTTGTTATATTACAGTGGAAGACAAATAGACTTTAGCTAGCCAGATGCAGAATATAAAGCATGAAGAAAGCTTTTCCAGCCTTGGGAAGAAATTAGTTTAATGCACATGCAAGCTGTGGCATAGCACTAGTCCTAGTGTCAGTAAGAGCAGCAGTAACAATTTTGAGAGATACAGAAGTAAATTCAAACTCCTTTCTGAAGTGATTTGCAGACAACTCTAAGGCTGTCCAGTGAGGGTAAAAGACAGAAACTTCAATCCCTTGCTAAATTATACTTTTAAAAAATGCATTTTAATACTAAGCACATGCAAAGTCACTGATCTACAAGCTTCTAATGTATATATACTACTGGGGAAACCTCTCACAGAAAGCTGTAACTCAAAAGAGTTAATGATCACAGAATCATAGAATTGTTCAGGCTGGAAAAGACCTCAAAGATCATCAAGTCCAATGCAACCTAACCATATTACTGTAACTCTAACAACCCATTGCTAAATCATGTCCCCAAGCACTACATCCAAATGGTTCTTAAACCCATCCAGGGATGGTGACTCAACCACCTCCCTGGAGAGCTTATTTCAGTGCTTAACCACCCTTTTTGTAAATAAGTTTTTCCTGATATTCAACCTAAACCTCTCCTGGCTCAACTTAATGCTATTTCCCCTTGTCCTGTCACCTGTCACCAATAAGAAGAATCTGGCTCCGCTCTTGTTAGATACCCTTCAAGTATTTGAAGACAGCAATAAGGTCTCCCCTCAGCCTCCTCTTCCCCAGACTAAACAGACCCAGTTCTTCAGTCAGTCCTCATACGGCACGTTCTTCAGGCCTGTACAAGCCTTGTTGCCCTTCTTTGGACCTGCTCCAGCACCTCAATGTCCTTTCTGTATTGAGGTGCCCAAAATTGAATAAGAATTCAAGATCACTGCATGAAAGTGATTCACCTGAGATAACAGTGCTACATGGCAGCAAAACGGTCTAATTTAAAAGGGCTCTATTATAGCCTGCTGAGATTAATACTAGACTACTCCAAAAAATATCAGATATCATCTACATTTTTAATATAAAGCAGAAAAGGAGGAACAAATTACTTGAAGGATGGAGAACATGAACTGTAGCTGAAGACCCACAGAATCCATTCTGACAAATTTTTCCTAAAAACTCATAAGTGAGTTGATACAAATGCACCACAAGGAAACAATATCAGGGACTTTGATTATTTCTCAATCTAGAATAGACTAGCATAACACACCCATGACAGGAATTTAAGACTAAATGCATTCAAGTTAGATATAAGGTCCATAGTCCATGAAACAGTTTTTATACAAAATCCATTCACAGAGCAAAAAAGAATGCAGGTCTTCTCCAGACCCTACAGTGCACACATATCTGTCTGCAGCACGGGAAATTACCAGGTAATCCATTACATTGCCTCTGAGATCTCTGGAAGTTCAGCAGAACAGTACTGCTAAAGGAGAGAGGGTGAGGTCCTGCTGTGCATCATACAGCCTCCAGTCTGATGCCGGAGCCTTGCAACTGAGAGGCACCTCAGATTAAAACATAACAAGCATGATGAGGACCTATCCCCCTACCTCCCACTCCTCCAAAGATTTCTCGCTTCTTCATTAGTATTTAGCATATTTATGTTTTTAGCAGATGTAGTGAGTTAATGCTGTCAAATCTGGACATTTCTGAACAAAGACACAACAGACTGCTGAAATATGTAAGGTAAGTAAAGGTCACAAAATACAGAAGATATCGAATTAGTTGTGCTAATGGTAACAGTTCCAGGGCTGGAGTAAAAGTATCTAAATTCTGCAGAAATCCTGTTGAAAATCTTTGGACATGCTCTGGAGCTAGTCTTTTTTCTCTATGAATCTACGATAATAAATAGATTCTCAGATACAATATTCTGCATCTAGCATTAAGACCTAGCGATCCTTTCTGCATTACAAGCAGGAATGTTTTATGTATCTATTATTACACACTGTAATTAACACTTTTTATAATTTGCTATTATATCTGAGAGCATACCGGATCTCAGTCTTTGAACACAATCAGCAACAGGTTCCCTATTCCTGACTTTTCACTGGCAAAGAAATAGAACCAGGAATCTGCATTAATAAAACTTCACAGAAGAAGATTTACAGCCTCCAGCAAGCTGGTTCAAAAGCTCACACTTGGTAAAAATATCTGCTTCTATCAGGAAGAATATGTCATCTACTGAGCTCTGACAGATTCAGCCTCTTAATCACAAGAGTTAATCAGAGAATGGCTTCTTGCATCTTGATTGAGGCTAGATATGCGTTAGCTGTTGACTAGATGCTTGTGCAGACAGGCTTTTGATTTAAAAGATGAAGAAAATATGAGTGAAATTTAGAAATGAACTACAGAAAAGGCCTGTTCCAGGTTTTAGAACCAACTTGCATATGGCTGTTCTTTATTGCTACACAATTGTTCCATTACTCTGTCCAAGGCAATCTTTTATTGGGCTACATTTATTTTTTTTCTGGGAACAAAAAAAGTCTGAATTACATCATAAATAATCCATATTTCTCCATGGAAAATAGATGCCAAACAGGCATTTCTAACTTACCTCTCCGATTAACAGGATCCTTAGCTACATATGCAATATAGTTAGTAGTATCCTGAAAAAAAGTTAGCAACATTGAATGCAAAAAATTTGCACAGATTAAATCAAATTATCGCAGTCCAGAGTACATATTCCTGTGAGTATGGGCTGAATGTGACATGTTTTGCTCTCCAGTTATGCACTACTTAAAATGAATAAAAACACTTAAGTGTTTTGGTATGATGATCTATTCCAGCATAACTTAAAAAACTCCTTCAAGGTCCTTGAGAATCAATTAAACAAATCTAGTAGGATGTGGATAAGGCCTAATTTAGAGGGGAACAGAAATTTCAAATCCTCATCTTTCAAGTATCCAGAGAGTTTGTTTCAGAATATAAATAAGCAACAGGGTCTGTGACAGAAAAAGTAGGACTGATGGCCCTCAGAAATACTGAACAGTGTAGTTCATTCATGGGTAACAAGTGGGTGTATTTACATTACTGGCTACAATTACATACAGCACAGAGGTGATCAACCATTGTTGTGACAGCTAGGCTGTCACAAGCAATCTTCCAGGACAGTCTCCTGCCCATGGGCAGTTCTTAACCATCCCCATTCCCACATGCCAAGCGGATTTTCTGACAGGAGTGGGTTCATGTCCTCTTTTAGGATATTTTTTCTGCTCTCATGTCACCTTCACACATTGTATATCTTCATGCAGATGAAGGAGAAAGGACAGTGCTCCCAGGAAAGGCGAGGTCTGCTGGCACATCTGGAAAATGCCAGGTATCCCTGATGTAATCAGGAAGCTTTGGTTAAATCCAGCATCTCCTAACATGCCTGGCTAGTGATGTATATCTAAAACTAATTGAGACATATATAGGATATATACTAATCCAATACAGTTGACTATTATACCAAGATCTAACATCATAACAAACATCAATATACAATTAAACAACAGATTTCTTTAATTTAGCTCCCCCTGAAGCAAGCATATATACAACCCTACGAAATCACTGCTACCTGTATATACAATTTAATTCCTAAGGAGAGGATAGTGGAAATGATGAAGTGCATTCATGGTTTTGATGACAGATCAATAGTCATATCACTTAATGCTCTATTGAAAGATATTCAGGCACAGTGGTAATGAGGTTGGTCTGTTTAAAAAAAAAAAAAAAAAAAAAGGAACAGAAAAGTGCAGACCAGCCCTAGCATTTTTTCTAGCAATTTCTTAAGCACCCAGTGACGTAGTATCTGGGCAACAACTTGGAAGAAATGACACAGATTACTCAGTAGGGGAAAAGTAGTTAAGTCCATAATAGCAAATAAAATAGGGCCAAAGTAAAGGCCTGAGAGTTGTCTCACAGTTGCTCATGTTTGCCTTCAGTGGTTTCCCATGCAATGTCCTGAAACTGTTCAAAGGGACAGCACATGCTGGGCACCAATCCCAGGAGACCACTGGGAGGAAAGAGAGTAGATCTGCAGATGCAAATTGCACTTTGCTGTTTGGTTTTGGGGTGTTAAAGTAGACCATAAGTTATTTTGTTTATTAATACAAACATAGTTAATAGATATATTTATGCCTGAGTAAATCTTAGATTTACCTCATAGCATTTCTGAGCATGGGTATGAGAGACTGGAACCACCTACTCTTTATTTTTTCTAAAGCCTCTTCAGACACAAACTATGATGAACCAGTAAAGACAAGAGGTGAGCACATTTAAGAGTGAATAAATTGGAAGGTTCTCATCAAAAGGGTATGCTTTCAGGGGCATCAGCTGGGCAGAAACTGATAAACCGCTGTCCTCAGGACCTCTGACAGACTTGCCTCTGAAATCTCAACAGGCAACACTAAAGCCAAATGTCTAGCAGCCTGGTAAAAAGCCATCTGAAATGAGTATGGATGAAAAATGTTTAGTGTTATAAGGAGGGACTAAAGATCACTAAACCAGAACAAACACAGTTTTGGAAGTAAATTAAAAATGATTCTGTAATGTTTGTAAAAGGATTTGATAGAAAGATTTTAATCTCTCATACACTGATTAAGTCAGTAAAGGTCTGACTCATGGCAAAGAGGAATATGCAAATACATATATGGTATTCAAACAGTTCTACAAGACCAACAAACACTTTTCTGGTGCATATATTTTCAGTTATGAAGGTAATTAACACTTAGAGAGTAGAAGGAAAGTTGCAAAGCTAATAGCTAGGAAAAATTTGTGGCAGAAAACCTGAGCAGACAAAACGGGTGGGTTGAGAAGTAGCAGCAAACCCGCTTCTGAATAAATCAAACTGCAAAATTCAGAATAAGGGAAGTATTTCCTGGAGTAGCTCAGGCATAGATCTCAGCTTCCCATGTTTTGTGCAGTACGGCCTTTCTCCCTACATCTAAAATCTAATACCATGAGATGAGTGCATGGACTAGGACTCAACTGTGCTTGGGGGATAAGGTTTGGTGACAGCAATTTTCAACCAAGTGGACACAATTAAAGGGCTGGTTAAAGTTTTGTCTGAACAACTCAGAGGTGGGTTAATAAAGCAGTAGCTTGAATCACATCCCTAACATTCACCTTCTCTCCTGTGTTCCTGGGACAGAGGAACCGCCAACAGCTGTCCCGGGGGGAGCTCTAGATGTCAGTCCGTGACACTGGGGCGCAGGCCCCAGGAAGAAAGGGAAAAAAAAAGGAAGGGGTACTAACAGCTTGTCACGTGACCCGGCCTCCCCGGCCCCGTGCGCTCAGGGCGAGGGGGAAGGGCAGAGAGCTAGCGGATAGTTCTAACAAAGAGAAAACACAATGGCAACGATCTGAGGAGGAACGGTCATTTACTAACTTAACCAAATCAAACAAAATGAGAGCGATAAGAGTACCCGAAGTGCGAGTCAAACCACGACAGTACGAGAGAAGCACGTGTTTTTCTCCACGGCGAGCCGAAACGGCTGACTGAGGCTCGGAGAGGCAGACCCTCGGGTTCTCCGGAGCTCCACCTCACTTCCTCTTCCCTCCAGGTCCTCCATGGATGCTGCCCCTCCCCTCCCATCAGGATACTCAAAATGCCTATAAAAGGCAGTAAACGGGACCAGAATATTAACTGCCACTGGTCCACATGATGTTTTGATGTGAAATACAACAAAAAAATCAGCAAACCACAACATTTATGAACCAGCTTTTGATGTAACGTTGTGTCGTATTCTAGCCCCCTGAGATGAGCCTGCACAGTGTCACACTTATCCCCTCCACCTCCAGAATGAGGCCATATGAGTGGTCATACTGAGAAAGTAATGTTACAATTTCACTGTCTCTCAAAGGCTCTCTCACACCATGCCATTCGATTTCTCTGTTAGCTCACTGACTCACTAATATGATTTTTTCTTCAAAACATTTGGAAGAGCTTTTTACTCAATATTCAGTCACTACTGCTGTTCTCCTCTTCTCTGGTAAATCACTCTATCAGTGGGCAGTGTGCAGCTTAGCATTTGGGACAGCAGATGGGGAGCAAAGAATCTTCTTATGGAGGCAGAGATCTGTGCTTCAGTACAGATCTTCAGTAATTGTTCATTTACAGCATCCATTGCAATCTGTTGTATTTGAAAGTTGCTGTCAATTCATTTTTGTTCCTCAAATTATTATGATATGGTGTCCTTTTCCCTTCTGGAACTTTACTGAGTTCAGCAGAGCTATTCAAAGATTGAAGTTTGCCCTTATGTTTACCAAGGATAGCAAAATGAACAGAGGAAATATCACCAGTCTTCAACTTAACAGTTTAACTGAGAAATAACAAAGGCAGGCTGTAAGTCACTTTACCTCTACCCTATAACAGATAAATTGTTTAAGATAATATGACAGAGCAAAATGTAGGTTCACAGAATTAGTCTAGGCTTAAACGATCTCATATTTCTAAGGTTACGAAGAAAGGGCAGTCCTGTTTTACAGTTCTTTCACTTCTTTGTAAATGGGAAACACTTTTAGAGCACATTTAATATGCCTTAGGATGGGCCACTCATAAAGACAGGATAAAGCACAACCAGAGTTTGCCCTTTGATCTAAAATGACTCAAATGCGTAGGTGTATGTGAAAACTTTGTAAAATTACAAAGAAAGATCTAGCCTTTTCTGAAAGCCAGTCTTCAAACTACCTGTGTGTAAATGAGTATACCTAAAGGCAGTATTTAACACACTCTTTTCATTGTATTCTTCAAGACAAGAAGGAAAAAAAACCTATACATATACCTGCAACATAACTGTATATTACTGTAAAGAAGACAAAATAAAAAATATTCAGGATGAAAATTCACACAATACCCATCTGCCTATCTTACAGTGAAAAATGGAGCTCCACTTACCAGTTCTTATATGAATGCTTGCTGCCCTTTGATACTTTTCCTTTCAGTCATTCAAAGAGCAGGATTTATGACTGCCTGACAGTAGTTTCCCTCAAAAAGAATTTGATGGCAACAATCAAGAAGAATTCATGAAACAAGAAGCAGGAGCTACGGTGGTTGTATTTTTCTTTCAGAAAGCTATACAATAAATTTTGTCACACAGTCCTCAAAGCATTATCTGTGTGGGAGAAACCTTTAAAATAAATGCTTACCGGATCACCTCCCGATGCAAAAGAGATAGACTGCATATGGTGATTTGCTATGATCTGTATCAAAAGATCAAAAGAATGAAGTGCAAGTCAGTAGGATTTCTTTACACAGTTTACCCCTTTTTGGGGGTGAAAATCCAAAACCAAGATCAAAATAAACTGTGCTGTATCTACAAATCATACATATTATCTGTAACATGAGAATGTAAACAAACTCAAGGATGAATGTATTCATTCTGATATTCTTTGGAACCTGGCAGGACACAGCAAAATTGTTAAATGTTCTTAGAACTCCAGTATATCATATAGATTTATCATACAGAGCCCACATGAGATTTTTAATCTGCTAAAGTTCACTTTCTTTATCACAGTTAATGATGAATGGAGCAAAGGGTCCCCTTCATCAAAATACTTTCCTGCTGATGCCATGCTGGTGAAATTGATGACAACATGCCAACCTGCACACCACCTCAAGTTCCTAATATTCCTTCCAATAGCTCTGTATCATTTTATGTTGCAAACATAAATTTTTGCAATATGCAAACTGAATTTTCAATGTAGCTGCAATCTAGCATCATGGTCAAAATTTCAGGCATACTCCAGGGCTTTGAAATGACTAAATTCAATTTGCTTATGTACAATCTGAACTAACAAGATATTTCACTGAAGAGATGAATTGTAGTGAACCTCTAATACAAGAATAACAGCTCTGCTGCACTGCTGTCCTGAGATTTAACTTATTAAATCTTTCAATAATAAAATCATGTAAGAACCAAGAAAGAAAAGGTCCTTTGAGAGGAAATTTCTCTTGATCATTTTATTCATAGAATTCATACCAAAGTATTCATCTGTTTTAGGACAGGGCTCTTACTCAGTGCCTCAGACATTTAGATCCCTCACTTGGAGAGGAACCATAAATTTAAAAGAAAACTTTTTTTTTTTTTTTTTTGGGGGGGGGGGGGTTGGGGGAGCAGGTAGAGGAGGGAGGGAAAGAATGACTCAGTAAAAATATTGTGATGTCTTTGTTCATCCTGAATTTTAAAGACCTGAACTAGCAATCATCCTTCCTTAAAAAGAAAACTTCACCAAGTCAGATAGAATCAGCACAGACAACTCAAAGTGCTTATTTCATACATAGAGCATTACCTTTTTAATATTCCTCCTTTTCCACAGCAGCCTCAGGATATATCCTTAATTTTTAAGTTTTCAGTGCAGAACCACCACTCTATTCAGCAGTGAGAATTTCCATATCTTTTTTTTCCATAAAAAGAAAGTGAACTTAACAATGAAAGTGAACTAATAGATATTTTCTGCACCTTTGGTATTGTGCAAACATCTCATTCTACATCACTGAAAAGAAAAATTAAGATTGCCTCAAAAATATTTTTTCAAATTTTAAGGAAATGTAAGCCTTTTTTTTTTTTTTTTTTTTCCAAATTCCATAGTTAAACATTTTAGATTAGTCTGAGGCAAACTAAATTTTTCCCAAGTAACAAAATATTGAAAGGAATGTCAAATAGTTGGTATCTTGCCCTAATTTAAATGAAGGAGTTTGTTCCACTTGGCACATTGTTTGGAAAAACCTCAGCCTACCCAGATCTGCACTTTAAACAAATAAAATGAAACAAAAGAAAACAAAAAGGTTCCATATGCCTCTGCTTACCATGGTCACAGGACATAAGCCACTGCTTGCCTGCTTTCACCTTCTCTGGGAAAAAGATGCCCACAGCCATATTCCTGGCCTCCAAAAGCCTCCAAGGGCGGAGCTGCTGTGCCATGCTTATTTTCAAATCAAATGTTCAGCACAAACAAGAGGCAATAGTTAAATTAAATCTCTGAGAAACCAGATGTTTCTCAGGCTGGGAGCATCCAGAACAATAGTGATGTGGGAGAAACACTTTTGTCAACTCCGTTTTGTTTTGTTTTGTTTTGTTTTTCAGCTCACTGATTATCACTTCATCACTCACAGAGAAAATCAAAGCATTTTGGGGAGGATCCTTTTCAGGGGTATAACATTTAATTGCCTTTCTACTCTGATGCTGGCCGAAAACAAAGTCACTTTCAGGGTCTGGCACTTTTTTAATAGATGTAATATATTATAAATAGGTAAATAGATGTAATATAAATAGATCAAGTTCCTATGCTTCTGACTGTGGTCAACTATCCTCATGAAAAACACTGCTTTGTCTATTGCATAATAAGGCTCCAAAATACTGCAAGCAACCATAACACTGCATTCATTGTCTCAGTGCTCGTTGTAGAAGATTATAATACTTTTGAAATGGAGGATAAGAATCACTGAAAATATAATCACTGAAAATATAATAATGAACAGCAGGCTTTTTAACACATGTGTATATTCATTTTCTTCTATAATCCTGAGGCTCCTGAAGACAGCAAAAACAGGTTTTTTTCCCCATCTGGGCAGAAAGTTGTGTGCCTTATCACACTATGTGGCTCCCTGCAAACAGCATAGCAGTGACTACACAAGACTGTCTTCATTCTCTATAATCTGAGCAAGGATTTTTCTCATCTCATACATCATTCACAGACAAGTACAGTGTTTCCCCAATGTCTCTAAGGGTACCTTCAGCACAGAGAAGAAGAAATGGGCTGCCTGAAAAAGGCTGCCTCATCTTTTGAAAAGACTGGCATTTCACTGCACTGCAAAATCCCTCCAGCTATATTTTTAGCAGCACTTTAGAAACAGGTTGCCCTTCAAGGCTCTAAGAGGGAAGAATGAAAAAAAAAAATTCAGGGTTACACATTCCGTACTTTAGTCACCTACTCCAGATGCACCTCTCTGAACATTCTGAATGCTTGTAATTGTGCCTAACAAGAACTTCTATAGCCAGTGAATGCCTTTTCAAATACAGGTCCCTTCAAAGCAAAACCTCAAGCATGGTAAGGAGAAAATCAAATCTGTTGAATGCTCCAGCATAACATGACTCCTAATATGATTTATATTCTATTTTCATTCACTTTATTAACAATGTTGAGTAATAACACCTTGAGCCAGTACTTTGGTAGACTACAGTTAACTGCACACTAGGCTGTTTGCCAAAAGACTCACAAATTAATATGGTACTTATACTCACCTGTTTCATATCAGGAGTCATAAGGTTTAAGCTTGCAGTAGAAATATTCAGCATTATGCTCATTCCTGCAAACTGAAGATTGCTCTTTCCCAAGGTGCTGGACAGCACTTTGTTCGGTGTCTGTGGGGGGGAAAAAGCATTTTTTTGTTCTATTTACTTGGGCGACCTTTCTTGTAGATAGGGTTATCCCAAACAATAAAGTTTCTAAAAAGTCACTAACCTTTGAAAGATCACTTCATCAGAACAGCTATTTTCCTCTGCAGATAGTATCTTATTTATACTATTATTACTAATAGTGATAACAAGTTAGGTAGGTATACCCTGATGCCTGATCAAAATGTAACGTAAGAGGTTACCTCAGAGCAGCTCATACATAGTTCACAAACTTCCCACCTCTGGCAGCTCATACAACTGCCTTATCTAGGTAGACACAGCCTGAAAAGCAAGCTGCCCAGAAACAGCAGACAAGCCATGCACTCACTGCAGATATACAGCTGCACATGCATGTTGATAATGAGGTTATGAAAGCAGAGCTGTGACTGAAGGCAGTGTTCCTCTGCCAATGTATTTGAGATACAGTGCCTGCAAGGTTGGTAAGTTTTGTCTCTATCAGACTGGCCAATTTTGTATTCCCCCTTAAAGCTTAAACTCATTGTTAACGTTTTCCTTTCTGTTTTATTGATTAAAAACACACGGATTACTTATTACTTGCATGCAACATTTGTGCTTCCTGGGTTTTAATTCATAATTTTACAGAGGCAGTATTTTCACTAGAAGCTTTCTAAAACAAGCTCTTTTAACTATTCTTATTTCTTTTCTAAACCCTTCCCAGCTACTGCGTGATGATCCCCACTTAATGGTGCCACTGTTCTCAAGAAGCCTCCTTAACCAAATCAGTAACCGGTAGAGGCAAAACCATGGAAGTTATACCCTGACATCGGATAACTCATCTTTAACATTTTGCTGATATTCTGTTGCTGGGCAAAATTCCTTCTCAACCAGCTGATTTATTTTAAGAACAGTAATTTTTAACAACTGATAAGTGACACTACTTCTAAACATAGTAATACAGCAAGGTGTCTCACTAGGCATGTGAAACTCTTATAATTTGCATGATAGAACACTTTAAAAAAGGCGTTTTGCCTTTTTTTGGTTTAAAAGCAAAGGAGAGAGAACCTAAAACTGCCAGTGAGATAAAATTTCTGGAGAAGACAAGAATCACAACTTCAATTCTGAGACAATTTCCAATTATGCTGTCGCAGATGCGGTTCCATTGCCTTATTTTGGGAATATTCCCTATTGCAGCAGCAGAATTCAGTCTCTCTGTTCTATGGAGACTGCACAGATGGCCAGGCAGTGGCAAGCAGACAGACTTCACTTTCACCTGCCTGTTCTTCTGCATCCAGAAACACACACAAGTGTTAACAATTAATTTCATTCCGCACTCTCTCCCTGAGGCTTAGCGATGAATCCCAACTTTGCTGATGGGCATGTAGAAGAGTGTACAGTGCTGCAGGGGCCAAGACAAGGCCTCCTCCATTCATTGTTTGCAGATCCTAATTCCTACTGCACACATAAGAATCAAAGTATACTAATCAGTGTGCTAAGCCAATGCTGCTCAGGGAAGAGCCTGTGAAACAGGGAATTGCTGGGCACATTCTTTCAATTTCCAGAAACTAGCAATTTCCAAACTCTTTAAATGTCACCAGAAGAGCTATGCTCCTTAAACAGATCTAGTCACTTTCAAAATAATGTATACTTTTGAACTCTTCAGTAGTTTCCAGTATGGACTTTCACAATTCATTCAAGTATTGAATGAAAAGGCATCCCATTTTGTTTGGTTTTAACCTTTCACCTGCAAATCTACAAAAGAAAACACACACACAAAAATGGAGTTTCTACAGTGGGAACAAGCTTCAGTTTGTTTCTGAGATGTACTCCTACTTCAAGATTCCTGTAAAAGAAGATTCTGACAAAAAGAATGAGAAGCAGCATGCAACTGTGTGAAAAGAGCAAATACTTTAAATAGTTAATGATCTGCAATTCTCAAAGCTGCTTTAAGTTTGCTGCCTGCTGTGCCTGGTCTCCTTGCTGTTGAACTAAGAAAAAACAGTCAACTTTACTACAAGAAGGGAAGAATACCTTTCGTTTCTTGTAGGCTCCTTTGGCACCAGGCACAGCTTCACAAACACGACTGATTGCTTCCCTTAAAAGACAGAAAAAAGGTTTTAGGCAAATGTACATGTGGGTTTCTTCATTGTACTTCTGAAATACACTGGAAAAGACAGTATCTCTGCTCACATGAGGATAGCTAGTGAATCAGTGAGCTCTCTTCACCAATAACAGAGCCACTATTCCGATTTAGACTACTTCAGAGTAAAGCAGAAGGCAACAAGCAACCAGCATTAATGCAAGGAAAAATACTTTGAGAACTGTAAAGGATAAAAGTGTTTTCTCACACTATTAAAGAGATCTTTCATCGCTTTAAATTAGAATATTTATTTTAATATTTTCTTCCATTTCTCATTCCTGTATCTTATTAGGCCACAAGGAATCAGAACACAATACATGCATTTAATTAATATTGCTTTACACCTTTATTTTAATACTTTCCTGTAAAGCAAGGGTTAGTAACAATTCTTTATCTCACTACATGTTTCTTAAGACACAGCAAAACCACCTTTTTGGCTTTAGACAATATCAGAAATCTGCAATATTCTTGGTAATATCCATGGTGCATAAAGTATGTTTTGACACAATTTTAACTGATAATGTGCTCAATATGAGCTAAGTAATTTATTGTGACTATATTTTTGCTACTGTAATCAAAATTAGTGCCCTAAACATTTTTCCTCAGTTTTCTTCATTCTTCTCACCATATACCACATTAAGTGAAAGAAAATCACGTTGAAAATGAATTTGAATGAGGAGAGTAAGCATATACTAGTGCTACAATTTTTTCAAATTCCACAGCAACAACAAATCCTTTATATACTTTCAGTACTTAACAAACGATTACAAAAATGGTCAGTCATCTGGCTGTTGTTTAAAATGTGCTACTGTGCATATCCAGACATTCCTGTGACAATTATCTACAGTGCTAACTGTACTATTAATAGACCTGTGCCACTGACACTGCAATATAGAATTGTTGCATGGAGTCCAGTAAAGCTGACTGCAAATGTTGTTTATTCAAATATAAATTGGGAATAATAGCTAATTGTCTTTAGATCTAAAATCTTGCAAAAACTCTGTATTTTATGCAAAAAATATATAGAATGAAATACAATTAACTGTGAAATAAAGAACAAGACAAAATACTCAAAGCATAGAAACACAATCTTGATAAGAACATGTATTATTTTAATTTTGTGCCATATGCAGGATGTTTATTCAGCAACACATTAAATGAATGCATAGGATCAGTAAGAGAGTCAGGAGAGAAACATCATATATGTTTCAGCATTCAATATGTAATAGCTCAGCAAATATCACAGATTTACCTATACATACTTATAATTAATATATAGTTGTGCCTGGGCTGGTTTTACTTAGGGCAGGCCCAAAGTTCAAGTGATCTGAAAGAACTGCATGCTTTTCTGGGAGGAGAGTAAGGAAGTAACAGGCCTTGCAGCAGGTTTAAAATCCTGCCATTCTGAAGCAAGATATAATGAAACAAATCATCAAAAAGCTTTCAGATCCTTTCTTCGGGTCTAGAGGAGAGCTTGCTTTTTCTTCAAGTATAGAGGAGAGCTTGTTTTTTCTCCCAGCTACATCTTCTCATCTAATAAAATTGCCTTTCGCTACAAATTCTTCCTTGTCTATGACCTTATACCATCACAGCTACAGTAGCACCCCATTTTCACAGTACAGTGGTCATTCCTACATTCAAAACAGCACTTCTTTGAACCCAAAGAAATCTTTTAGTTAAAGTAGCTACTAACTTTTCTCACATAGAAGGTAAAAAAGTTTGTTTAAATACGCAGCTCTGATAAGCTGCTTTTAGCTTACATTGTTAGGCAGTACAGGGGAGACAGTGTTTCTCTTTTAAGCTTAATAGATTTGCAAATGCCTAGCACGAGTACCTGAGCCACAAATCATACTCAGAAATAGAAACAGCTGTTAGGCTGAGAGTGCAATTATCTGACGTGCATACAAATGCTTTCGTATGGAATGCAAAAGCAGAAGTTCTGGATGCCTTTGCAAGATTGAACAGTTGCATGGACTTTGCAAAAGTTGGATGTGACTTGATTTTCTTTCTGGTAGGAGTTATTTAACAGAGGCAGACAATACACCTTTCTATGCCACATGCCATTTTAATCACTGGGCACAAACTAATACCACTGTTAATCCTGATATCTTCAAAAATTAGCTACTCTGCTGTCTTCATGAGGAACCAAATGCTGAGTTCCAAATCTGTCCAGTAGTATTTTCTATTCTGCAGATGGTCATACTGTGGAGTCATTTTCTTGGCACAAAACTTGTTTTGCATTTTGAAAATATTTTCAGCATGCAAATATATCCAGTGAAAAATTACCAGTGTGCATTTCCCCAGACTGACATATTCTACCTTGAAATGACTCAACCTCTCTCTCAGAAAAAAAAAAAAAAAAAGAAAAGAAAAGGATATTTTATACTGCTTCTTTGTTTCTTTGAAAAGGCTAATGCCCTGATATTTTTCATTGCTTTAGTAATATTTTTCTCTGACAGTCATACAAAATAGTCCATTCAGGAAGCTCAAATCTATTCCTCTATTAAACACTACCATATGGAAATACCCTCCTTTCCTATGATTTAAATGATTTTTTTTTTTTTGGCTGAGATGCTGAACTTTGTTGTTAATGTTTATAATTAATACAATTTAATTGAGTAAAAAACCAAACAAACAAACAAAAAAAAAAAACCCAACAATTCTGGAAATCGCATTTCAGGGAAATGACAGCACATAAAATTGAGAAGATTTTTCAACATATGTGGAAGAAAAATAACCACCTCCAGTATTAAGACTAGAGACTTTGTCTGGTTTTTAGTCTGAAATATTTTTTTATGACTAGACTAATAGACTACCAATATTCTCTCATTAATTTCATCTAGAATCTTTTAATTCCCAGCTTTATAATTGCCACTTCCAAAGGCTAGGGCTTCACAAGTTTAAAACTAGACATTAAAAGATGGGACTTATTTAATGCAAGCATGACATATCCTGGAGAACTGTACTTAATGCTCCCAGTTATGTCTTCAGTGTTACATTCCTGCCAGTCTTCTTTTAATAATTTGTAAATCAGATGTACCAGTATCCGCTGAGGAAATACAAAGTGCCGTCTATGCTAAATATAGAAATAACTTGCTTCTGGAAGAAAAAAAAAAAAAAGATAGTAAAAAGCACTCTCAGAAATCTGTTTAATAATTGAAATATTACTTGTTTGTTTGCAGAACAGGTAAAATGACTGAGTGCTGCCTAAAGTAGCATAGGGAACATGCACAGACTCTGAAGACTAGACCAAGACATTACAGTTTACAGAACTTTAACTGCCAACAGACATGATAGGTGATACAAGGCTGAAAAAGCAGCTGATGAAAACAAAGCGGAGAATACAAAACACAGAGCAGGGTTCAGGCACAGAGGGGATACTACAACTCATAGTGCGGGGGCACCCTCTGGGGATCCAGGGGACACAACTGCCGCTCTAATGTGTCACTGGTCACTGGTGGCACAAAGGCAGGAGGGTCTGTTTGAGTGAGATCAGGCTGGCCAAAAAGCTGCAGTCTGGTAGAGCAAGCAGCAAGCAACTTGCCCTTCAATTCCCCTCAGTATGTTTCTTGAAATTGAGTCTTTTTACCTGTCTAAAATCCATGATGAGAAAATGAAAGAAAGCTGGCCAAATTCATTTTTGTTACACTTGATAAAAGTCATATGATAGTAAGGCTGTCTTCAGCAACCATTACAGTACAGAATGTCGTTACATACACAGCATGTAACATATCCAGTGGTAATTCAGCCAGGGCAACATGGCTGTTATTTTAGTGCACTACATCTTCACTGTGAGATTAACATTAATTTGTTAACAGAAGCTTTTTTACAGTTTAAATGTAAAAAAAAAAAAAAAAAAAAAAAACAACAAAAAACAACAACAACAAAAAAACCCAAACATATATATATATTATCCATCCATTTGCTTTATAACAGCATATGTAATCTAACTTTAAGGGACATTTGAGGCAATTTTAATGCAATTTTAATGCAATCTTTATGTTCTTCTATCACGTGTTTCAGAAACTTGCTCTGTTCCATTCATCACTAGCAGAGATATTCAGCTGTTTTTGATATCTCCTAGATCAGTGGTTCTGAACAATGCTCTGGTTTTTAGAAAGGCACAGTGAAACTGTTTGTCCACACACCTTATCTCTTCACTCTGCATGCACACACAGTAAGCTTAGCACTTAGAAAACTGGAGCAACATTGTAATTTTTAACTTACAGTTTTGTCAAATGTATGTTACCAACACCAAAAAGGCTGCTGAGAATATAGTCATATATAAGCAATTGAATGTTGTTTTGTCTTTGATAATCTTGGTCCAAAATCTGGGGTACCTTTCAAAGAGGAAAGCTCTCAAAACAGTTTACAGCTTTGGGAATATAAAGTAGAGGTATAAAAAAACCTTGATTCTGAATGCATACCTACAAAAACCTTTCCTTTTGTACAACCTTCCATCTGTCAAGAACAAGACCAAAGAAAGAAAGAAAGAAAGAAAGAAAGAAAGAAAGAAAGAAAGAAAGAAAGAAAGAAAGAAAGAAAGAAAGAAGAGAAAAAGATGTACTTGGAGTTGGAGGCTTAAACTGTTAGATAGCTCCAATCCTTTCACTTTTGTGATCTCCAGGCCTTCTTCCATTCAGCCTGGTCTCTAGCTGTTTATTCTGGTAGTTGGCAGAGAGAGGGACAGGATCTGAATAGGGATCACAATAACCTCCAGACTGGGTCCAGCCTGAGGTCATTTAGTATAGCATCCTCTCAAATAACAGCCTGTAGCAGACATTTCAAAGGAAGGCACAGTAAGCCTTGCAAAAATAAATTTTAAAAATTGATCTAAAGAATATTTTCCTTTACTCCTAATTGGTTTGACATCTAAAACAGGGCTTTGGAAATAAAAAAAGGAGTCTTGGAAGATATCTGTTAAAATATAAACATTCTAACATTATGTTTTCATGCAATCATATAATCTTATAAGATTTACGACATTTTACAAATATATGTATCTGTCTAAAGGTCTACCTGATGTCGATGAACTGTCTGTTATGACAAGACATGCCACATAAAAGGCATAGATTTCTGTTTGTAATAAGAACACTTGGTGCTATTAACAAAATTTGAGAGTATATTAAGACACTCTGCTATAACTGTAACTGCTACCTTGAATGTTTAGCTTCAGATTCTTCAGCTTTCCAGTCCTCTGAGGGCTCTTTCTCATGAAGGCAAGTGGAGAGGGAGAGCTGAATTAATTACTCTCACTCAGGCTTTGCATTGCCGTGCATTAGTCAAATGAATCCAAAAACCAGTTAACATTTTTCCACAGAAGTAACACATCAAAATGAAAGATACAAATATTACGCATACAGAACCCATTTTATTCTATTCTGCTTGTGTGCTACTGACAGCTAAGCAAGCAAATGTAAATTATTCCCTGACATATTCAGCCACTTCAGCCATCACTGCCTCACTTAATGGCCTGTTGTCTGAATTATAAGGATGACTCCACCCATCTCCAGGAGTCCTTCTTCCTAGTAAAGCAGCAGTGGCCAGCAACCTTCTTTCCCAGGGCTTTGGCCTCAAGGTAAGTGTGCCCAAGGAAAGCAGACCAGTGTTGTTCCCAGCTCTGCCCTGTGGAGCCATGTACCCAGGATGCTGTGCTCTGTGTTTCCCTGTAAACCAGTCCTTTGCTACTGTCCCACACTTCAGAGCCCACACAACAAAAAGCAGGGGCAGACAACATGTACCTTCTACACCAGAGGGCTTGATATCAAGAAAGCTGAGCTCAATTTCTCTGAAGATGATACCTGGTACCTATGGTTATCCAAAATCCGAGAAGAAAACTCTCTAACTCCTATGTGGTGTTAGAAAGTGGCTTTCCTTTATTCCTCACGATGTGCATCGAACAACTTGACAAGAAAGACTATGCTCTCAGAGTTCAGGTTCTATATTTATACAGTTAAGACATACATATGCAGTACTTTGGCATACTTTGGCATATGTATTCACTCTTTTTCAAGAGCACATAGATATGTGCTAATGCCCCTTTGGGAATGCTAAGTGGTATTCAGGGTGGTCAAGTGCCCACCTACTTCTTCCCTTTTTTTCACCATCAGTTTAATCACTGAACCCTTTGACTCACTTTCATTCACTTTTCTCCAGTTTGATTTCCATTGCTTATTAGACCACAGTGAACCACTTTTTAAAAACAACATATGTGGAACCTGAGGAAAATGTCCCTGCATATTTTGAGGCAAAAGATAAAAGCATTCTAATGTGACTCCAGTACTTCTCATAAGGCAAAATCATTGAGGAAGAAAACAAAAATATTCTATTATGTCCCCCATGCAAAAGTATTGAGGAAAAAACAAGGCTGCTCACCCAGTAAATCTGAAATGGAAAGTTTTAGAATTATCACTTATGGATTCCTTTTGCTAAACTTAGTTTAGATTGGTTCTTAAACTAATGTACTAATCCCTATTGCTAGGCAAACCAACCTATATCACTATCCATCCTCTGAAAACACAGTGGAAGCATCTTCCTTTCCAGTGTCTTCAGTCGTTTTTCACTGATGCTTGTTGATATCGAATTTCTGAAAGAACACACATATGTTTGAAGGAAACACTTTATGAACCAAGTTTTATTCATGTGGTTTAGCACTGAACTCGAAACAAACTCAGAAATATGGATTTGCATTCTCACCCCTTCAAGAGATTGGGATATTGTCATCAATGAGTTTGATTTTCACTCTTAATGAAGATGGGTTCATGCCCCAGATATGTAGAGGAATCCCTTTCAAACCATTCAGCATAGCATAGCTACAGAGAAGATAGGAGTATGGATTTGGGTTCAGTGCTGGCATGAAATATTTCACTCCCCTATTGTACTTGTTGTATTGACACTGCATGCAGTTTATACAGTATGCAGTGTGTTTTGCACTGCAAGGACAGGCATGATTTTCTGAAGCTGCATGCAGTAAACCAATTGCGATTAGGTATCACTGAACACGCAGTATTGTAGCCCAGATATTGCTGTACAGTAAAGAGTTCATGCAACATTATTCTAATTCAATCCAGTGCATATCTATGCTCATGCACATAACAAGCAGTGAAGACTCATTACACTATAACAGATTTAACAATAAGCTTACAAATACGAGATGAATTGCAAACTCCTTACCTGATCTTTGCTTTCTAAAAAGCCTGAGGGAAGAAATGGTGGGATCACAAAAGCTCAAAAGCACAGTGCACCTTTCTCTGTTCATGGTGACAAGTTTCAGATTAATGACTTCTTGACACCTGCATCTGTTAGCTGAGCATTCTTGCCTTTATGTCCTCTTTTTTCCTTCTCTAGATCTAAAATTAAATGCTTCTGCTCATCCTGTTCCTTTAGAAAGTCATCTTGACCTTACAAAGTGTTACAAGAATTATCACCTGATTATTAATGATGCACCATGCAGGTTCATATGGCTTCTACTTTTCATTACGTTAAACTACTGACCCTTGGCTCGCACTTCCATTTATTTGCTCAGAAATACATTACACTCATTATAGAATAGAATGAACTTGTTAGTACACTATTCAAGCTTTCCCATAATTAAAGAATCTTAAAACTTTAAATGTGCAATGATAAAGGAAAAAATATTTTATAAATTGTACTAAGCTGTTCATTTTTCAAGAGATTCAAAATTAGGATGTGTGCACATGAGTGCCTGGAGTGGCATGAGAGAGATAAGACTGCATTCTTTGGCTTGCCACTCCCCCGCCCCCCCCTTCTCTGGGCCATTGCTAGGAGGGGTGAGTCAACCCCCCTCGACATCCCTCCCTGTAGCGCATGTCATTGCATTTGTTTGCTCTTGCCACACCCCCTGTCCTCATTCATAATTAAGTGAATGTTCTCAAACAATTCTAAATAGATATGTTCCATATCAATTCCCCCCTTTTCTATAACCTAGCAATCTTCGTGTTGTTAGATAATATCATTCTGTCCTAAGAATTTATGAAAATACACCCCGCTTTCCATCTTTTGGCATATATTATGCTGTTTCCACGTCTCATAATTTCCACCTGGTTGTTTAGACGTACACAAGAAACAACGTAACATATGAATATTCCAAGAAAGAGTAGGACTAAACAAGTCATGAAGAGTTGCTTTAGCCAGGCGAAGTTTGGTAACCAGCTGGTTAATTTGTTCCACAGTTCTGTAAATCTGAACGAAGTATCGTAGTTGTATACTGAATTTAGATCCTCTTTTCCTATTGTCACAATTTTATTTGCACATCTACGCCTAACTCCTGCTCCACCCCATAGTGTCCAATTGGTGGAGGAAATCCCATACTAAGGAGGTTCCATTCCTCCATCACTTGGCAAGGCTGTACTTATCCAACAATTAATGAGGTTTAGGCTAGCCACTACTCCTTTAGCGATATTTAAATATGTATTTTCATGCCAGGCTAAAGCAAGTCTTATATAATACATGCAACCTAAAAAGCATATTCTAAACATATTGTCTCTTAATCCTTAGTTTCAGTGATCTGGCCTTCTTAATAGTCCACTGGAGCTGAGATGTCTTCTTAACTTGCATGTAGTAGATCCATGATGCTTGCCCTTTTATCTTCACTATATATATGATGTTCTGGAACCCCAAATCTTGGAATTTTCTCTTGTAACAATACATTAGTTACTTCCTGCACTTTGTTGGTCCTGTAAGAGAAAGCCTCTGGCCAACCCAAAAAGGTGTCTGTTAATACCAGTATATGCTTATACCCCCCTTTTCTTGGGAGTTCAGAGAAATCAATTTGCCACTGTTGCCCAGGATAATTTCCCTTCCGTATTTATCCCAACGGAACCCTGGGGTCTGTTCTATGATTAAACAAATCTCACACTGCTGTGTTACCTGTTTAATGGTGGTGTATAAATTCCAAGCCACAATTTATTGGCTCAGGTATTTATACAGGGCCTTGGTTACCCAGTGAGTTTTCATTTGCTCAGCCATGATTATGGCCCATAACAGGGAGATGGGAACTAATATTTTGTTCTCAACCCTAATCCACCCTCCTTTTCCCACCTGCCTTCCTAAGTCCTTTATCAGTTTTTGGTCCTCTCTTGAATATCTTGGTTCAGTTTGAATTTTACGGTTTGGCAAAGCCTGCACCTCCATTTATCCTCCGTTTCTGCCACTCTTTGTTTCTCGGTCAGCTAATGCATTGCCCACCTCTTCAGTTGTTTCTCCCCTCCGGTGGACTTTACAATACACGATAGCCATCTTCTCAGGTAGCTGTACCACTTCTAGTGCAACTGCTACTGTTCTTCCCAATTTCTTTCTTTCATTACAATCCCTGTTTCTTTATACTCTCCAAGCCTCCTCAATTAATTTTTCCATGTCCCATATTTCACTTCCTGTAATCTGTGTATCATTGGGAGGAAATAAAGACATTCTTACTCTGATTAGCAAAAGACCTTGGGAGGTGTAAACAAGTTTGGCAGACATGGAGGGAGAAAATTGAAAGATTGTAACTATTTATGTCAGACAGTACTTCTCGACATAATCACGAGACATCTAACTTGTACACCTGGCACAGGTATGAGCAGATGCTATAAGGGTCAAGCTGACCAGTGGTAAGCCCCACAGAACCTTAGGTGGCTGACAGAGGTGAGTGGCAAGGAACCATGGGTCCATGTGGACAAAGGAGCAGAAGACAGATTGCCAAATGATAAAAGACCCCATCAACTACGTTATGGATCTCGCTTTACATCCCGTCCAGGAACAGCAGAGACAAGCTGCGCAGAAGGAGGTGAGCAACAATACTGAGCTGCATTTCACACAGGAATGGTTCCATGGCAAGCTGGGAGCAGAGCGTGGTGGGTGGCACATTGCTGAATGGCTGCTGATGGAGTACTGCACCAAGAGGGGGGTCCCTGTTGGCTTCTTCCTCGTCAGGGAGAGTGAGACATTTGTTGGAGATTACGTTCTGTCCTTCTGGTGTAATGAAAGGGTGCAGCATTGCTACATCCACTGGAGGTAGGATGCTGGCATCCCCAGGTTCTACCTGACCGACAACCTAGTGTTTGAAAGCCTCTTCAGTCTCATCATCTATTATGAGGAGACACCACTGAGGTACAACAGGTTTAAGATGAGGCTAACAGACCCAGTACCTCAAACACCCACAACAGCAAAGAACATGCCAACCTCACCAGTACCAAGCTGAGCCTGTGCTGATGTGGGTGCCATAGGATGGCACAAAAGGAACAAGCCAAGCTCCAGCACCATCTCCTTCAGGGCAAAGTGGAAGATGCAGCACTGCTGCATGCAGCAGGAGAGTCATGTTTAATAAGGCACTTGAGCAAGTGCATAGTGTTCAAGTTCATCACAAGCAACAAGTATTTGTTCTGCACTAACAACCAAGTCCATGTCTAATTACCACAGTTAAACTCTTGTTCTTATTTGCCTTCCTCAAACTGTATGAGGACCTTTGGGCAGGATTTTGAAAGGGCATAGAGGGGTTTTACCAGTATTCCATAGTTGTATATCCATAGGTGGCACCACCTCATCATCCCTAGGAAAGTCTGGAGCTCCTTAGCTGTCTGAGGTTCCAGAGTCCGGCAAATTGCTTCCTTCCTTGTTGTTCCTAGGGTTCAGAATCCAGAAGCAATTTCATAATGCAAATAGGTTTCTTGTGGTCACGCCACCTGGGCTTTCTGTGGAGAAACTCAACTGTTAAGTCTGAGAAAGTTTAGTAGACTAATTGTCCTTGCTATGCAAACATCCTTTGTTTCAGTAGCTATCAGAAGGTCACTCATGTACTGTAACAGGTCCTGGGGCTGTATCCATTGCTTCAGATCTTTGGCAACTTGGTTCCCAAAAAGAGTGAGACTAATTTTGAACCCTTGGGGAATCAGGATTCTCCCACTCAAAGTCAAACATTAGCTGACTTCTGAGACTCAACGGTAGACAAAAGAAGGCATCTCTCAGGTCCAGAATGGTAAACCATGCCTATTCCCCTGATAATTTTGTGAGCAGCATATATGGGTTTGCTATCAGTGGGTATAAATCCTCCACTATTCTATTGATAGCCCTTAAATCTTGTACTATCCAGTAGCTCCTGTCTGTTTTTCTAACTGGGAGGATGGGTGTGTTGTATTTTGACTCACACTCCACTAACAACCCAAATTTCTGAAAATGGCCAATTATTGGTTGGATTCCTTTTCTGTCTTTGAATTTGAGGGGGTACTGTTTAATCCAAAACAGCTGGGCTCCCTACTTTACTCCAATTGCTATTGGTGCTGAATTCCTAGCCTTATGTGGGGTTTTTACTGCCCACACCCCAGGATAAATTTGATCACTTACTTCATCTGGGATTCTTGTCCCAGCAGGGGTAGTGATCAATGCTAAACTAAGTATCTTTATTAACTGATCTTCTTTTATCTTAAATTCCAACTTTCCTTCCCTAAACTTTAATTCAGCTTCCAGTTCTTCTAGTAGATGTTGCCCTAGTAAAGGCTTTGGTGAATTTGGCATGTACAAAATTTGTGTATCCCTACTTGTTTACCTATACTAAATTATAAAGGCTTAAAAAAGTAAGCCTTCTCACCTTGGCCAATGGCTTCCTTTACAGTTACAAATTCATCACTTACTAAGAGAAGTATTTAACACTGAGCAAGTTGCTCCAGTGTCTGCTAAAAATTCCACACTTTGCTGCAATTCCTTCTCTAACTTAATTTTCTCCACCCTTAACTGTTATCGCATCTGTTTCCAAATCCAGTGCTGCTTTTTGCACTAACTGCTTTTCTGTTCAATAGGCTCCTGGGCCCTTCCAGCCCCCCCAGGCTCTTCCTGAGGACAAATTTGTGTCCTAGAGCCCTATGTTAGTGCAGCAACAGCAACATCTGCTATATCTCAACCCCTCCCCTCCAGAGGCTTCCCATGCTAACACTGGGATATTAAGTTTCCTTAGTCTCTGCAGGTGAAGGTGATTCTTGCTTCCAATGTCCTGTCTCCTGCCTTTGCAAAAACAATCTTAACAGCAAAATGGTATTATAATTCAGAGTGCCATTTAAAAGCCATTTTTTCACCACTTTCCAGCCATTAATTACAATATTTAATTAAAGTTTTCTTGCTCACGGGGCCCCTAGGATCTCCAGCAATATCTTAAGTAGGGTTTGCCTGGGAACTTCCTTTCCCCATGCTGCCCTGTAGTGAATTTTATTGATTCTTTGTTACCAAAAGTCCACCCCTTATAGCTAGTATATTAATTTGACCTGAACAGTATTATAGTCAAGCCTCTGGTAACAAGTACAGGGTTGCAACCATTTTCGGGGTGAAAAAAACATCCAGTTATACTCTATTCCCACATTCACATCACTCACACCCTGGATCAAATATTTAGCATTCACACTACGTGGCAGCCACTTATAAAGTCTCCTTTGCTGGGAAATGGAGTCTGCCTACTTCCCCAGGACATGGAAACACCGAATTCCCTGGGATTATATTATAAATGGAATTCCACAAATAATTTTATAACAGAAACACTTAACGATTACAAAGATAACAACAATGACGAACACAGTTCTTATTACAACCAATTCGAACATTTACCCTTACATAGCTCCTACCAGGCCCCCTCCTGGCAGCTAACTGCAAATGTGCCCCCCACTGACCGGTTACTTTAAACTACAGATCTGGCACACCTTTGTTGTCACGTTTTTTCCAAAATATTACAAAGCTTACATTCCCGAGTGCATGATAGCCTCACTCTTGGGATGCCTCGTGAGTTATACCTGAGAGGTTCTCAGAATTCTCGAGATACTCACTCCCCTAAGTGGGACCCCTCTCCCAACGGGTGTTCTCCCACAGTGATGACAATCACTCAACTATTAGCAGTTGATCCACCCTCGGGGAGCACCCTCGCTCCTTTACCCGTGTTTAGGGCATCTCCTTACAACTTATGGGTCCCCTGTACCTGCAATATACCTGGTCCGTGTCCAGGTTTCTTTCCTACTCCACGGTGCCGGATCCATGTGAGAAAGCCTTTCTGAGAATCCTCGGGGCGTACCTACATGGTCCCCATCCCAGATCCAGCCCTGCAGGTCAGCCAGCTCTTCTGGCTGACTCAAGAAATGGACTTCCGGAATCAAACTATAACCACAAAGTCATTATAAAGCAGGTAAATTTATTCAGCACTGCACACACACACTGAGTGCAAGTGGAGTAGCCCCTTCTAGCCTGCACACCACAAAGTGACAGTTAAGGATATTAATAGAGAAAAGTTATACATATGCAAGAATAGGAGGGGATATTACAATTAATTCCAATAAATTAATTGTAGATTATTCTGATATTACATTTAGAATAGGATGTGATATTACAGTTGATTACAAAAAAGTTAGGCATAGATTATTCTGATATTACTGTTAGAATGGGAGTGGATATGGGATAAAATTGGGAATAATGAATGGGATAAAATTGATTCCAAGAAGTTATTATCATATTCTCCACTCCTAGCCATTAAGCCCAATTGCTGACTTATCATGACTTGCAGGTTTTATTTCCCCCTGTAGTGGAATTCCTAGGTCACAGCCTGAACCAATAGGTGAGCACAAGTGCCTGGAACTGCAGGAGAGAAAGAAGGCTGCATTCTTCAGCTCAAGTTCTTTGGCTCCCTTCCTCCCCCCCTTCCTTCTCCAAGCTGTTGCTTGGAGCTGTTTCCACAGTAAGGATAAAAAATACCTTTTGTCAGGTACCACCAAGTTTGACATACTCATGATGAGTATGACAAGTGAAAGTGTTTGCTCACTGCTTTCACACAAAGATAAATGTATATCTACAAGTTTAACATTTTAATTAACAAAAAATCAGTGAAAATGTGGAAAAGAAAAACCAAGTCATAAGTTAGATACAATGGCACTAGATGTTATGGATTGGTAGTAACTGTAATTCACGCCTTGATTATGACAGGAAAAAGCCCTGATCAGACTGTTAATACCTTGACTTCGATCCTGTTCCTGATGTTGAAATCATGATTTATGATTCGTCAAAATAGTTCATGCATTCATATTGACATGTATTCTCACCTAATATGTTAACTATAAAGGATGGAATTTTCAACGGTATAAATATATATTTTCTCATTTTCTTCCTATATGATATGGATGTCTAATCAACTAGTTAAGTGAAAACAGTAGCCAGATTTTTAAGTAATTGCTAAATGTTCACCAATGATGTAAGTGCCACGTGGCAAGCACTAATTCTCTTCATCACAGAGTTATCAGGAAGTGAAACTAATGTTTCCCCAAAATAATGCCCAGTATTTGCAGAAGGGCCAGTGACTACCCAATTCAATCACACGACTGAGCCAGTTTTGTTTTTTCATCTGTGAACTGGTGCTGCTCATCTTTCCTGGAGGATTTGTTCCTGCTCTGAGCCAGCAGAAAGATAACTTGATATATAAAATATGATGTACAAAATAACCAAGAGATGGGGGGGGGGGGGGGGGGCG
>JAPSGF010000061.1:420479-549139 GCA_035772895.1 Perdix hodgsoniae | reverse complement strand
AAAAAAAAAAAAAAAGGAAATGTAGGATTCTTAAAGATTGATGTCCTTTGCTGGAGCTCTGCAATTTGGAGGAAGAGCAAAGGCAAGAAAGCAAGCAGGTTCAGGTAGATGCTTCTCCTGAGAGTGAAGTGTTTTGTATGTGTCAAGCACAAAGAACACCAGTTAGGAAAAGATATATTCAGGTTTCCACACACAGCAGATAACTTGGGTTATCTTTTCTGAACGAATTCTATGCTGCTCTGCAAATATTGCATGATACCAGAAATAAGATTGGCCCAACATGGATCAGTTTCTTCTGTGATTGGTTTTGCAAAGCCTAGGAAAAAAACAGCATTATATTGAACAGTTATGATACAAGCTCATATCCATAAAGTAGGTTTGAATTATGAAGTAGTGGGTCAGAAAAGAATCAGAGCTGCTAGGAAGTCTCTTTCTCCAGATACTGAAAAAAGCACAGAGAATTTCACATGGCCCCTCATATAGAGGACTTTATGTAGTGCAGCTGCGGGGAGCTGACAATGCGTGGAGCCCAGTGGTGCCCTGCCACAAACAGCCGGATCACAGGTGCAGGCCTTGGCTGGCAGCAGGCCGCAGGGAAGGGCCTATTGCTTTGACAGGAGCCTAAGGAATCACTCAGAGAAGTTAGTGCAGATGGAGGTAAACTGAAACAATTATCACACTCGAATAGACATAGCTTTCAGGTACTTCCACTTTATTTGCAATTAAGGGGTTGAAAAGAGTTACAGGTGTCTCTTTGAGAGGGAACTGGTGCTTGTATTAATATGCGAATATCAGCTATAGTGATTCAAAACATACCTTGAAGCTTATGTTATGCTTCGTAGTGCACATGAGCAAGCTAGCTGGCAAATGTGAGTTTTAATAATTCCTTAATAGCAATTAGTATTAACTAATTGAAAAATAGGCACGTACATGAAATACTACATGATGAATCCTGATCAAACTGTTTCCTGCAGGTACGTAAGACAGGACATGAGGATTTCTGGATCCAGAGGAATTAATGAAATGCAGGTTAAGGTGCTAGATTCTGATTCCAATTCCAACTGAAGATTCCAACTTTAAAACAAGTTTTAGTTAGGAATAGTATGATCAGAATTATGAATTAGAAAGTTCTTGTTATTTTATGAATCAGAAAATAGCAAATGCTAAACAATAAACAAAACATGAAGACAGAGCTTCCTGCTTGAAAAAATATTCTATGCACTAGATGTGGTCAAAGGAAGATAAGCCAACAGTATGTCTGGCATGTAGTCAAATATGCTATAACATAACAGAAAAAAATGTGATTCAAAGTCTGTTTCACAATGAAAGCCAGAAAATATTTTGTATTTAAAGAGTTGTAAGACACAATACTTCATGTAAATGACACTGGGTTCAGATCAACAGTACAGTTAAGTTTATGCATAAGTATATGCTGAAGTATCAGAAGCAGAGTTGTGCCTATAGGTAAAATAAGAAGAAAACTGGAATGCTGTTTCAATGAAGGCATAAAGTGTAAAGAGACTGCACACACACACACACACACACAAAAAAAAAAAAAGTGTAAGTAAGTAAGTCAGCTAAATTCCAAGTGATCATCACAGATGTACCATAACATTGGAACTGTAAGTCTGACTGGGCATACAATCATTTTAGAAGTTCACTGTTGCTAATAACACAGAAATGTACACTACAAGTTTAAAACAATACAAAAAGTAAGAAAATTCTCAGATGCCACCATTGTCTATATTGTCTGAAATTCAGAATTCTACCATTAATCTCCCCTTGTGTTTTTATGTTCCTCATCAAATCAGTGTCTTCACAAGTAAATGATAAACATTTTTAGGGACACACAGAGTCCTATTCAAAGCTAATATATGCAAGGGTAACTCAAAGACATTGCATACAGACCATAAGAATGCCATTTTAAGTAAGTCATTTTACTCATTTAATGACAGAAATATTTAGCTATCTATAGTATGACCATGTTTTATGAAAGACTATCAGCAGCTGTGACTATGGTCATCTGAAATGTGATCCCAGTTGCTAGAAGATGGCAACACTACAGTTCTCTGCATAAATGACCTCAGCTTTTCAAGTGAAAGCATCTTCAAAATGCTATTTGATACTGTTCTCAAAATATATCTTAGAAATAAAGTGATTCAAGATCACTTCTTAAGACACTATACTACCTTTAAAACAATACCAGGATAGGTTTCAAAGAAGAATTGTAATGAGAGCCTAACATAAGCTTGTTGTCTGTTGCATGTTGTTTGGAAAAGAACATTCCATTCACTTCTTTTAGCTCCCTTGACTAATTTGGACAAACGTCTTGTAGACTTGCATACAGATTATAGACCAACACAGTTCTCATTCTTGCTAGGTTAAATGTCACTAAAGTGCTAGCTAGCTAAGTGCCTTTTGGGGCAGCATCATTTAAAAAACAAACTAAAATTTTCTAAGGCAGTTCCTGGCACATAAAACCCAAAAAAAAAAAAAAAATTAAAATAATTTAAAAAGAGAGAGAAAAGGAATGTATTCCTTAGACTCCACTGGAGCTATATTAATACTAGGTGTGATGTTTGCTTTTTTGAAGGCAAAAAAAAAAAAAAAAAAAAAAAAGCAGATTTAAGGTATCCATAAAATATTTACTGTATGTCTTTCTTTAGGTTTTTTCATATCCCTTCCTCTCTGTGGACACAATTCGCACTTTATTTTAAGTATATACTTGTATAAAGTCTTACCTTGTAATTAGTGCTCTAGTATTGAAGTCAAGAGATCTCATTGAACGCAAGACTTCTATACACCCCAAGTACTGCAAGGAAAAAGAAGCAGTTGATAAACATGTAATTATTCTTGATTTCTAAGATAAAATACTCACTGAAAGGCATTGCACAGTTTGTTTTTTTACATTCCGTGAATCCTATGTGTCAGGTAGATTTTTGTAATTATGCTCTTGTATAACACAGATTTATTCCATAAACAATTTCACTTAAGTATCAAGTCTGATTCAAATCTCTCTATAAGTTTAATCTAATGCCATTAATATACCTTGTTTGTAATGTGCTGACTTTTAGTTTTTCATTTTCCATGTTTTATTTTACATACAGAGCTATTTAAATTAAAAATTATATTAACGAAAAAAGGAAGTGCAGAAAAAAAATTCAACTACCGTTTGTGGGGGAAAACAAAACAAAACAAAAAAATTGTGTCAGGGAAGTTGAAAACAGCATCAGCAGTCTGAAGATTCCTTAATGATCACCTCAGAGACCACCTCAGTGAGATTTTCCTTAGTATTTTCATTAATGGCAACAGTATAAAGATACAGAAAAATCTTAAGAAAATATGCCAATAACAAATGCAGGGAGACGATTTCAACAGATTTATTCTAGAGAGGAGGAATATGAAGGCCAGCTAATATTTAGGAAAAGACCAGCCTTATTGGAGCACATTCCTGCCATGCATCTCTTTGAAAAACAAGGAGTAAATTGGAAAATGTGTTCAAATGTAATAGTAACTATTACAGGAGTGAGAAAATCTCAGGTGAATTCTGAACTTGCTTCCAAAAGCAGGGATAATTTGCACATGATAAAGCCTACAGCTATAGATACAGATCTCAACAGGTATTTGTAGAATGGCTTTGTATAATTCAGCTTCTGACAGACATATCCAATGGCAGCATCACTGCATGTACTGTATGCACTCAGCCATTCATGTGGCTTTTGAAAGTTAGGGGAAGCTGGGATGACTTTTTAGATAATTAACTTGATAATGCTATTCTACCATAATACCAATCTGCAGTGTAATCAAACCTATTTAGACACAAAACTGGTGCAAAAACCAAGTGAGGTCAGCATTTTGTATCTGCTTGGGACTTTTTCATTCTACTGAAAAAAAAGATTTTTTTCTTATTACTAGGATCTTCAACAGTGCTTTTTCTATAGAAACATATTTTACAAAGTGTTTACAAGCTGAGGAAATTATTTTTGTTTTCACATGTCAATTATTATTTATTAAATGTTTGAAGTTGTTACAACATTAAATAAAACAAACTAGAATATCAAATAACTCATATTAATTAAACTTCTCAAATTTGGATTATAATTGCCTGCAGTTTCTGGGAAGACCTATTTCAAGATCAATTTTATTATTATTATTACTATACTGCAATATTATCTTAGGTTTTCAGAAAGTTTTTAAAATCCTTGTGGAAAATATCTTCTTGATAGAGATCTGGCACACGGAGCTTTCAAAATAAGGGTCATGCTCTCAGGCTTGTTAGACTATTACCAATCTTGAAACAGTGAAAAAAGAGGCAACCTCCTGTATCTCATTGCAAGCTTCTTTTTTTAAGTAAATTTCTCCCTAAGCACTTAAACACCCAAAAATGTTGTCATGTTCTGATGAGAGAAGTTAAGCTATTAATTCTATTTTTAAGTATCTCAGAGGATGATTTGATTTTCTTGAAGATGAAGTTCATTATACATTGAGATAATCAGCTGAAGTCAGTTAAGCCATTATACACAAATTAATCATTTTGTTTAGTTCTATGATTCTTTTCTTTAAGTATTCCCAAATATTTATTCCATACAGCATATTTTTTTAAATTAAATATGTTGAAAACTGGTGAAACTATTCAAAGGCATTCCAGTGACTGTTCCTTACTGAAATACTTGTTCTTTTCAACATTTCCACTTAGGCCACTGATACCAAAAGACTCTTGAACTGTATTTGTTCCATCACATGTCTGTATTTGCCACAAGTTTTTCTAACGCTCAGAAATTGCAGAAATTTTGAGGACTAAGTCAAACACTTTAGAAGTAAACTCCAAAAGGTAGTTTCACAAGTGCATGCAGGCGTGCAAATAAATACGCAAACACATATTCACACATGTACTGAAATAAACACACAAGCAGTTAGATGAATATCCATAAACAGAAGGCGTGCAGTTAGACTCCTTTGAGTCATACTACCTGATCTGCATTAATGAAAGGAGAGACAAAACCAGACTGAAGGAAAGTCAGATGGAAAAATTTCTTGTACTTGCTTTATGTATAGCATGGAGACAGCTGAACACAACATAGTAAGGCTTGCAATTTTCCTGACTGATCAAGGCAAAGATGGAAACTGATTTTCTTGGATAAAAGATATGAACATTAATCACCATGGCATGTTTTTAAGTAATGAAATTACTAAAAAAACTGACATTCAAAAGGCCCAAAGGCCAACTACAGGGACGTATAACTCACCTACTGCTATGCTTCAATTATTCCCAAAGACCAACACTGTTCTCTAAAAATATCCATTTGAAGTACATCCTGACAAGGATCCACAGAAAGGAGACATACAACCAAGATAGCAAGTAAATTAATTATTCATTTATTTCAACAAATACATATACTGTTTAAAAAGAAATGCTATCTTTTGTTTTAGGCATTCCACGAAACATTTAAAATATAGTTACAAAACATTCTACTTCTAAGAGCACCTATTCACCCAACACTTAATGCACATTCTAACCAACTGGCTACTGTGCATCATGATAGCATCCCTCTAGCATCCTCCCTCTAATGCTTAATAAACAAATACACCAAACGTAGCTCACCTTCAAGTAGGAAAATTTGGGAGCACCAAGCTATCAGATAATGTTTTGCCTTATGTCTAGTTTCTCATATTTGAATGAGAATATTCTAGCTTGTATACCTTCACTGAATGGTACTGAACCCTAAAGTGACATCTTTCAGAAGAATGAATACCTCCCCACTGAGAGGTTTTAGAATCATAACCAGCACTCTGAAGCATGGTGTCACATTCTCCTGGAAACGTGTCTTCTACTGCAGAGTTTCAAAAATCCTGGCTAGTCATCATTTTTTCAGGTAAGCATAATAATTCCAGGTTTTTAGTTTATCCCACAGGCAAAGACTTTTTTCAAATTCCCTGAAGAACCTCTGTCTTCTGTATGACTCACTCAGAAAATTCTTGCTTAACAACTAAAATTTTTTTACAGTACTCAGGGCAAGAAAGGGTACAGAGTTCTTCACCATGTGTCAGAAGCAGACAGTTCAACAAATGAGGGTTGAGTGTGTTTGTGTGTGTGCAACAAGGAAAGGCAAAAGAGGGACGTCACCATCAGAGTTATCTTTTTCCCCTAGAACATGAAATCTTGCTCAGTGTTTCATAATGAACTCATTCAAAACACCAACTTACTAGAAGAAATCTTTCACTTTTTGTGTCAGAAGCTAGTAGTAGCAACAGCAATAAACATTTTTATAAAAATGTGACAACACTTAGGCACATATAGCACTGCAGTAGTCCAGCCTGGGAACAATAAATGTTTAAATGACAGGTGTATGGGTTTCACTGATTAGCAGATTAGTAACTGCCCAAAGGATGGGTAGCATTAAGATACACCTATCATCAACTCTCAGATAAAATAAGGAAACCTGATCCCTGAGCCTAAGCTATCAGAATATCATTAGTTCACCAAAGCGGCATACTTATTCACAACAAATTAAAAGTGGTTTCAAATCTGTGTTTCCAGCAACCTGATATAAATCTGAGTGGCTCACAGCACTGCAGATTGCACCTGCAACACACATAACCTCATACAAGTTATATGCTGACATGCATAACCATGCTGACATGGTTATGTCAGCGAACAGACACACACTTGGCAGTCAGCCATAAATTAGCCAGTGCCTTCAAACACTAAAGTATCTGAAATCTGCTCTAGCATTGCATGCACAGATGCTGATAATAGGCTAGGGGCCCGGTGAAAAACAGAGGCAACACCCTGTGATTCTGCATGGTGTTTAGAGACCTAATTTTTGAAAATAGAAAGCTCTGAAACACACTGTAAGGTACTCTGTAATAAGGTGGACAATTCATCACCCTCAGGCTCAGACTGTGCATTTACTTGTGAAGTATACAAAAAAAGAACATTTTTTTACTTGCCACATCTATATAGATGTGGACAGAGTTCTCATGTGTATTTGGAGTAATATCCTGACATTTTCATGATTTTTTTTTTTCTTGTTAGGTGAAGTAATAACAAAAAAAAAAAAAAAATCAAACCAAACCAAAAAAAAAAGATAACTTACCAGTTAAGAGCTGGCTATTGGTAATTAAGACCAGCTGATGACTCCCTATTTCAAAAGGAGAGCTTTTATATCACATTCAGACTATTTTGCTTCTATTGCAGCATACATTTATTTCTTCATCAAAACAACCAATCGTTGACATTTCAGATGTTGTCATTAACAGCCTAATAGGTTTGGGAAAAGGACACTAAGAGTTCCAAAATGTTCTATAAGATTTACAACTTATTAGCTTGCCTTCCTTCCTAAGCCCTATCAAGACTGAAATCTAGATGCACACGAACAAGCATGGTATAATACAAAAATAGCGACTGTTTCAAGTTAATAAACTTGTCCAAACATAACTGAAAACTCAGTCATAGATCTGTATTGTAAAAACTCATATTGATGCGAGAAAAGAAGAAAATCAAACAAAATAAAAGCAACCCAGGTCCTACATAGAGAATTCAGAGTTAACCACTTTCAAAGTAATTTTTGTCTTTGGCAAAATAATAAGGAGGAATTAACTTGAATCCTTGTGACATCACTTTTTACCACATTCCTAGCTTAACTGAATTTATTATTCCCACTTACTAAATTATTGAAAAGGAAAAGAAAGAAAAGGAATGCAAACAAAAGGTCTTTCCATTAATACAAAAATACTAATTAAAATAAGAAGTAGTAAAACATGCAAAATATTTCATAATCTTTTAAAATTTTGCTTTACCTTAACATTTACTGCATTGGATACCTTACTGACTGGAGTAAGGCACCTCAAATTCTTTGGACGAAGAGAGGATAGTTTATCATAATATACATTTACTCCTCCACTTCATCAGGACATTGTACCTTAGTTGCATGTATACCAACAAACTACATAGTACCCTACAGGAGAAAATTTACTAATTCTGTGAAGACAGTGGAATCTTAGAAGAAAATCCATAAAATAATCCCCCTTATTGGCTACTGCCTGTCTTCTGAATGCTACATTTTACTCATCCACAAACAGAGGCAGCAGGAGTCACTGTCTGAGGACACCTGTCTGAAGGAACGCAGACCTAAAGCAGCTCTTGCAATTTTTTTTAAGTCAAAACGGGTAAGAGTTCTACCTAGCATTTGAAATACATAGTTGCGTGTTCTGTTACCTGTAACAAAGTGGCAAATGGCAGGAGAACATATCCTACCACATCTGCAGAAGGGAAGTTAGGTTAAGGGTGAGGGTAGCCTCTATCCCATCTGAACAAAAGGATCACTTTAGAAGGTGGGTTGTTGTGAAGATATCTCCACATAGACAGGCTGAAGCTGTGCCATATATGTTTCAGCACTGCTGCAGACAGAAGTTAGAATAAGCGCTGGCATAATAACCAATTATGAGTACTGAAAAACATGGAAAGCTCTTAAGACTAAATTTACTCTTGAAAACTTTTAAATACAGTGTTACTGCATTCATACTGAAAAAGAGTATATATATATATAGGGATTTCATCCACATGATACTAGGAGCTCAGCAGCTGGGCTGGAGCCTTGGCCCCTGCAGGATCCGGACCAGGTCAGCTATTGCACTAAAGCATCAGACCTACTCTGAAACCAAATCAGAACACAGTGTCATAAGAAGTTTTCCTCTCTATCAGCAAAAAGCCAGCATTTTCTGAAGATCTGAACTCTCAATATGCAATAACCACTGTATTTAAACAAACAAACAAACAAATAAACAAACAACAACAATAAACATTAGTGTCTGCTAAGAGGGTGTTTGCCAAACCTCAGGCAAACCTCCTTCTTGTAAGTGAAAAGTAGGTGCGCACTATCCTGCCACTGCCTTGCCCAGTTCCAGCACCATGGATGTCTGCAGACACCCCTTTTCTGCAGTTGTTGCTGATAAAGCAAGGTGCCTCCTGGGAAATGGAGCCGCTTTTGGCAAACATGAGCTATCATCTTCTGAAGAGACAGCAGAGCAGTGAGAAGAAGGGCTCAGCACATACACAGCCATTCAGAGTTATGTCAGAGTATCCAGATATTTTAAACAGAAGGGTGGAATAGAAGATCAGTTCTGTGATATTTCTAACATGGGGTGAGTTACAATATTAGAAAAAGCTGTGGGCAGAAGGAAAACTGGATATTTAGAGAAAAATAAATTTGCATGAGCAGCACTTACAGAGCCTTCAAGTCAGCTGTTAGAGATTTTCAGTTTCTCTGGAAGTTTGGGATATAAATTTTTGTCTACAAATCCTCTACTTATCTATCAATTAACACATATTAAAATCTTACCTAGAATTAGTATTATACAGTGCATCCACATCATAAAGTATCATAAATTAATGTCATAGTCTGTTATTTGAAATTTCATCACTCTTTTGTGTAAGAAGGTACACTTGTAGTGACACGTTTCAGATATTTCTATACATATGGCTATTTTGTGAACTCCTGAACTAATCCTTTCCTGCAATTATCTCCAAAATGTAATGACTGCACTGAGCCTTAGGATGACCTCAGAGTACTGAGGCACACGTGCAGCTAGTGAGGGCTGAAGTCCCTTGTCCATGCACTTCTGTGAAGCCCTGCCACACCTAGTGTCATTTTCTTCCCTTCCCATATGGCAAGGCTCATCTTCAGAGACGCCCCTGAGGGTACCTGGTGCCTGTCTTCCACCAGCACGTGTTGAGGGGAATGATCTGCATCATTGCCCTGTGCTTCCCAAGTATCTGCATAATGGTGCACCTGCTTCCTGAAGAGCTCAGCAGTGTTGTAGAAATGAAACATGGGCAGCATCATTCTGAATGAGGGAAAGATCCTAAATGACATTGTCAAAATAACACACACTAAAAATGTGTCATAAACATATGTTGCCATGAGAAATAGAGAAACGCTTTTCTAATTATCATAGTTGCAAAACACTTTCATAAGAGACTGCAGGGAAATAAGACTTTATATATCTGTACCTTGATATATTTTGATTCACTGCCACCAAACAGTAAAAGTGTTTGTTTTGCATTTCAAGTACAAAATAATAAAAAAATGTTCACATTTTAAAAATTTCACTGCATGACAGTGAGTCGCTGTATATTTGATAGATGCCTAGCTTTAATTATGTAAATCCATTTACAAAGAGTTTATTGAAGATTTTCATAAAGGCATTCAGTCACATAAGTAAGGGGAAACAGACTTCCAGCAGGATTCCAGCAAGAGATAAACAACAGAACAATGTGCTTCACATTTAGTCAATACAGAGAGACTGTGAAACTTCATCTAAATAAATTCGTAAGTCTGATCCACTGCTAGAAGAAACAGCTTCTAAACAAAAGCAAGAAACTGTTGTTTTTTTTTCCTGGTTTTCCTATTTCTGCTTAAATGTTCTATAAAGAATCAATCCATCTTAACATTTAAAAAAATCCTTTTAATTTACATATGATATAATTGATATTATATTATATTTTTATATATATATATGCACATACAAATGCTATATATTGATTACACATTTGCAGAAATATGCAATACCATTGTTCTTAAGAATATTTATCAAGTATCATTCAGTCTGAATAAAAAAACATTATTTTTTTTCTCCTTTCTGAAAAACAGTTTATAGATAAACACCATTTTAATATTCTGTGGGCAGCTGCATAAATATAGTAACTTATGGAATATTCACTGTATATATCTATATGTGTATGTATATATATATATATATCTGTATCTATGGTCTTGAATGTTTTTGTGTAAGAAGTATTTGCCAACACTGGAAAGGATGGAAATTTGTTATCCTTTTCCTCCCACAGAGATTTTAAAAAAATAATCAGAAAAGGCCCCCTTTATTAGCTGGGGATTCACATAAACAGAGAGGTCTTGAAGAAAATATGAACACTTTGAATATCTCCAATTCTTTTTGAGAGTGAGTCACACAGAGAGAGAACCATTTGGCAAAGAAATTGCACTTCTGTGCCACCGTTATCAGGGCAGAAGGACAGAAGGTAGAACAGTACTGAGCAATTGATTCTACAGTTGTTAACATAATTCCCAATGCATGACTAAGATTTTATGTGATTAAAAATTATCACTTACTAAGGGAAATGTTATCTTAAGTTGTGCATCAGTGTACAATATTTTCTCCATGCTTCCAAGTATAGTTTTCCTCTGTTGCTAAAATATATTTTCTCTTGATTTTAAGAAAATAAACTTTTTCTACTAATTTTTTTCTACTATCCCTGTAGCAGAATTGTAGATATGAGTAGCCCTAGAAATCGTCATGCAACATTTTATCAGTAATTAAAAAAAAAACAAAAACAAAAGGCTATCTCCTAAATCTCTGTGGAAAAAAGAAAATGCCAATCTGGATACATTAATAATTATCATAAGATATTAATAGTGGTTTACATTTGTCCCCCATGAAAACATTCTGTCTGCATCTCACACTCAAGTCATAGAATAATGATTCAGAACTCCCAATAAAAAAAAAAGGCTAAGGATTCAGCTAGGGAAAGGAAAATATATTTTATCTTATCTTGAAATGCCATTTCTTAAGTCAACTCTAAAGTCTCACTTCTTGCTAGTAAGGAGAAAAATAGCATAGGGAAGCACATTTTCCATCAGTTGACTTTCTAATTTCCATCTCAAACAGTACCGAAAACAACCATCTTCAAAAAAAAAAAAAAAAAAAATCTTATTTCTTACTTGTAGCATATGAAAGAACGCTGCCAACATCTTGCTCAAAAATACTCATACATTGCAGATACTAAATGGAACGGACTTTCACAAGATTTCACGTTAAAAATACTTTTGTATGAGCAATATTTCTTTTTGTTCATATTTTGCAAACATACATTTCTGCATGCAAAAACTTGGAAATGCTAGAATCAGAAATGCATACATTAGGCACCTACCATTTTATATGTAAACATGTTTTGCATACTGCCTTTTTATTTTTTTTGTATACATTACAGGTTTTAGTGAAAAAAAAAGAGGTTGCATGTAGTTTAGTTCTATACCTTTCAAATGTAACTTTCAAGGCATATAATAGAGGATGAATGCAATTGCTGCAGTGTGACATTAACCAAAGCGAATGCCTGTAATATGCACAAGAGTGTCACACATAAAATACTTCATTTACTCAGGTACATACTGAAAATGAGTGAACACTTTCCAGACAGTTTACTTGCTACTTTGAATATTCACTAAGATATCTTTCCTTTTAAATCTCCATGCAGATTAGCTCTATAAACTTATGCTCTGCACCAGATTTCATCTAACGCAAATGTGTAAAACTTCTGCAGCCAAAACATTATGCTCAAAACCTGAAAATCATAATTAGAAATTTAAAATCATAAATATGAAGACTGTAGATATATCCATTTTTTGAAGAACATGCATCAGCTTAGACATTAAGTAGAACTGCTTGATGAATTCTACTTATTACAGCAAAGATCCAGAAGATGGGTGCATTTCCACTAAGCTGGGTATAAACGTTAGATAAATTTCTGAAAAACTGCTATGCTTTCAAAATTGTATATTTGAAGGTGTGATTCCAGAAGTATTCTGCCAATGTTAAAACCTGTAATTCAAAATAGAGAGAGGAAGAATCCTTTCTTATATAAATGCTACAGGTTTTCATTACAGGAGTTAATCTATGTTTTTTCTGAATCTTGGTCAATCTTCAGCTTTCTTGCATTTAATTTCTTGTGTTTCCTGAAAGAGTGCCCAAAATATGGCCCAGCATGCACAACAGAAAAGGGAAGGTTAGAGGCATCACATACCAGATGTAAAGCACTATAAATCTCTACAGGCAGCAGAGAGGCCTTGAGGACTCCTGGAAAGCTGGTGGGTATGATAATTCCTGGCAGAGCAGAGCAGGGGCTGGATGCCACCAGCCTTGCAAGGACGCATTCCTACAGTCCCTCTGTTGCACAGAGCAGCCCTGCTCCTTCACAAGAGGATACATCCTGAAAGAGAGAGTTGAGGGGACGGTTCTATTTACTTATTGGTCTCTGCCTATTTCATGACTATAAAATTAATTTACAAACATTTGAAAATGAGTAGAAGCTGGATCTTTCAACAATTAGGGTTTGAATTTTTTGTTCTAGAGAGGGATGCTATACATAACTATTGCTGTAACAAATGAATGGCAATAAACAGTGTAAAATCCACAAGTAATTTATATTGCATCCCTAAAAGCATTTTAAATAGCCTCAACCTTGTCTTAGCTTGAAAAGTCTGCTCTACAGGCTGAGCTATTCTTCACAAGCCTGATCCATTGTAAAAACACCCAGACAGATTACCAACTCTGAGCAACTGAAATATTTGTCCAATTGTTCTTTGAAACATTTTTAGTTATGTGTATGATAGGAAATCCTTCCTTTCTTCCAGATGTGTCAGGCATTATGTGCCAGGTGATCTTTTCTGACAATGATCACAAATGCCACAGCGTCACAGCAGACAGACTACAGCAACTCAAAGGCAAGGTCTGCTCTCCTGGACAAAGATGCATCTCTGTCCATCCAAAAATTTTACTATAATTTCTGCCATAAATGTGCTCTGTTTGCAAATTAAAAGAGCATTTTCCTACTCTTCCTGCTCAGTTAGGGATTTGGTAGCCTAGAAATCAGACTACCAGGGGTAGTTTATTTGCTTGCACTTGTACTTGACACTTGGAAATGAAGGATAGTCCCCATACTGCATGGCAATGGTGGCATTTCCAAAATATTTAATTTCTAGGAAAATTAAGGATACTTTTTCAATGCCCTGTGGATTACAGAAGAAACTTGTTTATAAGCAAAGAGACAGCTCTGTTTCCAGTAATTTCTTCATCAGAATCACACTGTCTCAAATGCCACTCAGGATGTTGGTGCCAGTGAGGCCTGTCCTCATATCATTTCAGTCCTAACAAGAGCTAAACATGAGAATAAAGGACAGTTAGTACCACAGCAACTCCAGAAGGTGCTGAGCAATCCCCTGGACACCATATCTTCCTTTCAGTCTTGTTACTGTTCTTTCTGGTATTTGGTTATTCGGTCAACTAGTTTAACTAATTTCAGAATCAGTTTCTAAGATTTTTATTTTTTTTTTAAAGCTCAAAATGGCTATGCTAGTAAATACAGTATGATGGTACACTGGGAGAAGAGGCCCTGGCACCTTTTTTCTATCTGTTTATCTTTACTTTTAAAACAACTATTTCTGCTTGCTACTCTTCACTAGTTTTGATTGTCTTCTCTTCTACCCATGTTTTAAAAGTTTCAGCTGCAACTTGTCTTGTCTGAGTCAATCTTTTCGGGCCCTAAGGAAAACTTATGTGAAAAAAAATCTATGGAATAAATATCACTTGTTAAGCAAACATGCTAGATTAGCCTTATGAATTTGTCCCCATCCTCCAAAAACACATGACACGTGGGATGTGGTTGCATCCTTGTTGCCACTGCAATGGCCAGGTTCTTCCCCAGAGCAGCTCAGTATAGACAGGGACAGTGCTTCACTGAAAGCTGTTGTAAATGAACAGAATCACATAAAACAGGAGTACATCAGGACAGTCCAGAAACACATGCAAGCAATTACTTTTTCTTCTATAACTATGGAATTTGTTTCATTGCCTCCTTTGCTCATTTCACCCTGCCTGAGCATCTGCTGCCAGGAAGGCTGCCCCTCTGAGGCTGTCCCAGGGCAGATCTACACTTTTTCCATTGCAAACATGAAGAAAATCTAATACTAATACGTTGTGTACTCACTTGAACGTCCTACAATAATTGAAGCCAGTCTGGAGCTGGTGTGCTAATGGAAACAACATTTCTTGATAGGTTACATGGGTGAGCAACAAAGGAGTCCCAGTAGCCAGGACAGGTGTCTCACTACTAGCTGAAAAGAAAGGTATGGATTTCCCCTGAAGATTCTGATTCATCCATGTGTTTTCTTTAAAGAGGAAGATATTGAAATTGGGCACATGGTACTCTTAAAATAACAACTATTTGAAGATAAAGAAAACTACAATCCAACTTCTAAGAGAAAGCAAAGAAAGAATTCTGTTTGTATTTTTTCCTCCTAAAAGGATTAGGTAAATTTATCTGTGGACTTTAAAACAGCATCAGTTTCATTTTAAAAAAGGGTGTCATTCTGACTTAAACTATTGAAATCAAGATAAATAGTGGCCAAACTCTGTCCTTTACAAAAAACCTTAGGTGCAGAAATGATACCATTTTGCAAATACCCCAGCTGTTCTGCAGACCAGATATTCACTTTCAGTGTTGGTTCTTTCACTACTGAAATTATCAGGTGCTTTTCTTTCTCTGAAAGGTGCACAAAAGTAAAGAAATAATACTTGATTCATGTCATTAGAATAATATTAACTGTATGATTTCTGTTTGTACGGTTTAATTTAATTTCTGTGGGAAACTCTGTTTTCAAATCAGTTCACAATAAAACAAACCCAGATGTGGGAAGCTCAGAATGGGATTTTGGACAGAGTAACAGGCATCATTTTTCATAGTTCAAACAACAGCAAAGTGACTGTGAAAGATACCAACTGATTGCAAAATAATATAGCATGCTGGCAGGAACCAACTGCTAAAACAAGTACTGTCTTTATCACTTTTTTTCTTCTTTCTCTTCTTACAAAATTCATGCATGCAGCATTAACAGCCAAGATGACAAGCCAGTCTTGTAAGTCTTTGAGCTCTGGCTAGTACTGTTTGGGTACCTACATAGAGGAGAGCAGAATCTCAACTAAAGGGTCTTTGTTCAGTGCTATTATCACAATTTGCCTGAAATACAAAATCCACATCTTAAGCATGTAAACTCTTTGGGACTGCTTTCCTGGTTATTAGAATCACATGCACAAAATCCTACTACTAGGTATTTACTCAGGTCGTAAAATATCAGTGATAAACTACTAACACAACTGCAACTTGACTGATAGAAGCAGAATTCAAAAATAAATTAAAAAAAAATGAAACAAAGCAAAAAAACTTTCAATAATTTTTCCATAGGAAGGAATGATAAATCTAGCACCATTTAGAAAGAAAACTAAAAATCCTTGCTGTAACCTTAATGTTCTTAAGAAATGAATAAAAAGGTTAAATGAAAATTGTCAATTTGGTTATAAACTTGACTTCACATCTATTTAAAAGAGTAAGAGGAAACAATAAACCCTCTTCAATTTTTTTCTTATGGTACACGAAGTACCTTTCAAACAGGTAAATGGAGACTACCATGATAAAGCCATGAAATGTGTATTTTACTGCTGTTGTAGGCAGCAGCAAATCCAATTCTTGTTAGAAAAGACGGAAAAAAATGGCATGTATGTCACAGTTTCTGCCACATTAATTCCATGTAAGGTTGTAATTTGCAGACTGGGTTAGCCACTAAAAAAGAAAGTGATGTTGTAAACTTGGTACCTACTTGCAGAGGATGTTGAAATTATATTAGCCCTGCACACATGCCGAAGGGAATACTACAGCAAAGTAGAAAAAGATACAGTAGAATCATATAACTCAGTAATTCACTTCATCCTTAAGCACATACTTTCAGCATATGGAAGTAGTTATTTCAAGGAGAATATTCTTTTAGGAATATTAAAATATAAATCACTGTTAACTCATCCCAAGACATAAAAGTGTTAAAATATTATAGAAATGATAATTTTAAAGAATAATACTTAGGCATTAACTCTAGCTACTTTGTCTTAATAACCTAATTTGCTTTTCACTGAAATATTATTTGCAAGGTTTGTGTAGCTTCTCTAAGATGAAGGCCTTTCTCTTTTCTCCCTATTATTACCTTTGTAACTCCTTTTTTTCAATATAATATTTACCCAAGCTTTTTCTATGCCACCAGGTTGTTTTCAAGGCTCTTTCAGAAATACTAAATACATAATTTTAACATTATATTTCAGTGTTTTGGCTCTATTTAGTTTTGAAAACTGCTGAAAAATGGAATTTTAAACTCATCAGCACAGTTTTACTGCAATGCCCATCCATGAGTTATCTAAAGGCAGTTGTATATTTGCTTCTTATCATGACTGTTGATTATACTCCTAGTTCAATGAACTAAAACCCAGAAAATCTATGCCATTACTCAGTTAAACTCATCACTAGATATTTGCCATTGGAAATAAACAGATTTTGTTGAAACATTCAACTTTTGTTACATTTCAGAAGTTAACACTTTTTAATTTTATGTATTTGACTCTGACAACCATTTAAAAATCACTCTGTCAGTCTCACTATGGAAAAAAACAATAAGCTTATCAATTAGTTTAATCATTACAAACTATTTTATTTTTTTCCATTAATCCATTATTTGTTAAACTGTTGAATGGTACTTTTAAGTAAAGTATCAGTACCTTGCCACTAAATGTCCCTGGTTTTGGCTATGGACAAAGCCTGATTTTTTACACAAATGATTGTTTTTTTTCTGTGAAGAAATTTTCCACTTAAAATAATGTACAAAAACTCAATGCAAAATCCACAGGAAGAAAAAAAAAATAAATAGAGAATATGCCAGTAGTTCAATGGCAGAAAATAATTCCATTGTAGCAGACCATGGAAATCAGAACACAGTTCCTGTTTACCACAACTCTACACTCCTTTTCAAGAATTACCATTACACTGCCCATTTACAAAATGGATAAGGAAAAACAACAAATCTAATGTTTGTCTCACTTAACTAATTGCATATGGATTTTGCTTCTGCAAAGCATAATAATAATTAAACATGGTGCCCGTCCCTCAAATAGTCAATATAGCCTTGAGGTACCCAAAGAATGCTTCCCTTCAGTGTACATTATCTATTGATTTGATGGTCTGAATGCATAAAAGCCTCGGGAACTAACAGTGTTTAATGATGCAGGAACCGCACTTCTCATCTATATGAATGCTGCAGTTGCTGAAAGAAATTCTGAGATACTTAATGAGCAGACAAATTATGGCTAAATGAGAACAGGCTTATTTTCATTCATTCATTAACTACTGATATTATGGCAAAGGGTACAAAATGTATAATTTCACCCTGTTTTAATAGAAACAATATTTCATAAAAAATAGATTCTGTAAATTCTAATGGCAGGAAAAAAATACTAGTAATGCAAACTGTATAAAGTACTAATGATTTATTTTGAAATTCATAATATTCATAATATTTAGAAATATATATATATTGGACATCACATATTGGAAATCAGCTAATTAAAGTTCTTGTTTTAGTATCAGTATTAGATAGAGGTTGATGATCAAATGAAAGTTCGCTCATATATAACTGTAATTTTCTTTCAACTCAAAGCATACATAAATTCAACCACTGAAAATCATAGAAAATGAATAATGTGTTTGATTTCAGGTAAAACAAAAAGAAGCCATGAATTGTCATAGTGACTGTCTGCCTACTTACAGTGCCCAAAGCAAAATAAATAAAACAGCTGATTTTCCTGACCTAACCAGAGAACGTTAAACAATTTTCTGCCAACTAGAGTATTTTTTGTGCAGAAGGGTCTCCACAGAGTTATATCTATCATTAATGGGACATTTTTATTGAGATGCTTCTCAAACAGTAAGAGAGAAGCATTTTATATCCGAAAGGGTAACAATGACTCTCTTTCCCTTTTGTAGTCACAGTAAATGTCAGAATAGTCAGGAAGTGGTATTTTAGATTACCAGCACTCTGAACTGGCCAACTTCATCTACCATTGCTTGCAAAACTTACCACTAGCAGAAAGACATGAAAGCTGCTTCCCAGCGTTCCAAAGGTTAAATATGCTTTTGATAATGAGACTTGAGAACTGTTGTTAAGAGTTAAGTAATAAGGCTGTAATTCACTTTTAAAGCATCCTGATACAAAGTCATACTTCGTATTGTAAACAAAACTTTTGCCCCCAAAATAAGGGGAGATTTAAAATAGGTCTGTAATCTTATTAACAGTCTGCTACAGCCTAACATGATGCAAAAACCTCTCAGCAAAGAAGGGTGACTGAAGAACAAATTGCAGGTGTTATTTTACACTTACGCTAGAAGGCATAACCAGTATCATACCTGACTGCAAAACTACACAGTACATAACCTATTCTCAGAGAATCTAATTTAACAGATCATTTCAAAATACTTTCAAAGCATACCAAAATATTACCCTGGAAACTTGTGATTTGCTGCTATTGACATGCAGTATCAGTGAACTAAAAAGAGCAATAACCTTAAAAGTGGCTGAATTCTAATTACGTAAAACAAGCATTTTCCTGCTCTACCCACAACAGTATTTCTATTTGTGGAACGTGATAAGAATTTTGATCTGTGCCTTATACTTTCACATTAAAAGCACACATGCCTTTAAAGGAATTTTCAATCTGAAATATCATGCAGGATAGATGGTTGTTCATACATCAGGCTGTATTTCTTTCCTATTGTATATTGCACCAGATATGTCGGAAGCCTATGCATCCAAGATATATAAAATTTACTAGATAACTGAAAACCTAAATTAGGAAGATGGGTGGGAACAACCAACACAATAGTAAGAAAAATAGCTCTTAGCTTAAAAACAAAATTTTTACCCAGCTGCAGAATATTATCTGACAAGAAGTCTATTTGCAGGTTTGAGCTGGTATAAGTAACACTGCTTTCCAACATTGCTTTTCTATATTTACATAACAAGCATTATGCACAAAAAAGGAGCATACAGATAGAGATCCTTTCAGCCCATCTAGCCTGCCATCAAAACCAGCACAGAATTTTTCATTGATAAAAAGAAGAGAATGGAAGAAATCAGACCAACCTTCACAGTGTACGTCACACCAGGTCCCAGGATCTTCTCACTCAAGTGCAGCCATCCTTGAGAGGGTTTATCGACAATGCTGCTCCTTTGATTCCAGTCTTCATCTCCTGGGTGCATTTCCTCTGACTGTGTTTTTCTCCCCATACTCATCTTGCTCACGTCCCGCTGCGAACACGAAGTGGCAGAGACAAGGTTACATGTGTTATCAAAAGCTTCTGCTGCTGAGCTAGAAGCACTCGAGCTTCCCTGTAACTTGGAGACTGCAAGCTCCTTCACTGCAGAGGACAGGTTTTTGATACCCAAAAGGCTGCCTGTATTAGAGAATTTCAAGTGGGACACTTTATGGATGAGGGTACACAGAGTGGTGGGTCCATCTTCTTGGTCCTTGCGAAGAACCTCTGGAGTGACCAGGTATGAAGGTTCTGCTGAAGTTGTAGCAACTGCTGAGACCTTGCTGTTCATGGACAAATTGTGAATAAGATCATCAATTGATGTCACTGAATCATTCCTGAAGCGGTTATACTTGGTACGTTGAAGCATGCCCTTCTATCTAGTTTCCTGCATATGTTCTGGCAAATCTGATGCCAATGCAGGAGATGCCTGTGCTAACATAGCAGGTGATTCGTAGCAACACAGGCAGAGAACAAGATTTTGGGGTAAAAAAGCAAACAATATGAGGAAGAACAAAAATATATATATTTTTAAGATATTCCTTGTGGTTCCATGTTAAGGTTAGGTGAAGTAACAGTTTTCTTTAACAGAGATCCCAGTCCTGCTTAGAGCTGCCAACTCGCTCACAGCAAAAGCATGACTCACACAAATGAGAAGGACCCTTTTCAACAGAAGGCTCAGTGAGCACTGCAAATCACTTCCTGTAGCAAAATAAATAAATAAATAAATAATAATAATAATAAAATCCACCCACTTACAGCACACTAGCACCAATCAATTCTCAAATTTCCTTATCCTCTCTTCTCAAACAAATATTTCCTTCTAACACTTTATTCCTCCCCCTGCCACTCCTTTTCATACCAAAGGCAATTGCCTTTAAAAAGGAATTAACAGCCTTTATAAAATACCACACTTTATTCTTCCATTTAACTGTTCTTTCACCTCACATATTTGTGAATCTATAAAGAAGATACATTTAGAAAGCAAATACCTGGATAATACACACACATATATATTCCCCTCTCTTTCCTCCAGCAAAACACAGTTACCTTAAGGGTTTTCAGAATACCTTAAAGCATTTCAAAAACAGATGATAAGAATGAAGAAAATACACTATTTTCCTTCACAAAAGCAGTCTAGCAGATTTTACAAGCTTTTGTGTCAATGCTATTTCTCACAGAAATTCTTACTTCCAGTTTTTTACAGAGAAAGCAATCCTTTTCCCCTACCTCACAGCAACCCTATGTTTTAATGCAGGATTATATAAAGTACCTATGTGTGAAATCAGTATTTTTCTGATGTCCAACAACAGGCATAAGAGATGCTTTTTCTTTCACCACTGATATTCAATCCGAAGAAAAATGTGAAATAGATCTTCCATTCCCTAGAATATTTGCTATAATTTTGAAAAACTGAGAAGTGAGGGGAATATTCAAAAGTCCATGAATCATCTCACTAATGTCCTGCAGTGAAGAATAAAAGAATACACCAATTCTTGTTAAGCATAAATATCAACCACAAGACTTGATCTGGGGAGGAGAAAAAAATGAAGAAATCAGGTATTTCATTTTTCTCTCTTTTTTGTTCTTTTTAAAATGCAAAGTGTATACAGCATTATGAAATACAATGCTTATCACAAGCTATATGTCTCTTTTCTATAAACTGACCTTCTTTTCAAAACATCTTTTAGACATACAAAAATACAGCATTCTTTTTTGAACAGACAAGTAACTGCAGAAAATTTTAAAGGAAAAGTCCTGTAGTATTCCTTCCCTCTCCCTTAATAAAGGCTACAGTATTCAAATACAACAGAACAGCTTAAATACAGCTACTTAATGAGTATATTTTATGCCATTAAATTAAATCAGCACCTCTTATCCCCGCAGTGATGAATAATGGCAGTATCAGTGTTTCTAGTGATCTGTGGAATAGCCTCTCACCATCACACTGCCAATCTGCTACAGCATCCTCACAGCATTTGTTCCTCTCTTCGTCCTCCTAGCATAGCAACAGCAGCTATGCATATCATAGCCTAATTTTACTTGTCTCAACTGCCCAGAAAACCCTATCACTCCCAAATGGCTCTCTTCATTAGAAGCAGCTAGGAAAACTGCAAAATGTGAATGAGAGTGTGTGAACGGAAGGGCTGGCTAGCAACCCCACATTTCTGTGAATGAAGCAAGGCCTCGCAGCCTCTACCATGCAATCCCTTGGGTACTCACCAGGCCAGCCAATACCAGCTGGCTTTGATGACTCATTCAGCGAAGGCTTGCTAAATGGTGGAAGATCCCATTCCAAGCACAGGTGGCATCTTTCCTGCAGTAGCACGAGAAAACAAAGCTGGTGTCAAGAGTGGGTGACAGCGCATTGTAAAGCCGCTATAGGGAAAAGGGTGTTGCAGAAGAAATGCAAGGGTTATGTGGGATAGAGGTGGCAGGAGAGGAAAAATGGGGAGCCAAGGCTGGGGTCTTTCCTGAGCTTTTGGTTTGGCTGATTCATTTGCATCCAGAGTGGGAACATGAATGTGCACATTTTGTTTGATGTTTAACTGCTCTGCCTGTATGCCAGCAGATTCACAGATCTGCATTCTAAGTCTATAAGGAAAAGGAAAAAAAACTGCTTGAAAAGAAAAAAAATAAAATAATAGCAGATATTTATATGCACTATTAGCACAGTAGATATCTTAAAATGTTTTGGTTTTTTTTTTTTAATATTTTAAAATATTTTAAAATGTTGTGATTATTAGGCCAGTGAGAGAGAAGCAGAGGGAAGAGGATTTATTTCACTTCCCAGACTCACAGCAGCAAGATACAATTCTGACATTGTCATACAAATGCTATCTAGACCTCCAACAGACTCTGAACTCTCCTGGAAATATGACATTTAATGCTGTTGCAGAACACAGCAGTAGTAGCTACAGAGTCCCCAAGGGCTTGAAATCTGACCTGATGGGAAATGGTTTCCTTTGAAAATCTGTCTCAAAACTAGAAAAAGTGAACATCTGAAAATTTAGTCTATAGTAATTCTTGGGACCAGAAAATGTAGAAAATTTTGCCCTGCAGGCAGCACACCCAAAACTCACTCAAGGAAATAATAAAAGTAGGAGAACTTGTAGTGGCCTTAAAATGCAATTAAAATCAGAATTCAGTTACTTCTTCTTATTGTCAGATCATTATGAGGTGTCTTCTGAGTACATGCCCATAGTTTTCACACATATAATACCATGCTAGCCCGCAACCTTTATTATTATTGTCATCATTACCAGAGCACTCTCAACAGCAAGGCATTCAATGCACTATTTCCCTCTAATCCATCTACAGCCATGCTAGGTCAGCTAGTAAAGTGAATCCAAGTTAAAACACGAGCCTTTTTGTTGTTCTGTTTGCAGGGATGTGAGCCAGACACTGGCACCATGAGTAATAAATGACCATGGAACAGTGAGTCCTTTGTGGACTCAGTAATAAAATGGCAAGTGGAACTTCAGTGTTGATAAATGCAAAATAATACGTGGCCCTAGCAATATACACATAAGAAGGGGAAGTAGCCACCTCTGACAATGTACAGCATTTCTTAGGAACTACCATTAATTTTGGCATCTCTGATTGTTCCTTCTTGCTTTGAAGTTATCTCCATTGGCTTTTTATAGGAATACAGACACTATTTCACATTGTTGTTTCTCTTTCCCTTTCGGATGGCTCTCAAGTGCTGTTTTCCTCCTGTATCTTAATGGCCTCTCCAGCCTGTATTTCAGAAGCAATAAAGTTTTATTACTCACAAAGAGGAGGGGAAAAAAAGATAATTGGGTGAAGATCAGAGAAAGGAAAGGGAGAAAATTCTTTTTTTTTTTTTTTTTTCTGTTTCTATTGTTGGGATGAGGCTTAAAGGGATTACATTGCTGCAGATGCAAAGGTAGGAGGCACTGTTGATTCAGGAGATGTTGTGATCACCACAAAGGGAAGCACAGCCAGAACCCGAGTGTTCCACCACTTTTTGATGGAAGCCCTCCTGAATGCAAAACAATAACTTCCAGTGAGTGACCCATATTTAAAGAAATGTTAATCATTTCAGAATGAGTAACAAAATCTTAGTACCACATTGTGGTAAATATGTACAGTAAGCAGCCAAGTTGGGTGATATTAAAATTGTGTGGAAAGGACATTTGCATTTCTAACCAGGGGTGGAAAAATTGATTTTGGACTAAATTTTAAAAAAGATGTGCATGAAAAAGACAACGGTTTTGGAGGAAACACTCCAAACATACTCAATTTAGGGTTAGTTGTTACAAGAAACACTGAAAGTGTCAAACAACTTTGAATACAGATATTGCCGTGAGTTTTGATTGCAACACACACAAAGCAGACATGAGGGCTATTGCAGTAGACCCTCCTCTTTACAAAAAGTCCTAGATTATCAATGCTGTTATATTTCAGCATTAAATCATCAGCATATAGGTTTATATTTTTTCTCCTTGTAATCTGGTAGGCACAAGGATTAATGCTTTGTTTTAGTAGACTATTTAATATCACAAGTGATTGACTGCTCACATTAAAACATAGCATTTCAATAGTCCAATGTGACGGAGACCAGCTCAAGACGCCTGGGACAGACCGGCTTAGGCTCTGGTGGCGCAAAAGCAAAGTTTATTGAAGGCACAGGCTTTTTATAGATTGGTTACACATCATTACATCATTTCATCACTGATTTGCTATTGTGGTCTAAGAACAGAAGCCTTCATGCTAGCAAGTTGTACTGTACTGTACTGTGAACCATATCTTACTTCTCTGTATTCCTAGTTGCTATAACAATACATTTGTGATCTGCTGCCAAGCCTTTCGGCAGGTGTGTTCCTGCAGTATAGTACCTATCCCTTTCAGGATAGACGCCATTTACCTGGTTACTGACCCTTTCAGGCCAGTCACGCAGTTTGCACAAACACAGTTCCCTACACCAATGGTTTCTAATGTTCTGTGAGGATACTTAATCTCCTGATTTGTTAATCGAGAGAGGAAAATACCAGCTTCCATACTCTGAGCTAGATATTTTCCGTAAATCTCTAACCACATATTCATCAGGCTTTAAACAGCTTTATATATGTGAGGGAAGCTCAGATGACATGGTTATAGACAAGCAAGAAACATTACAACAAGCAGCAGAGTATTATGATCTAAACTTCTTAAGCAGGTATGTAGGTATCATAGGTAAAGAAATGATTCTACTCAATTTTGATATATCCATTCTGTTTGTACATACTTAATACATCAGCATCTATCCTTCTCCTTGTCTCTGGCATACCCACACACAGCTCCTGTGAATTTAAAGGATGCTTTCACAGTCCTGACAGGAATATCCAAAGGAAACAAAATTTCCATCAGTGTCATTAAAAAGAGTCATGACTATGACAAAACAGTCTGCAGGAAAATAAATAGTAAAGGCTCTTACACTTTGAGTTTTTCACTTACTGGCTGTTTGAGGCAGACCTCAGCTTCTGTAAGATTATGCAAAAGAAAACAAAACAAAAACAAACTGAACACTCAAACAAAGAAAGCATGAGGTCTATTGCAAAGTCTGCAGTTCTGCTGTTGCAAAAAAAGAAGAAGAAGAAAGCAAGAACAACAAAACCTTCCAACAACTATTTTAAAAAATTTTAGTTGATTTATTTCAACAAAAACCTTCTGCAAATTGCCTTCCTTTCCTTTTCATTCTGTCCTCTCACACAATCAGTTTTGCTTTTCACTGTTTCTGTGGCAACCTTATTGCTAAGGGTTAGCTGTGTGAGTAAATTGGAACATTATCTGCAGTTGTGCAAGTTATTTCTCTGGAAAACCACATTGTTGGAAATATAACTGTTTAAAAGCAATCATTACTATTTACTAACGTTCAGTTTCTGGCTTAATTTGAAGTAGTCCAATGTAAATGAAAGTTCAAAATATGCAAAAAAATTCTGTGCAAATGTGCAGGTTTAAAGCCAGAAGCTGATCCTAAACAGGATAATTTCCGGTTGCTTGAAAATACTGGAACAATTCTGCCCTGAGAAACTTTCATTCTGTGAAATATGACATGGAAGAGTTGGTAGAGAATGAAACTTGCAACTCTTCACGCTGCATCAGTGTGGCTACTGTTGGCCTACTGCTAAAAGCCAGTACACAGTAAAAGTTCAGTATGAAGATGGATCTTACTACCAAATCTGACTGTGGCTCTATAGCTTCATGAGGCAGGGAAGTCCATCATAACCTGCAAATTAGCACTAGGTCACCTTGTAACGCTGAACCTGCTCTTAAGAACAACTCAAATTTTTATAACAAACTCTTATCTATGCTGTCATCTGAGGTGAGAGTGAAAATCAGCTGCAGCAATAGGGGCTGTACCTTCCAAGCACAATCTCAAGTGCAGCTGTATCTGTATGGGCTGTGGACAATGTGGATTCTCTTCTCTGCCTCCCCCATCTCACTTGTACCGAAGAACACTTCCACCCTCTCAACAACCTTTGTAGATCCATTGCTGCCAGTATTCATTTAAAAACTATCACTTGTTTTACTTCCAAATGAGCTACATTACTTTTTTGATATTCATTTTTCTCTCTTTTTTTATTTCCTTTTCTTTCTCTCTTGCTGTACTTAGGCTGCTTCACAGGGAATTTCTAGAGAACCTCTTGTGAGTGTTTTACATGATGTACCTGAACAGCCTCCCTCACCTAACCAAGCTAGCCGGAGGCACAAGGAGCTCTGCAGAATCACTTCAGACCAATGTTCCAAAAGAGTGACTGCAGGGACGCTGCTCTTGTAGGCACAGACTGAGTTCAGGTGCCTCACTTCAGCTCAAACACCACACCTGACCTGGAGCCTGTCTCACAGAGAAAGATCCCTCAGCCATGTTTTCTTCCACATCCAAGAACTATTGCATGGCTAACAAGCTGTGCAGCCCTGTGCAAGATAGCACATATCTGTCTCTCCAATGCTGTGATGCTCCAGTACTGACAGAAATGACAGTTCTCTTTGGCATATACACATTATCATTCAAGTATTTCTCCCTGCTGTTACAGGTGACACATGAATGAAAGATGAGAATAAGGATCGTACCATGTATGAAGATATGAAAGCTGTCATTCAAGTAAATGAAACCTGGAACTTAGAAAGCAAGATGGCAGATGAAAAAGAGACAAATCAGAAAATTAGATAAATCTTTATCTGTCTGACATAGGATTTTTATTTTAAACAGTTAGGAAGATTCATAGGAAAAAGTAAAGAGCAACATCCTTTACAAACAAATGATGCAAGAACTCCTACTGGTGAAGAATTATGTGAATATGTCTTGTTCACTGCTGGCAAAAACGCATAGCTAATGATAGCGATTGCTGAAAAATACTGTTTTATAACTGAGAACTTATATTATCAAATAGTGATTTGCTATTGTGTTCTTCGAATCTGTTGTAATTTCCATAGAAATAAATAGGAAGCATTACATTCGGACCTACTTTTCACACATACAACATATAAAACAATCACAAAACACTAGCATACTTACATAAAGGTCCTGACCCCAAAACTTTCTCTGTATAAACAGGACCTCATATTTGTCTGAAATTGTTTTTCAGTGAAAATCAGACTGCTCCTTCTTGTATTCTTTGTATAAGTGGTAACTGCCTTGTCTTTGCTGGTAATTGTTCATTAAAAATGATGAACTTTCTTAATGCTGTGTATTCCCCTCCTCTTATTAAAAAGATACAAGATACAATCAAAATGATAAGGACAGAAAAATAAGGAATAGTATAAACGGGTGCCTTTACCTTGTATTGTACATCTGCCCAAAATCCTGGAGGTTTGCATAGACATTTGGTGGCAGTTGCAAGAGCTGCTTAGCCTGCTTTCACACACCTTGACTTGTCATTACCTTTGCTTATGTGTTGGCATAAAATGTGTTATACTTCTGTCTGAAGAATAACACAGAAAAATAGTTATTTTTTCCAGACATACAAGATCTAGACATTGTTTCACTAAACAAAAAATTTAACTCAGGGCAGAGCAAATGTAGGAATAAGTTGTAGGCAGTCCAGAGATGAAATGTACTAATTGCACAGGCCAGGACAAATGCCTGATTATCTATTCTCACCCTGAAATACAATCCACCAGCTTGTGCCATTGAATTATAAAGGTTTTCTTGGCAAACAAGAAGTTATTCAGTGTGCTGTATTTACAGTGAAGATATCACTGATCACTGATTTTACTGAAAGAATTCTAACAGTTCTGAAGCAGAGAATATCCAGTAGTGGAAGGTTACTGGCAGCAGCACTCACCCCAGCAAATTGAGAATGTGGGACTTCTGCATTATTTGTACAAAGCACTGGTACTGGTACTGTACCTTCTCACAGTAATGCTGTTATCTGGCCTAAAGTAATTATAAAGTTCTTTCTGGATACAGCAATGTAGAAGAAGAAGTCATAGAAACATGTATATGTGCACACACACATCTGTACGGACACATGTACTTATGTCTTAAAGATGTATTTTCTCAGCTAGATTGTTCACCTTTCATATGTTTAAGATTATTTATATAACGATGTGAATGAGAAATAGGGTGGCCAACCTGCAAAGGGTCCGAAGATGAAACAGGGGTGAGTGGTAAAATTTACACAGCTGAGAAGTGTTTAAAGGGTAATTTAAAGGAACTGAAGTTTATAAAAAACACTGCAGTAATGTGAGGAAAGACAGGAAGTTGTAATGCAGCTGTGAATGGGAAGACAAAGAAACTCAGACTTAAGCCCCATGCTTTGAAGCAGACCAGAAGGAAGGAAAGCATAATTGACTCTCTAAAGGACTCCAAGATTAAAAATGTTGAGAGTGGATGGAGATGAAAATTTGTGTAGTGCTCTGCTACTTTCCATGGCATTTCATTTATTTCTTTGCAGCAGCAAAAGTATACAGCGATTCTCTATCTAGGAACACTCAGAATATCTATGTTGTATGCTCAAACAGTACAAGCCTCTGAGAACAATTAAGGCCATGAGAAAGGATGGAAATTACTGGTATTCTTAGGGTCAGCAGCTCTCCAAGGGACCGTGGCTATATGAATAACAGAATCACAAAATCACAGAACAGTTTCAGTTGTAAGCAACCTTGAAGACCATCTAGCTTCAAGCTCTCTTCTGTGGGCTGGAGCCAAGATGAACAAATAGAGAAGTGGTGCTGGCAGAGACACAGACTGCAGCTCCCACTTCCAGAAGAGAGAAAGAAAAAAGGGACACCGAAGATACCATATAGTCTAAGAAGGTTTGTAAGAGCAGTAAATATAGCAGAAGGAAAAATTCTATGAAGTGGCTCTGAAAACAATCAGACATTGCCTCCTGGAAGCAGTAGAGCTGTTGTCTCTGAGTAGTTAAACCCATTGCAGTAGCAGCACATCTGAGTGTTTAACTGAACTCTACTTTTACAGTCAACATGTAGGCACTACACAAATGTTGTCTGCTATAGTTATTAATTTAACTGTGACTGAAAAGGGTAAGAATGAAATTACTACATATCACTGAAGCAACCTGCTAGGTCTCTTCTACAACAGTTGTTACTGGCCTCCATAAATGGTTTTAGACTAGGAGCACTTCATCTCTCTAGCAACACCAAAGCAATGCCATAGCTTTGCTTTGTCCTAGCAATGCTGCTTATCTAACCAAGTGCAAGAAATTATCCAATAATGACACAATTTTTACATAATATTGCGTAAATACCAAAAGCCTGCTTTTGCACAACATGTGATCAGCATATGCCTGAACAGCATACCTAAACTGGCGGAAATCTGTTGACTAGATGTAAGCATTAGGACTGTCATGTGGCTATGAAGTCTTTAGAACTGAACTAAGAACTGGCATCATGTCAATTAATATAAAGTCATGTCAATTAATATAAAATCATAAATAAGTCAATTACACAAAATTATGTATCAGAATAAATACACGTCTACACAATTCCTGTGACTCAAATATCACTGATCAGACCATCACAGTGACAGTCACACTAAAGAAAAGGAAGATGTTAGATGGTTTTAGTATGTATGTATGTAGATGTTACAGCTATATGTGTGTGATTATTATGTTATATGTATGTAGACATTACAGTTCATAGATTGGCATTTTTTACCTTTTAATTTTGTTTTAACATTTTTGGGCAAAACAAAGCTTTCAAAAAGAAGTAAAAGAAGATTCTACTAGAAAAAAAAAACTTCATGTGTGCAAAAAAGCATCTCTAATACATCCTTGTAGCACTTTGGCAGGCACAGACCCTTTCATAATATTCACGCACAGGCATTCCCCATGATAAACATGAAACATCCGCCCTCTGCTGTCCAGGATGCAAAAGAAGCAGGAGGGTGCTTTTCTTAAGCGTTAGAACCCAAGATCAGCTAAATCAGCATCCTGAAAAGCACACCTTAAAGAGGATATTAGGAGAATTAAAATTTTACATCTAAGAACTGGAAAGGTCATATTATAGCAGAAAGAACTGAGTGTGGTCCATCTGAAAGTAATGTTGTTTAAGACAGCAGCAATGTCCTGCCTTTCATGTCTGTTCAGCAGCATGTTGCACTGACAAGTACACATTATCTCTGCAGTATATATACGAAGCAGTATCGATTTCTGCTTAGATTTTCATGCTTTTGAAGGACAACCATCAGTCTATAAAATATCATCAACAGTATCTGTTGTGGTATCCAGCCCAGAGAGGTTCCTCTGCAGCAGAAATGATCATAGAACCATTCAAGAAAAAGGAGCCAGAAGTCATTCACAGTAAAAAAGGATGAGGCATGAGCAATGTAGAGAGAACCATATGATTCATCTTTATGTCATTTTAAATTATGCCCTCAGATTATCTTGTATCTATAAATCAGCAGAAACAGCAAAAGGATGACTAAAAAGAGGCATGCTCCTCAAAACACAGACTGTAAATTTTAAAAATACAGAGGCAAAAGAACCTTCTATTTCTATTATCTATTATCTATTAACTTTCTATTTCCAACAACTGTTTTCCCATTTCAATCAACTTATTTGTAATTCAAGATAAAAATTCAAACTTCTCAGTACAGCAGAAGTCCAGAATCTTACAAATAAATAACTGTACAATGAAGCAGCAGAATATGGCAGCTTCAGAGATCTTGCTGAAATTTAATAATATGAATATATTCCTCAAGAACAGTTAAGTGTATTTTGAGAAAGCTATTTATTTTCTAAATCAACATTTGCTTGTTTTGAAAAAAACTCTGGCCAAAGTAAATTAAAATTAGTTACTAGAAAACTAGCACAAAAATGTCCTTTCATTTTGAACAAACAAATCAAATTAATATTCACCATTCCTTAGCATGCTTTCCAGTCCCTAGTTATCTTTGTAGCAATTCAGTAACTCTATAAGTCTATCTGTGTATTATTGTTCAATCGAACATCAGCCAGTTTTAGCTAAGTACCACAGAGTGGACAAAGATGTCAAGTAATAACATATTTGTAGAGTAGGCAGGCAGGGAAAAAGGGGACATTCTGCCCTCTCTCACAGAGAAACGTACATAGCGGTATGCAACAGTCCTATGCAGAATCTAAGTAAAAAGTAAATTTTATATTATAAAATCTAAATAAATAATCAAACAAAATAAATTTAGATTATATCTAAGTAATTAAAATTATGTCTAGCTAGGAAACAGTCTTTTAGACAAACTATACAAGGGAGGCTCTGTAAATGCCTTCACTCATAGAAACAGCTTTAATTGAATGTTTTAAGCTACCTGCAAAGCCAGTCACAGGATCATCATAGAAACAGATACTCATCCAAAGAAGTAAAATATTTTTCCAAGGCCTGTTCTTCCATAATACCCTTTCTTTCATAGTTCATGTTTTTGATAAACACACTTTACATGTTGTTATGGGAAATTTATCAGTACTGTGAAGAATCACAGACTGTGCCCAAAACATCTGCAACATAAACAACACGATTAGCAACAGTTGTTTTGCAATCATTGTGTTAAAGACATTGTATTATGCTGCAGAGTTGCGTTTACACTTTGGAATAAAAACTGATTTTATAATGCAAGTTTGGAGCTTCAGCTCATGGGTTTTGTTGTTTTTTTTTTCCTGAAATCCTGAAATTGTACAGACGCCCTTAAGCTACCTCACAAAGTAAAGCAACCTGCTTTTAACCCTTCCTAAATAACCTTCATAGATGTTTATGAGAATCACTTGGCAGTACCTTAATATACTACTGTACTTCAGTACACTTGTTTTCATTATTGTTATTTTAATAAATATTCTTCATGCTAACACTCAAATATTTAAAACCTGTGTTTGCCAAATTCCACATACTGAAATAATTAGAACTCAGGATTTCTCATAATTTTGGCAGTTTCCAACCATTACTCCAGCTGTCCACGTGCCCATTCCAATAGCACTAAATATGATACTGTATAATTAGGAGTTTACTAATAGGCTTGAATAGTTACAGTCAATAATTCCTAGAACAAAGGCAAAAATAAGTCACTTAATAACTACTCTGATCTTTCACATAAAACATCTTTGCTGAGTTAGTTCTTCACTGCTACTAGACTATTGTGTATTTTCAAGGAAAATAGTTATTTTTTATGAAGAATTCAAAGAACTGTCACAGCTCTGGTAAGTTGCTATCATAATCAATTATTCAGTTGTTTACTGCTTGTAAGCAGAAGCAAAAAAAACATGTCAAGTTATACTTGGGAGTCTGTTCTTAGGATTATATAAACTATATAAGGTCTGTATCAAGCTTAGATTTTCTGGGTAACTCTCAAGGCTAAATCATCCCATCAGCAGCTGCCAGTGCTGGGCACACTCCTACATAATGCACATTAATCTCATTTGTAGATTCGCCTCTACCTGCAGTGGCTGATGCAGTGCAGTCAAATAGTACAATAACATTATTCAACAGGAGGCTCAATCTGGAGTCAAAAACACAAATTCCTCTGTGCTGTTCTGGATCTTGATTATGGTTGCCAGAACTAACAATATTTATAATTATAGCTTTTGATATGCAACTGTGGAAACTCTACTTAAAGGAAAAAATGGAGGAAAAAAAAAAAAAAGGAATCTGTGCAGTGTATTACTGCCAGTGAAAGTGGAGGGTAAGGGAAAAAACTTAGTAAAAAATGAGCTGCAGAGATGTATCCTAATCTCAGCCTTAACGGCATCAGTTTCTAAAATATTGCAGAGTAACAATTATTTTTTAATAAAACAAATGTTCACATGTGTAATAATTTTACTGTTGCTTTGATGATCTTCTTACACCCAGGTCAAGTAAACAAACATATGTACACATGTATATAAGTACAAACACAAGCATAAACACACACAGGGTTTCTTCCTTGTTCTATGTGTGACCAATATACAGAAGGAGTTTATTTTTAAGGCTCCTTTTCTATATTTATATACATTTTTATATATATACATGTTATTTGTACAATTCTAAATAATTCAAACACACTGCATAAAGATCAAATAACAAAACTAGCAAACATCTCTAATTCTGTAATTCAGTTAGTTTGTCATCAGTGGGAAATAAAGTATGATGGGCAACAACATACATATTTTTTCATGTAAGTTTCTTTTTCTTTACCACTATCACCTGAATATGCATTTTCATCGCAGAATTAACTTATCGTTATTTATAGCACATAAAACTCTAGTCTTCAATAACTATCAGCTAAAATTAGCAATTACGACAGATTGCTTTTAAGTTCACCAAAGACTGTCAGATTTAAAAATATGTAGTATTTAGTCATGCCTTTTTTTCCCTCTTAATTTGAAGTAATTTTACTTCAGAACAGATCAGACTCCATGAGAAATTTGAGAGTACTTGATATGGAAGATGATTTTGGTACTTGTAGGGTTAATCTGCTGAGTCGTGACTACTTGTAGCAAATTCTCTCCAAGGATAAATAATTAAAGCTTCAAGAAGAATAAGCGCTCAGGAAGTGGTGGAGATTGGATGTGTGTAGGTGTTGAGGGCATTCATTTTTATCCAATCACTGAATAAAAAGTACATTACTCATGCAATTTTGTTCATTCACTGCTACGTGATCTGCACCACAATAGAAGACTGCGGCATCCAATGTATGACTGAACTGATTAGAGGCAAGGAGGAGACAGCTCAACACATGGGAACAGAATGCCATGTTGTAGGTGACTACTTAGCCTTCAGTTTATTAGATGAGTTAAAGCTCTTGTGACTAACACTGAAAACACACAAGAATACAGTTTCTCATAGATTTTTTTTTCCTTTGGAACAATAAAATCAGCAAATATACTTAAAGTAAAACTATATTCATTTTCTCTTCAGCTTAGATAACTTGAGCAAGTTCTTAAAATAAAAATCAAATAAAATAGAAAACATTCATTGATTAGCAAAACAAACATAATGCACTGACTGCAACTTTTGAGGTACAGAATTTATGATAACAAAATATTTCAATAAAGTGAACAGTTTAAGGTGTAAAATCTACAGGAAAATAATCTTCACAGTGAAAAATAAAAAACGCACATTAAAAAAAAAAAAAAAAAGAAAAAAAAGAAAAAACCAACCCTTTTGTGTTTTCCTGGTGTTTTATTTAAGATTGTTGTGTATTCCTGATGGTTTTTCAGATGTCTTTGCCTTCACAATGTTCCATATTTATTTAATGTGGATTCTCTCTTTAGCTTGATCTATTGTGTGTCTGTTAAAGACTCCTTTAGAGAAGTTGTTTACTTGCTTGAACATTTGTTTAGCATACATAAAAGGTGAAAGTCAAACAATATTCTAGTGAAAAAAATCTACAAATAAACATTGAAATGCTGTGTATCTATAATCCTTAATTGAAGACTATGGTTACTGGAAAGCAAGGATCCTGCTAAAAGTGTTCCTGTCACCTCCGTCCACTACCTACTCACTATGGTAATTTTAAATACCAGCTCAGTCACATTACTCTTAGCAGCAAATGTTACAGCTTCTTATCTTATATGCAATTTAGACAAAAGTAATTTAGATTTTAACTCTCATCATGAAGCACAATAATTCTACAGAAAGGATTGAAAGCTGAAGAATTGCATGTTGGCATTTTTGGAGGTGCTGAAATGTTACTAGAATTAAACTAATATTATTTTGACATAAATGACATGAAAACACTATCCAGCATATATTCAGAGCAGATAGGAACATGGGAAAGCCAGAAATGAAACAAATTTTAAAACAGTAAACACTGTAATTTAAGTATCCTTCCCTAAGAAGGGTAATGAAATAAGTAATCCACAGAGAAAATGGATGGAGATATGCAATAGAATGAAGGTTCTAAACTACATATTAAGAGTAGGAAAAGAGAAAAGTCCCAGACATGCAGCTAAGGGAAAAAAAAGAAAAAAAAAAAAAAAAAAAAGAAAAGAAAAAAAAAGGAGAGAAAGGTACAGGGAGAGAAAGAGAATAGGGAGAAACAAGTAAACACACAAAGAGACCAGAAATATCTCTGAGGAATAATTTAGCAAGAGGCCAATCAGAAATTGGGAAATATATTAATGACTGTATTTAGACAATTTTAATTTAGAAATAACTAGTAAATTTAAAATAGCCAAGTCCTCAAAGAAAAGTAGTTTTTTGTCTTGAATGGAGCAACTATGTTTCTTAATAGAGACCTGAAAAAATCATCAGAGACTGATTGCAAAATAATAATAATAATAATAATAATAACAACAACAACTTAGTATGTTTCTAGTTAATACTTGTTGCTTACAAAGGATTTGTTCTCTGCTTGCAATTTGCAGCAAAGCATTAAACAATTTATTGGAGAAATTAATAAAACACGGGAAAATAAACATTATGCTATTACACACAGAGAATGTGGAAAAGCTCTTATAGACTGGAATGGTCTTTCCAAAAGCACTGCTTTGATACAGGTACACAAGTAGGAACCAGCATAAAAGTCTGGATAACAGGTCACTCTTCCTCTACCTGCATTAATGCTGAGGATTGTGCTTCCTAGAAACAGCAAAATGAAGATGGTGAAATTTGTCCTTGAATCTTTTCCTTGATTAACGCCTTCACTGAATCCCTACTAGAAAAATACTGTAATATCATTAGATATAATTAATATTAAAAAAAAACATAAAATTGTCCTGCATCCCAAAGATGTATTAATAAGACATCTGCCTTACATTTTGAAAGAAATTAAACAACATAATGATAAATTATTTAATTAAACACTATTGATGTTGAAATCTAAAATTATCCAACTCCCTGGTAAACTCAACTTTGATGTTAACAACTGTGCAATGAAGAGAAAACAGTATTCTTAAATGTTGATAAAGAATATAATATTAACCTCTCTGTGCTTTTTCAGAATTGTAAGATGACTAACTAGAATGGTAAAGTAACACAAGACTAATTCTCCATTTGTCATGGCAAGGACATAAACTACTGATCAAATTTGTAACAGGTTCAAAGTTTAGTCCAAAGGAAGTTACATGTTCAAGAAAATCTCACTGCTGATGCTAGTGAAAAAGAAGACTGATTATTTTATCAAAAAGAGGAAAATCTCCCAGTATCAGTGGTGTAGACAAACAAAAGACTATTAAGATTTTCAATTTTAAAAAATTGCTAATATCAAGTAGCTTTTATGACTCATTGTTGCCATTTGTAGTATTGGTAGAAAATTAATTCCTAGATAGTGATTGACCAAGCAGCTTTTCAGGCATTCAAATAAAAGGGATGAATGACGCCTACAAATACTTGCTTGTAAACTTCAAACATGTTAATGAGAACTTAGTGTGTCTGAAATAGCCACAGAAAGGCAACTCAAGTATAATTATTGCATCTCAGCAGAAATGCAATGTGACTGTAATAGCAGAACCATGTGTATCCTACCTATATATACCATATGTTTCTGACATTAATACCTAGATTGGAAGTAGGACTTTTTGGGTGTAGTGCTGATTTTGTATTTGAGTGGCATGTCCACTAAATCCATTTTCATCACATCTAATTTCAGTCATTTATTGGAAGGTCTTAAGTTAGTCACCTGAAATGTCCTAAACAGACTATTGAAAGAAATAGTCACCTGTACAAGGACTAATCAGATAAACTCTTGCAGTTGAATTACATTTAGTGAATGTACTACCTAGTAATTCAGACAGAAGCTAACTGAATTAACAGTTCAAATGTTTGAATGGCATTCAGAATAAACAAATTCTATCAAATAATAAAATGAGTTTTATATTTCCCTCCCCTAGTTCAATCTTCACATGAGCTGTTTTTGTGAAAAGCAACTCAGTCTTTTAATCATTATTACTTCTGTTTTTAGTATCTTCAAAAATAGATCATTCTTTCTCCTTTCACAACTTCTTTCTCTAGGTAGTAAATGAGAAGTAATTTATTATCTAGGAGACTAGCACAACAGTCTTTCAAAATTAAGGTGGATGAAGAGCTTGTAATTGTTCGGCGTACTTTAAAAACATCAGAAATTCCCAAATATTATGGCTGGTGTTTAAGGATCTTCTCTTCCCACAACCCAAACGTCTTCTCTTCCAAACAAACTATTTTGTAAGATGAAGCCTGGGAAAATAACATAGCATTTGTCAATTTTATTCCAAAAAGCTTAAGACTTGAAAAAATAACTCCAGCAAATAACTTGCTGACAGGTATAGTTAAACAACTTTCCCAAGATAAATGATGATACGGTAAAAAGGAAAAATGAGGACATTATTGGCTTTTCCATTTCAACCATCAACAAACTGGCAATATGAACACTGGAAGCTATATACTAAATCTGTATAACATAAAAATACATATTCTAAGCTAAATATATTTTGCTAAATAAGCACGAATGTATGGAGTGCAAATGAAAAATAGAAGCAAACAAATAGGGAAAAAAAAAATCCTACCTGAATTTTAAACATCTTTAGATATATCACAGAATCGTAGAATGGCCTAGGTTGAAAAAGACTACAATGATTGTCTAGTTTCAACCCCCTGCTATGGCAGGGTCGCCAACCACTAAACCACGCTGCCCAGAGCCACATCCAGCCTGGCCTGGAATGCCTCCAGGGACAGGGCATTCACAACCTCCTTGGGCAACCTATTCCAGTGTATTACCACCCTCTGCGTGAAAAACTTCCTCCTAATATCTAACCTAAACCTCCCCGTCTCAGTTTAAAACCATTTCCCCTTGTCCTATCACTATCCACACCCATAAACAGCAGTTCTCCTTCTTGTTTAAAAGCTCTCTTCAAGTATTGGAAGGACACAATGAGGTCTCCCTGGAGCCTTCTCTCCTCCAAGCTAAATTATCCCAGTTCCCTCAACCTATCCTTGTAGGAGAGGCACTCCAGCCTTTGATCGTCTTAGTGGCCCTCCTCCAGACCCACTCCAAGAGCTCCACATCCTTCCTGTACTGGGATCCCCAGTACTGGGATACTGCCTGGATGCAGTACCCCAGCTGGGGCCTCACAAGAGGATACACAACCCTGCTTCCACTTTCTGTACATTTCCCTCTTTTATCTCAGTTTAAGCTGCAGGTCCTTGCACATCAACAACACTCACGTGCCTCCCCTGCTCGACTTCTGCTGGGGAATGGAGAGCTACTGTACTCTCAAAAGGGTGTCCTTAAAGAGCTGCCAGCTCTGTTCTGTGCCCATGCCCTTAAGGAGAGTTTCCCAGGGGATCCCACTCAGCAGTTCCTTGAGCAGCTGGAAGTTTGCTCTCCTAAAGCACAGGGTTCTAGCTCTGCTTTTTGTCAGGCCCACATTCTTCAAGATCACAAACTCCAACAAGACACTGAGTTAGAGGATGCCAAGACAAAAGAATGTAACAAGCAGGATGAGATAATAAGTTGAAGAGCACAAGATGTAAGGGGTCCATAACATCACTTGGTTTTGCTAACTCAAAAGAAATTCACAAATAGCATCACTTAATTTAACGTCTTGCTAGCTCAAGGGGAACTTATTGCTTAACCTTTTGCTAGCCCAGACACATTCTCAAAAGGGAGCCTTCTCCGGTCAGCAGGAAAGGGCCCCTAAGAAAGCAAGGGGGAGGAAAGGATAGGCAGAATTAGAAATTGCTGAGGTATGCAGGGTGGGAGAAGAGCTCAAAACTGGGACAAAGGTTGGAAGGACATGGCGAGGAAGACATCTGACTTCATCCCGGAATAACCACCAGAGGGAAAGGAAGATGTTGAGCCTTCATCCAATGGAAGCTGCTGTGCATGCACTGGGGAGGGGGACAGTGTGTAAATGAATTCCTGGAAAAGTAATGAATATGTCAATGGGTCTTGGGTAACACTGTTGAATATGTATGAATTGGCTTATAAATGTATCGGGACCCTGTTCTCTGGTGTGCAAACGAGGAGGAGTGATCCCCCTTGCACCCGGTGTGTGGTGCAGTGCTGAAATAAAGATGTACCTGCTCTTATAACCTTACATGGGTTGGAAAGTTTGATTCCGCAAATCAACATAGTCACTACAGCCCAGGCAGTTCTCCAATCTTAACCTCTCTAACGCTCTCCTCTGCATTAATGAGCACCAAGTCCAGTAAGGCTTCATTTCAGGTTGGTCCATCTATTACCTGGACCAGGAAGTTGTCCTCGACAGGCTTCAGGGATGTTCTGGATTGTCTGCCACCCACCATGCCACTATCCTAGCAGATAGGATAGCAGATCCATTTCAGCAGGAGGCTGAAATCCTCTACCAGGACAAAAGCCCACAAGCACGACACCTCCTGCAGCTGAAGTAAGAAGGCATCGTCAACAGCCTCCTCCTGATCAGGTGGCCTGTAGCAGACCCCAAACACTTGATGCCCTTTACTGGACAAATCCTTCATTTTTACCTACAAGCTCTCAACCTGATCACAGCTGTTCCTCAGACACAGCTCTTCGCAATCTACCCACTTCCTAACATGGAGGGCAACTCCACCACCCCTCCTATCCTGTCTATCCCTTCTGAAAAGCCTGTAGTCCTCAATCAGGGTGTTCCAATTGTGGGATTCATCCTACCATGTTTCCTTGACAGCAAATAGGCAAACAATTAGGAATTAACTTTCCCAATTGTGCCATGGTTTCTAGCTCTTCCTGTTTATTTTCCATGCTGCACACATTGGTATGGAGGCACTTCGGCTTAGCTACTGGCCTTGTTGCCTTCTCAGAGGAGCCCTCCCTAGTACCTCCAGAACAAGACTGGAGTTTTCCCTTACCCCCTCCCAAGGTGACAGTGTTCCCAAGTACTTCTCTGTCACTAGTACACCCCATTCCCCTATCATATCTAGTTCAAAGCCCTACTGATCAGCCCAGCCAACTTGTTCCCAAGAATATTTGTGGCCCTTCTAGTCAGTCGGCTCCCTCCCACCGTTAGCATTTCCCCTTTCTCAAGGCTGTGTCCCAAGCCATAGTACCCAAAACCCTGAGTACAACACCATTCGCAAAGCCATTCATTCACGTGTCCACCCTCCTCCTTTTCTATGGATCTATGGAGTCACCAACTGAGGACAGACAAGAACACAGCTTGCGCTCTTGATCCCTTCAGCAGTCTTCCCAGAGCCCTGAAGTCCCTAGAACTTCTTTTGCTTATCTCTTCATTTCCAATGTGGAAAACCAGTAGTGGACAACAATCTGAGGGCTTCACCAGGCATGGGATGTTCCCAGCAACATCTCTCACCTGGGCAGCAGGCAGGCAGCACACCTCCCTGTGGGACGGATTAGAGCGGCATATTGGGCTCTTGGTTCCCAACAGTAGGGAGTCCCCTATGACAACAGCTCTTCTTTTTTTCCTGACTGACACTGCAGCAAAACGGGGAGCAAACTGGCCAACCTTGGGCAACCTCTCCTGCACAGCTGGACTTTCACCAACATCCCCCAGTCCGTCCAGCTCCAGAGCCTCATACCTGTTATGCAAGGGCACCTGGGAAGGTGGGACACGCTGGGGCTCATTGCCCCAAACAGGGTCTTGTTTCCATCCCTGTCTTTGAGGTCGCCACTTCCCACCTGACTGTGAGACAGCAGATGATCCCCCACTGCTTGAGGAGCATCTCCCCCGCACCCTTCCTGTAGGGATGGCAGAGTGCAGCTCCACCAATAATCTCCCTCTCACAATCCCGGATGCTCCTCAGGCTTTCTACTTCCTCCTTTAGCTCTACCACCAGGCTGAGCAGATCATCCACCTGCTCACACCGCGCACAGCTGGCGTCCCGGCTGCCCTCCTGCAGCAGTGACAGGGTCAGGCATTCCCTGCAGCCTGAGACCTGAACTGCGGCATGGCCGTTCGTGCTTTCACTCTGAGTCTCCACTTCCCCTTTAGCGGCAGCTCGCCGCCCTGTGGGGACCACGGTTGCACCTCGGTGCGTCCAGAGAGCAACGACCTGTTAAGTGACCGGTTAAGTGCTAACCCCCTTCCCCCATGGCAAGGTGCCCCGCCCTGCCTACTCGCTGATCCGCTCGGGGTTTGCCCTGAAAATTACTTGTTTCACAGCGAGATAACAACCTGCCTCCCTGTGTAGCCGCACGAGTGGGTGGCTTGTCGTTTCACCTCGTCTGAACGGCCCCCACACACCCTGACTCCTCCCCTCTGTCTCTGGTGCGTAATGGTCCATGTAATTATCTTCTGACTGCTCAGTTACTAAACAATCAGTAAAAAATATTCTGGGGAAGCAAAACAAAACAAAACAAAAAAACAAAACAAAACAAAAAAAACCATATTTCCTGGCACAAGAAAGCATACCCGCAGCAGATTGAAGTCTACTTGACACCATAGCTCCTTGGAACACTGACCTACAAATCCTTCCTCATTATCAGTTTCTGCATTTTAGAAAATGTCATACATAAGAAATATTAAGACTTTATTTTGTATGTTAAAGAACTTGTCATATACACTAGATTGTAAATTTTATTTGAAAACAAACGAGCAAACACACTACTTTATTTTTCTTCTTAAGAATCTAAGAATTTTGCAATAAATCTTATAGGAGACTTTTCTACTACCATATTCAAGGCTCCACTACATTTATTGGGATTTACTGATTTACCAGGATTGCTGATAGATACACGTAACACGTGATAAACATTTCAGAAAAGGTATCATATTTCCTTATCTCCATTGTGAAAGGATTTGGAGATGAAAAAATACATGAATTAATGAATAAAAATGTATTTCAAGTATAAAATGGAGTTGTATTTCAGTTGTGCCATTAAATACTTTGCTATTTGGTACTCAGTGGGATGTAACTTCCATTATGGAACGTCTAAGAGAAAGATCAGAAGCAAACGCACATTTCTCTTGCTACTATACTATTGAAGAACCAGGTAAGACCAGCAAAGCCTGTTAATTAGCAACAATGTACAAACAGTGCAAGATTACAAGAGTCTTTCTCATTTGCTTTTGAATGTTTATTTTAAACTTCAGCACACTAGAATCTCCGTATTCTTATCTTTTTTGCATCCTTGAATAAAGTTCACTTCTGTTCCCTTTTAAGCTCCATATAGCAGCTACAGTTCTCCCCCATCTCTCTCCAGCAGCAGCAGTGCAGCTGTTTGCTCTATAACCTCATCTCCTCTTGAGCTTCTAAATTTAAAGCTCTGTATAAAACATTATGAAAGGCTTCATCTTAAAAACAAAACTGGAACACTCCTACTATCATCTTCACTATTCATATTTCAATGACATGTGTCACGGAATACAATATGATCAAAAAAGACACCATATGAAAACAAACCAACCAAGCAAACAAATAAAAAAGAAGTGGATACTCCACAGTCCAAGAAAATCTGATATAGAAAGGGGCTTCACACAGGACCAAACTGTCCCAGAAGATATCTGTGGAGAATGCAAACAAATATGTAAGTACGTATTTTGGCCTATGGACTGAAAAATATATTCTTATTCACTCTTACTAAGTGCACATACTTGCTTAGTACACTACTGATGGAAATTCTTGGAGAACTAGAAGAAGGAAAGCAATTTATGCAAGTAATCCACATCAATTCTGCCTCAAATCAACACTGGATTTCAACACTAGAGAACATATGCTAATATGTCATGCATTCAGCAAAATCATCAAATAAAACTTTATGCAGAGCGTAAAAGCGAGAAGAAGGTGATCACAGGACATATAGGAACAGAATAGTGTTTTTTCCCAGGCTTAACTGGAGGAAGATAATTGAATTCTCTGTTTGTTCACAGAAGACACACAAAGTTAAGTAGGTTGCTCTGAAAGTAATACTACTTATTTATTTTTATGGAAACTTCAACAGATACAATGAACACAAAAATACTACATGATAGAGCAAATTCTCAGCTACAAAATATGATTTTTCAACACCATCAGCTATCATTACACCAGCAGTGAACAAAAGCCTGCATGCTGAGCTTCTAAAAATCTGCAAGCGGAGGTAACCTACTGTTTCACAGATGCTATGATGACATTGTTGCTAGGAAAAGGTTGCCCACATAGTCACCTGTCATTGGCCTGAACATATTGTTGGAAACATCCAAATAATTTTTGGTCAGGACGGTATCTCTGATAAAAGCAGATTCTATTCGCGATTGCAATGGCGGGCGTCCTGCAAGCAGGAGCGCACCTATGGACACAGCGTGACAGTTTTTATACCCTTTTTCCCTTTGCCCATCTCCCTGCCCCGTTTCCCCATTGGCTGGGTACTCCAGGTTCACAATCTTATCACAACTTACATTTGTTGATTCCTGTGTTATCTGGTGTCAGTCGGTAGCCATCCTGTTGTCTCCAAGATGTCTCAGTGCTCTTCTTGTCGTATTGATGTGGTGATTTTCTCCAAAGTCCTCGTTAAACAAAGAGCACCGGGGGGGGGTGCCAGGCATTCCTCCATACCTTCTTCAGACACTCCCTGAAGCATGTAATATATTGTCCTTTTAACTTGAGCAGGATACTGTTGCAATGTGTGTGACACATAGGTATTACTTTTGTGGAAGATCTATCTAGGGGATTACCAGTAGAAAACTTATCAGAGAACCCCTGATAAAGTAAAAAGGCCCCTGAAAAGAACTATTAGTTCTAATAAGGAACCCAAATGGTAGAGAGACCATGAAATTAACAAAATTCTTATTTTGTTCTGATGCAGAAACAACATTCAATTCCCACAATATGGAAGTCAGAAGGCACCAAACCTAAACAATACAGTGAGTGCGGTAGGACAGTCCTGCTAAGACTGGCTATGTGCTCTACAGTTTTAAAACTGGCATGGGATCTAGCATAATCGTGCTTGCAAGAGAAATGTTGTCTTCTTCTCTGGCCTGCTTCTGGAATATTGAGCTTTCAGCTTAGCCAGTGTCGTAGGACCCAACTGGCACAAACTTTGAGATATTCTAATGTTGCCACCATTGACTCTGATACTCAGCTCTGCACACAGTTCCCTGTTCACAATTGGATGAGCTGACTGAGATACTGAGTAAGGGGAGGACAAGATAAGGGTTAACCATTGTTTAGGAATATAGGTAAGCAGGATGTGTGGTCAGATAAGAAAAGGACATCTGGAAAGTCTGTTTACACAAGGAATGGGTCAGGATGGGATTACTACTGTCAGAGACAATGGGTCTTCTCTCAAAGGAGACCCCCACTGCTCATGGTGAGGCCATACGTCAGGAATGTAATGAATATGTATGCAAGTTGTGTATTGGTTCGGCCTATATCTGTCCCAAGCTTTTGCCCTACGGTGTGCGTGTTAGGAGGAACGATCCCCCGCGCACCCAATGATACGCGTCTCATTGAATAAACGTACCTGCTTTATAATCTAACTCTGGGTTATAGAGTTTGATTCCGCAAATCAATACTCTTCATTTTACAGTATAACAGCTGCACATGGCCATCTGCAAAGTGACTTGTCTTTCACATCAGTGTTCCCATTGCTGAAACACCCTCCACTGCATTGTGCTCACATTCACTGTTTGGACCGCATAATCAGAAAGTGTTGATGAACAACAGTGGGTGCAAGTTTTTCTGCATGGAGGAATTCAGCGATACGCCCTTACTTCAGTGAACCTTGCTTCATGCAACCTCAACCTTGTTTCATAAAACCTCATTACCCAGCTCATCTCCAGAAAATATAATGACATTATATTTAGTAAGGCATTCTGAAACAGAGTAAAGTCATTATTTTGGCTATATACAGATCAGATAAATGAGAGCACATTTAACTAATAGACAATACATTACAGGGCTGTTTGCTTTAATTTATCATCAATCATACAGAATGTTTTTATAACAAGTTTATTTTAGCATTATTCTATTCCAAAATTCTTCACTCAAACCTTTTTTTTTTCTTCCCATCCATCTAATGATTAGAAAAATATAGCAAAGTACCAATGGCCGTACTTGCAGTGCTATAAGACACACTCTATATTAAAGTTTTCAGACTGCTCAGGCCTAAAAAAGATACAACAAACAAACAAACAAACATTCCAAAGATATTATTTTTGGTGAAATCATATAGTTTTAGTATATTTTATATTAAAATTTTTATAATAGACTGCAGTCTTTTCCTACTAAAGGCAATGAACTATTCTGTAGATTCAACACACTTCACAGTTTGAAATAAATTTCAAGTGCTGTCAAACTATGACCTGGCCATTTTGATGTCTAAATGTCACTGCCCACCATCCAGCTACTGATGTGAATGCAGTTGCCTTACTAAGAAGCAAGCAATACTCACAAGGACTTTGAGTCACAAGGGGTTAATCTCCCTAGACTTCCTTTCCAGTCAGATGAAAAAAAAAAAAAAAAAAGACTCAGGAAAATTCAAAACAGTTTTCCCTTTATAAAGGTATATCTTTGTCACAAAAGAGATATAGATGACTAGCTATACTATGATTAGATTGCCACTGTGCCCTCAAAAATCAAACCAGTTGTGATCTTCATCGAGAGCTCATTTAAAATTAAACCAGTCCTGAACTTCATAGAGCAGCACAGATTAGTAACTAATATGAAGAAGGAAACAGCATGATGAAACCATGGTTTTTACCTCTTACGTAGCCTTCTATCTCATAAGAAAAAACACTGGTCTGCATTACCTATACTGTATTCATTTATTTCTCCGAGCTCGAGCCTACTGAGGATGGGCCCACTTCTCAAGCCTGTCCAGGTCCCTCTGGATAATATCCCTTCCTCCTATTATATCAACTGCACCACTCAACTTAGTGTCATCAGCAAACTTGCTGAGGATGCACTCAATCCTACTCTATAGGTCATTGAAAAAGATGTAAAAAAGCACTGGTTCCAAGACATACCCTTTCGTGACACTACTTGTGATGGGGCCTCCAACTGGACAACAACCCTCTGGCTGTGGCCTTCCAATCAGTTTGTATCCACTGAATAGTCCACTCTCAAATCCATTTCTCTCCAACCTAGGTATAAGGATGTAAACTGGGACCATGTTATAGGCCTTGCAGATGTCCAGGCAAACAACATCAGCTGTTCTTCCTTTGCCTACTAATGCTGTCACTCTATCATACAAAGATGTCAGAATGGTGATCAGCAGATAATGCTGCAAAATACGACGTTTTAGGCTTAGAGAACATTGATCAAGTCCAACTGCAAAACACTATAAAGTTTGTTTTGTTTTGAGTTTATAATTCTATTGTTTGACTTTAATATATTGCTATGTCTCTCAAATCCTCTATTAGAATTTGCCTTGCTTTTAAGCTTATTCACTATTATTTCAACAGTTCTAATACTTTCAGACTTAAAGCCCACTTTTCAATGAAGATTGGCTATCACAGGAGGAATAGCAAAATCCAAGAATAGGCAAGGTCTGTGAAGATAGGCACTCTCCTTCCTTAGATAAGGAGATATAGCTGGGAAAAAAATAGATGAAGTTTCAAACTAAGCATGTTACCAACATGCATCTGTTTCAGAAATGAAGTCATCCAAATAAGTATTTTTTTTGGTCAGATTTACGATATGTCCGCAAGCAGCAAGAGTGCAGCAGAACTGAGTCTCGTTTTCAGTCTGACAGGTGAGAAAGAAGACACAAACAAAATTTATTTCAAGTCAGAATCTTCTGTACATCTATGTTATAACTATTACTTTTTGTACAGATACTACACGGGAAAGGGTAATGAGAGAATTTAATTTGTGGATATTTTTCTTTAGATGAACATCTAAAAAACTTCTTAGGACAACATGGGTGGAACACCAAGAAACTAAAAATATGTACCTAATCTCCTGCATCTCCTGTAATGATTGTCCTAGTACCCAAAATGAAGAAGGAAGGAAGTCACCAGGAACACTGAAAGTTGGCAGATACAAACATGGATAAAAAAATATAGAATTAGCTTGCAAAATGGAGGATTCAAAGTCACAGAAAGGAAAACTAATTATTCCATGTAAGGCAACTACTCTGAAATATATAATTCCACTGCAATTTTTTTTTCCATAGGTCTACTTTGAGATACTGTCATGTTGCACAGAGAAAAAACTCTGGGCAGGACTGTGTCTCATCTAACAGTATATTCTGGTACTTGATTCTCCAGATGTTATATGGTACCATCCTGAATTTGCCAAATGAACATTGGTTGATATGGAAATAATCATCTAATTTCAGCATTACTGATTTTGGTTAGTACGGTAATATTTGAGTGTGGCTCTTCAGATCAGAACTGTAGTCCTATGATAAGGTTCAGGGCACTCTTTACAGGAAAATTTATAGGGAGAAAATGTAAGAGAATTAAATCTCCATTTAATGACATAGATCTATGCTAGTCCAAAAAGATTAGCCTGACCTCTGTGCATGGGAAGATCATGGAGCAGATCCTCCTAGAAGCTACGTTAAGGCACATACAAGATGAAGAGGTGATGCAAGACAGCCAGCTTCACCAATGGCAGATCTTGCCTGACCAATCTGGTGGCCTTCTAGAATGGAGTGAGGGCATTAGTGGACAAGGGAAAGGCAATAGATGTTATCTACCTTGACTACAGCAAAGCCTTTGAATGGACCCTTGCAACATCCTTCTCTCCAAACTGGGGAGGATTTCAAAGATGGACTGTTCAATGAATTAATGATTGGTTGATTGGTTGATTGGTTGCAGCCACAGGGTTGTGATCAACAGTTCTGCATCTGGGTGGAGGCTGGTCACATGTTCCTCAGGGGTCGGTCTTGGGACTAGTGCTCCTCAACATCTTTACCGGTTACATAGACAATAGAATTGAGTACACCCTCAGCAAGTTTGCAGATGACACCAAACTGAGCAGTGCAGTTGATACACTGGAGGGAAGGGAAGCCATCCAGAGGGATAGCCTGGAGAAATGGGCCCATGAAAACCCAATGAGATTCAAGGGTCAACAAGGCTAAGTGCAAGGTGCTACACTTGGGCCTGGCAACCCCAGATATTCATACAAACTGCAGGAAGATCTTGAGAGCAGCCCTGTGGAAAAGGACTTGCAGTTCCTGGTGGACAACAAGCTGGACATGAACCAGCAGTGTGTACTTGCAGCTCTCTGGGCTCTGCAGGCCAACTGCACTATGGGCTGCATTAAAAGAGGAGTGGCCAGCAGGGAGAGGGAGGTGATTGTCCCCCTTTACTTTCAGCTTTTGTGAGGCCCCATCTGGAGTACTGTGTTCAGGGCTTGGGGGCCCAAGCACAAGAAAGATGTGGAACTCTTGGAATGGCTCCAGAGGTGGGCCAAAAAAAAGAGGAAAAAAAAATTTCAGAATTAGTTTATCTTTAAGATATCTTTATAAAAGAAAGAAAAAGTTGTGTTAAAGAAATCCAGGCTTTTACTTCTGAGTGTATTCAAAGGAGGCTTATACGTAGGCTGCCATTAAGGTCAGTTTTCTCTCCTATTCAGTATACATGGGAAAAGCTACATAGAGAAAACATCTTCAATGCAGCAGAATCCCTTTGTTGAAGTGTTTTTCCATTTCTGTGATAAAATAATGCCATTCCTAACTAAGTGTTCTGGGAACGCCTGCCTTAACTGTTAAAAAATAATCATTGTGCTGCCTGGAAACTAAGCTAAAACAAACATATATTTTATTCAATTTAGCCAAAACTTTAGGAATCTTACAGGCTATTTTTACTTAATTATTACATTGGATTTTATATTTATGTTGAGTATCTTTGCTAACAAATGAATTTGAACAACTAACAGCACCCAGGATAAATGTACTTGTTCCATTCTGCCTGTAAATGATGTGTGTAAATATGCTCTTAGATTCAGTTCAGTTAAGAGAAAAATATTACTGTCAGATTATAATCTAACAAACACGAGCATGTGCCATCCAAATCCTTGCTTAGGGTAATGTTACCTGTTAGATAAACAAACTCATTTTAATGTTTATTCAGATTATTTTAAACTTTAGATTCAAGGCTTCAGACTGCTTCCACTTTCAGGGTGCCCTGGTGTTGAAAACAGCATTCCCTAATTGAAGCCACTCTTAGCATGACAGCCTTGCATAGCTTCAAATTTCAAATAGCAAAAAGCTATCAGAACAGTTTCAACAGAAGCATTAGATGACCAGAGTAACTGAAAAGTAATCTAGGTTTCTCTTGAGAAACAATAGAAAGAAAAGAGATTTCAAAGAGAAAAGCAGCCTTTTGGACAACAAAAAGCCTGTCTAATCTTCAAGGTCAGCTTTACTCAGGAAATAACTCTGGAGTGGGAAAACACAGTATTCATTTTTTACATACTGAATAATAACTCATATCTTACCACCTTTCAGATTCTGGGAACTTGCTGCTAGTATTTCACTATGAAAATATTTACTGTGTTGGTTTTCTGTGTAACAAAGGCTTGCAAATTGATACATGAATGCATCTGCATCTGATGTTTGTTACTGCACTCTGGGCCTGAGCTGTGAGCACTGTCCTCAGGCCAAAACAGAAGCAGCAAAGTGAAGAATGTAAGGGTTCCTCAGGAATTCCCTGTGCTGCAATAAGAACTCCCTGGAAATCCATCATTTTCCTGTACAAGTAGTGTGCTGTACCATATACAGGAACCTGGTAAGCCCAGGGAGCAGAGCATTTCACAGTCAAAAACCGAATATAAAGTGATGTACCCTAGGGGTCTGTATTGTGACAGTTCCTCTTTAATATCTTTATCAATTACATAGATTATGGGATTGAGTGCAGCTGTGAAGTGCAGTCTGCTCTTGCAGCCCAGAAAGCCAGCTGCATCCTAGGCTGCATCAAAAAAACGGTGGTCAGCAGAATGAGGGAAGTGATTCTCCCTGTCCACTTTGCTCTCATGAGGCCCATTCTGGAGTACTAGTGTCCAGATTTGGGGCACCCAGTACAAGAAAGATGAGCAGCCATTGAAGCAGGTCCAGAGGAGGCTATGAAGTTGACAAGACGGCTGGTGCACCTTCACTATGAAGACAGGCTGAAGGAACTGGGTTTGTTTGGCCTGCAGAAGAGAAGGCTCTGGGGAGGCCTCATTACAGCCTTTCAAGTATTTAACAGGAGATCTGTAAAGAGAAGGGAGATTAACTTTTTACACACGTTTGTAGTCAAAGGAGAAGGGGAAATGGTTTTAAGCTAAAAGGAAAGATTTGTATTAGATACCAGCGGTACATTTTTCACAAGAGGGGGTGATGAGGTACTACTACAGGCTGCCCAGAGAAGCTCTGGACGCTCTGTCCCTGGAGGTGCTCAAGACCGAGCTGATTGATGGGGTCTGGAAAGCCTGATCTAGAGAGTGGAAGCCTGATCTAGCAGATGGTAACTCTGCCTGTAACAGGGGCTTGAACTAGATTGTCTTTGAGGTCCCTTCTGTAGGAAATATCCAAATAATTTTCTAGGATAGTATCTCTGATAAAGCAGAATTTATTCGCAATTGCAATGGCGGGCCTCCTGCAAGCAGGAGAGCACCCAGAAAACAGTTACATCTTTCATTCCCTATCCCCTGACGCTTATCTCTTTCTCCCCTGGTTCCTCATTGGCTGAGTACTTTAGGTTCACAATCTTCTCGACGCTTCACTAAACATGGAAACACTAGACAAGAATAAATTTTTCTGCGTAAGTGTAAATCTGTAGTTAATTAACTTAGTCCACAGCCTTCTTTCTACAGAGATAAGTTCAGGAGAAAGACAGGGGAGTATCCTGGTGCCTGCCTGTCACATCCCAACCTTCTCACGGAGTGAGACAATTCAGCCTTGTGTAGAGGCCCTAACATCTTTGATGTTTGCTAAATCTGTCTTTCTTTTGCTGGGAGTTTCTTATCCTAACAGAACAACTCTACAATATGTTTTCTAATCCCTAACGCTATACTTTCATTGTTTGGAACATCTAACAATAATTATAGTTTTGCAAGAAAGAATTAATCACATAATTCAGTAATAATGTTTCTAAAAGATGCTGTTAACATATATAGTATTTTACTTCTTAGATCAACTATTCTAAGCATAAGTTACAGAATACAAATGCATTATGTTCTACTTCTTCAAACCAATTGCTCTTTTTAATACCAAATGCAGAAACAACATTCCATTCCCGCACTTCCAACCCAGCCCATTGTTTGATTCCACGATAGAGGACACAGCACCTGCCAGACCCCGAGTGCGCTATACATTTAACTTAAACTTGGAAGCGGTGGGAGGAGCCTCCACTCTTTGCCCGTCCTAAGGAAGCCGCCCCCACACGCTCGGAAGCTTACCGGACGGCAGTCCACGAGACTTGCACGGCCTAACAACCAACAACTATCATAACTTCCCTACCCAACCCGCTCCGCTCCAGACCGTACTGGAACCGGCCAATCACTTCACTGGCCAATTACTGCGCTGCTCCGGCGGCGCGCCCCGCCTTTCCTCTCTCCCAGCTGTCCGCACTTTACTCTGCGTCTTCCAATGATTGGTCGGTCGGCGAGAGGGCGGGACATTAAAAGTGCCTGAGGGACGTCATTGGCTATGCCAGCAGACCAATAGGAAATAGAGCCGTTAGATTCAAACGGAGCGGGCTCGAGCCTGGCAGTTAGTCATCAGGGGATTCGCGAACAGATTGTGTCGCGCCTAGAGTTCCGCTGCTTTTCGCCATGGCTCACAAGGATATCTACTACTCCGATAAGTACTTTGACGAGCAGTACGAGTACCGGTACGAAACAGCTTTGGAGCATGGGCTCAGGGAAGAGGGTGGGAGTCCTGCTGTCTGCCCCGAGGCTGTTGCCCGGCGCTCCAGTTTTCTTCGAGGATAAAGCTCTGTCCGTGGTCTCTATGGAGGTAGTTGGGCTAAAGGCTGGAGGGAGTGCCTCGTTCTCTCGCACTAGGTTTCCTTTCGGCTTTCGCCCAGCCGGGAAACGCTGCTCTCGACCGGTCTCTTTCCCGGGCCGGCCTTGGGCAGCGCGTTCCGAGCAGCGCAGGCGGCTGCTCAGCGCCGCTCACCAGCTCAGAATCCTCAGCGGGAACATTTCTTACCCGTTTCGAAGCGTAGTGCTGATAGATGCACTTCGTGAAGTTCTTCAGACAGTATTCTACCTGCTGGTTTTCAAAGGTCTGCAATAGTAGTCGTTGGTTCTGCCGTTCATTTAACTGTATCGTTTACAGTCTTCTAGATTTTCTTGAAAGCACTACTGCAAACGAGTATTTTTGCTACGTGAAGCCTGAGTACCCGTTTCCAGCTCACTCTTAATAGTTATTTGGCCTCAGAAACAAGATGGAACACGTCTGCTTATGATAAAGGAACTTGAAAATGTGGAAAAAGGGTTTTAGGTTTCTTTCCTCAGGCTCCTAAGTGGTATTAGTGTTTTGTCTTTGAAAACTAGCACTGTAATCTCTATAGAGAACATATTCACTACAAAATACAAGGAAGAGTGACTTTCTCAATCTGTTAGAAATGTGTGGGGTCACTGTTTTGTTCTTTTTTTTTAAGTTGCTTATATGACGGACTATATATTGCTAGTAACACATCCTTAAGTACAAGTAATAATTACCACATAGTAATAATAATTACCACAAGTAATAATCACCATAATTAGAGCATGCAGGGGGGATTAATCTCTTCTAGGTTATCTCAATATGCAGTCGCATTGAAGATATGCATTTAGAATTGAATCCTGGAATTAATGTTCCATAATTGCTGGTATCCTTGAGCACCCTAGGATTCTTTCTAGAATGGCTAGGGTTGGAAGGGACCTCAAGGATCATGAATTTCCAACCCCCCCTGCCACATGCAGGGCCACCAACCTCCCCATTTAATACTAGACCAGGCTGCCTAGGCCCCCATCCAACCTGGCCTTGAACACCTCCCTGGATGCCTCTCTGGGCAGCCTGTTCCAGCACCTCACCGCTCATAGTAAAGAATTTTCTAGGGATTGCTAGGTAATCATAAATGGACTTGCTTATTATCTTTTAGCAGAGACCTGTGCAAAGTATCTAGAGTATAATGTGTTAATTACTAATCTATAGGCATGTAATGCTGCCAAGAGAACTCTTAAAACGAATGCCAAAAACTCATCTTCTGTCGGAAGAGGAATGGAGAAGCCTTGGAGTTCAGCAGAGTCTTGGATGGGTTCATTATATGATCCATGAACCAGGTAAATACAGATGAATATGGCTGATGAAAAAAAGGAGTCTAAAATATATATTTAAAAAATATTTAAAATATCACCTGAGACTGATACTCAATTGAAGTATGAACAGTTGCTCGTGCTGTTGAATTTGCTTCTAAATGTTTTCATTGTTTCTGATTTCTTTTGTCAGCTCCTTGCTATTTAAGTTAGGTAGCAACATAAGCTACGCAGGAGGTTTTTTGTGTAAATTTAACCTCTGAATCTTGGAACTGATTGGAAAATGCTAGTTTTGTTTTAGGTTTATGCTTTCTCTGTGTACTGACAAATCAAAATTGTAGAATACTTTAGAAGAGACATTAAAGAGCATCTTGTTCGTACTTGTTTGTATCTCTGCCTCTGGAATAGGTTTTTTGTGAGCTCTTGCATGATGTTAGAATATTAGTGGCTGAGGAAGACTTTACGTAGCAGTATTTTTCTATGTCAGGTACCTGGTACACCTACTTAGTAGAAAAACCCAGTGGGCCCTCATGTAGACCATGTCCTGCATTAATGCTCTGAAAAATCCATGGTATGCTTTAAGTCTAGTAATTGTCTACTAAATGCAGCCTTTCAATTAAAAGATGACAAAGACCTTAATCCTCTCCAACTATTGTGTACTAAGATAGCCATACCTGGTACTTGTTAATCAGGCTGAATTAAAGCCAACCTCATGAAATTCCAAGTTTCCAGAAAAAATGATGAAGAAACTAGTCTAACCTTTCAAAACTTCCCTTACCTGGATACCTTTGGTACTTTTGAATGGGATTTTTTTGGAGGGGTTTGCAGTTAAGTCAGGTCAATACTAACAGAAGCTAGCTATATTAACTGAAGTGGCTTTTGTTGATGTTTGACAGTATATGCCTCACAAGAACAGCATCAGCAGTTTCTTATATACTAAGTAATTCAAATAATCTAATGTAGAGAGACTGTTAATTCCCATATTTGCTGTACTTCCTTCCTTTATAAGTTCATGATACTGTCAACCTTTGGTATAAATTTTAAAGCATGTTCACAACCTCTAAGGTTACTGTAGAATTGATCTGTAAATACTACACTTGAGGACAATTGTGGGTTTGATTTATCTGTTTCTTATTCATTAGTATTGTTCAGGCCTTATTAAATTGATGAAATGCCTCTCATAAAAGCTTAGAGGACAGGCTGACGCTTTGTTCAATTTTATTCCCACAGAGCCACACATTCTTCTCTTTAGAAGACCTCTTCCAAAAGATGATCAGAAATGAACCACTGTCTAGAAATAATCTCCTTAATCTTCTGGAACGTTGTGTATGCATGTATATATGTTGGTAGTATTCAGTGAATACTTTATGTACAAAACATACAATTGTACCTGTGCATGAGCTGTATTATTCACAGCAACAAAGCTCAGTCAAATACAATTTCTATTAGGCTGCTATTCTTTCAAAGAGAAGTGGGATTTAACTTTTAATGTCTTTTAGTCTGAAATGAGTTCTCTTTAATAAAGTTTACTGTGGTATGCTTTGAGTCTTTTCTTTTTTATCCTGCATGTAATAACTTTTGCACTCAGCTTTTCTGCTAAAATGTTGCATGCTCAAAAGCAGTTCATCACTAGGCATAAAGAAATGAACCCTGCTTGTAGTGCTCTATAAAATCTAGACCTCTATAGAGTTCTAACACACCAGACAAAGCAAATTACCTTAGGGAGAAACTTTTAACTAAGTAAATTGCAGAACTGTAGAGCTAAGAAGGGACAAGGGAAAGGCGATTGACGTCATTTACCTGGACTTAAGCAAAGCCTTTGACAGAGTCCCCCACCACATCCTTATTTCTGAATTGGAGAAATGTGGATTTGGTGGGTGGACTACTCGATGGATAACAAAGGTTGAAAGGCTGCAGACAGAGGGTGGTCATCAGTGGCTCTGTGTCCAGGTGGAGGCTGGTAATGAGCAGCATCCCCCAGGGGTCTGTCTTGGGATGATTGGTGCTCTTTAATGTCTTTATCAATGATGGAATTGAGTGCACCCTCAGCAAGTATGCTGATGACACCAAGCTGAGTGGTGTAGTTGACACAGTGGAAGGAAGGGGTGCCATTCAGACGGACCTCTGGAGGCTAGAAAGGTGGGTCTGAGTGAATCTAATGAGGCAAGGTTTTGTACTTGGGTGGGAGGAATCCCAGGCCATGCAGATTGGAAGGAGTGGTCCATGAGAGCAGCCCTGCAGAGAAGGACCTGGGGGTCTTGATAGATGAAAAACTTAACATGAGCCATTGTGCTCTTGCAGCTTGGAAAGCCAATGGTATCCTAGGCTCCATCAGAAGAGAGGGGTGGCCAGAAGGGACAGGGAGGTGATTGTCCCCCTCTACTCTGCTCTTGTGAGGCCCCATCTGCAGAACTGTGTCCAAGCCGGAAGCCCCCAGTACAAGAAAGACAGAGAGCTGTTAGAGAGAGTCCAGAGGACAGCCACGAAGATGATCGGGGTGCTGGAGCACCTCCCCTATGAGGACAGGCTGAGGGAGCTGGGCTTGTTCAGCCTGGAGAAAAGAAGGCTGCGGGGTGACCTCACTGCAGCATTTCAATACCTAAAGGGAGCCTACAAACAGGAGGGGAATCAACTCTTTGAAAGGGTAGATAACTGCAGGACAAGGGGAAATGGTTTTAAGTTGAGGGAGGGAAGATTTAGGTTGGATGTCAGGGAGAAGTTCTTTACAGAAAGAGTGGTGAGGTGCTGGAACAGGCTGCCCAGAGAGGTTGTGGATGCCCTTCCCTGGAGGTGTTCAAGGCCAGATTGGATGGGGTCCTGGGCAGCCTGGTCTAGCATTAAATGTGGAGGTTGGTGGCCCTGCATGTGGCTGGGGGGTTGGAGGTTCATGATCCTTGAGGTCCCTTCCAACCCTGGCCTTTCTGATTCTGTGATTCTGGAGGACATCTAGTCCCATCCCCTGCTGAGGCAGGTTCCCTACAGTACATTACACATTAAAGCGTCCAGACGGTCTTGAACATCTCCATAGAAGCAGACTCCACAACCTCTCTGGGGATCTTGTTCCCCTGCTCACTCACCCGCAAAGTAATTTTTTCTCACGTTCAGATAGAATCTCCTACGTCCCTATTTGTGCCCATTCGGCCCCGTTCCCCACGCTGACCGCCGCCCCCCGCACACCATTGGACGGACGTCATCACGTCGCGCCGTAGGCCCGGCCGCAGCGTCACGGGGCGAGCGGAGTGGCGGGACGGAGCTCTCGTCATGTTCGCGGATAGGCGCCCTGGCCGAGACAGCGAGGTAAGGGCGGCGCCAGCCCCGCGTGTCCTCGGCCTGTTGCATAACGTGGTGGCACTCCACCGCGCCCGCTCGCCTGAGGGGTTCGCACGCTTGGTGCGTCAGCAGGGATGACTGGGGCCCGATGAGGCCTGGAGCCGGGAGGAGAACGAAGCGCTGCCGGCAGGTCGCCCGCCGCTCTGAGTTGGGCGCTGCGTGGGGGAGGTCCTCGAGGGGCTGGGCCGAGCGCTCTGGCGGTGCGCCTGCGGCCTGGAGACGCACTGTTGCCCGGGGGCTGTGTCCCTGCTGGGAGATACTCGCAGGGGACGGGACGAACCCGCCTGTGGCTGCGGCTTGTGCCCGCGGTGTGCTGCACTGCCGTCTGGGCACCAGCCACGTTTCCAAATAACCGATCCCAGTTTCCTTCCCTGCTCGCTTTCTGTATGGTCACACACCTCTGTGTTTGTTAGATGCTTAAACGTGCAGAATTCACGCTCCGTTCCCCCCTGTTGAAATGACCACTTGGCGTGCAGTTGGAACTGTTGGTAGCTTCAGGAATGCAAGAGTTTGCAGCTCCTTCTTTTCTCCTTTAATCTGTCAGAGTTCCGTGCATGTTTGTGATGAAATCAGTGCAGCAACCAGAGGAAGCAGTGAGCCCGGTATATATGACTAAACACTGAAACTACTATTCAAGTAGTTTCAAAATTACTGTGTTATTTACTGAAATTGGCCTTGGCAAGTGAAAAGGACCTCAGTTTTCATACAGCGTGCTGTTTGGCCCAGAAATACACAAGTGGCTAATGACCTGTTGCATTTATTGCAGTGAGTAAAAGCCGTGTGATGCTGTAATGGCAGTGAGTACCTTGACCTTTATCTCAGTGCTGCTACATATGTGTATATCCAGTTTAAATCAGTGGTACTTCAGAACAAATGGAAAATCTGCCTTAGTGGATTTACACTGTTTAAAAAATGAGAATGCTTTATAATAAAGCATTTTTTACACACAGACTAATTTCAAATACAAGTGTACACAAAGCCTTTATTATTAATATGTTCTCCCAGAGTCAGATGTTACAGCAGTGTTAGTCACACATTGTGAGTTTTAGATCACGTTGTTTGAGTCTAAACTAAGAGTTTGTGTGCTGGTGCTTACTGCACATTCTGTTATTCTGTATGAACGACTTTTACAAGTATTACATGTTAGATGTGGATATTAAAGGAAATTGTTTTCCAGAGAAGCCATGTTTTGCTTAGGGTTCCTTGGTTTTACTTCTCTTTATTTTTGGTGAGCTTTGTTTTTCATGCTCTGCTGGAAGAGAGCAAACTTTTCTGTGAGGTTTGTGCTCACAGGGTAAGTATATTTTTTACTTAGAAGATTAATCTCAAAATGCATGTAGCCAAAAAAACATTTTGTTTCTCAGTACATTGAGTTGTCAGCAGAGGTCAAACCATTTATTCCAAAATATGCAGTGGTAACTGTGGCATGGTCAGAAACCTCAGCAGCACCTGTCTTTCCTAGGTACTTAACTACAGGCTACACATTTGTTCAGGAACCGTCTTTGGATAAGTATGTATATTTTCTGAATCTTATTTCTTGGGGGATTTTAACCTTCCAGTTTTGGACATTGATTACTCTCAGAAAGTCAAAGCTCTGATATGTTAATATTCTGACTAAATACATTCTTGTCCCTTGTCCTCAAGATTTAGATTTGTATATTCCTATTCTTTGGGTGTATATCAGTATCTCACCCCTTGTTTCCAAAGGCCCATATTGCAGTGGACTATTAAAGACAACTTGGTTGTAATAATTACTCTGGCCATTTTGTGCTTTCAAAAGAGCTGAATCTTGTTCTTGAGTGAACAAATGGTTGTGTTATGACAAAGCTGAAACAGATAGAATCAAGTAAGATGGAAGAGGGCAATCCTCCAGGAGTGTTTTTCCTACTGTAAATGTATGAGATTACTCCTCAGTCTCCTTTTCACAACCTTGATGTCGTAGGAAAGTAAGTCTTAGTAAGAACATTAGAGGCTTCTTAGAGTATTTTTCTAGTGAGGCCTGAAAAACAGGCATTAATAATAAATTTATAACTGTATTGTTAAGCCCAGAGCAGTCTAGAAGACAGCCCACATACCAGGATAGGAAATAATTGAATACTGTAATAATTTTTTGATGTGATTTAGCTCTCCGGTTGCTTCTCAGTTTAGTAGAACTCTGAACAGTGAAGTAACTTTGGAATTACTGCAAAATTACTGTTATGTCCTTAAAAAGTTGAGGTAGAGCCTTAGAGAACATATTCATTCTAAGCTTTCTTATTATGTCAGTCATTTTATTTACAGAGATTCTGAGTACTTCAACCCATTTTTATGTGTAATATGTGTTAAGCAAGAGATGAGTATGCTCTCGTTTATGGTATTTTTTAGCATTAGAAAGATCAGAGAAGCAGTATCCTCATGAATGTTTTGCCTTGTTGGGGCTGAGCTGTAGATCTTATTGTGACTCAGATTTATTACTTTTTTTTGTAAACTGATTGTAAGAGCTGTTTTGACTACAATTTATCAGAATTGCGGAAGCATCTTGTTCTGGTGGGACATTTTTCACTTTTTTATTACAGACCTGAGGTTGAGATGTTGTCCATTTTGTGCTGAATAACTTTGGATGCAGCTTTCTTTTTCCCTCACTATTCTTTACTATTAATCTATCTTTATGTCAACCCACAGGTTTCACTTTTCTTTTCCTTGAATTCTTTCCCCATCCCATTTTGAGGAAGTGAATTAATGGCTGTGTGGTGCTGAGCTGTCTGCCAGGTCTCCCTTATCAAATCTGTATCTCAGTGTACAGTTTCTTTAGAAAGTATAGTGAAATTTGAAGGAAACCTTGAAGTACACAGTGGAAGGAAAGGCATGCCACAGACACATCACAGAAAACATGTTGTGCTTTCATCAGTGTTACGGTTAACTGCAGTCCATTTACTGGCTGTCTAACAATTTTGTATTGTATTTCACACATGCTTTATAGGTCCATAAGATGCTGTACTCCTACTTCGTTGTTATGACATCTTAAGATGGATTTCACTGTTTAGTGGTTGTGGTTTTTTTTAGTCTATAACTTTCAAGCAGACTAGGTTTGCGACTTGAAGCATGTAACATCTGTACTTTTAAGTTTTTGCTACAAACTGCATGTTTTATCCATAACAAAATACATTACTTTTTAAAGAACATATGGCAGTGAATAAATAGTTGGTTGAAATAACATGAAAAACTTTTCTTTTGGAATATAGCTTTCTTGTTAAACAAATTCTTCAACCAAGGAATGGTATATTTATCTAGGCAATGACTATATGCTGAAGATTTGCCTGGGTATAACCTCTCATCTCTTTCTCAATGTCCATCACATAGTGTTGTGGGAGATCCTGCATTAAATGAATACTCCAGCAGCTCTTGCTCACCTAATATTGTTTCAAGTACAAATCTAGTAGCTGCCTCACAGTATCATTAAAGTGGGTCAACATACTGTAATGATTCCAGAATAGTCAGCGAATCTGCTGAACAGATGTATCCGATCAGACAAGAAAGTAAGAGTTTTTTAAAGGTGAGCAAACACACTTTTTAAAAAATAAAATTCTTACTAAAGTCTGAATGCTTTGTTCATTTTTGAAGCGACTAATCACTCTTTCTTTGTGTAGGAATAATGAGTGATGCTTAAAGAGGATGATAGTATTAATGAGGCCAACTTCAGATTTCAAAAAAGTTAATCACATTCTCCAATTAGTACAGTTTTCCAAGCAGCTTTTTTGGAACATGAGAGGAATGTATTGTTTTTCATAAAGCAGCGCCTTGGGGAAAAAAAAAACAAAACCATATTACATTTGTGAACCATGCTTTCCTTCATTCGCTGTTGGAGTTTGGTTCTTTTTTTGGAGCACAGTAGCAGCAGCCTCCACAAGCATAAATTATAGATAATTGATGGTTGTGATCAGTTGCATGGCCAGTAAGTGATTGGACCGCATTTATTGTTCAAACACTTCCAAAGCCTGCTGCAGAAAACAGTCCAAATGAGAGCAGGAACATATTGGAGTGGAGAGGGAATAAAGGCTCACATTGGAAAAACCCTCAGTCAAAAGTGAAAATGATGTTCAACAAAAATCTTCAGTGATTTTTTTTGGGGGGAGGCAGTTCTTTGGCCTAAGTAAACCCAGGCTGAGCTGGGTACTGTTTGATGGTCTTTTTGGCACTCAAAACTTACCTTCTGGGATCTTTAAGAGAGAAATAGAACTTAGTGGTTTTGCAGAATTTGGTCACGTCTCCTGGGGCTTTAATGATATGGCTTTCCAGGCCAGGAGGCATCCTCCCACTCCAGAAATTAGTATTGCTCCTGGATGTACTTAGAATTTAATACCAAATCCTCTGAACAGAGTTAAGCCATGTGTCTAGTTTGATGCAGCATAATTTGCATGGATGCCTGTTACTTGCCTGCCTCTCTGATGCCTCAGCCCAAGTCAGCCAAAGAATGTTCCTTGCAAGAATCATGAGGCTTCAGGACTTCTGTATAGTATAGGTGAATATTTACTTTATTGAGAACATGTAGATATAGCTTTTCTAATTACACTCTGTTTGCTGCATATGTTTGGTGTGTTATTACAACAGTCTTGTATTGTTTTGACCATAACATAGCCTAATCAAAAACTTGGAATGCTTTTAGAATTTAAGCTTTTTTCTAGAAGAAACTCAGTTGCAGAAAATAAGAACTGGACAAATGAAGACCAGCTGGTTATAAATTATTGACAATGCGGTCATTAATTTTAGTAAGATCTTAAATATGTAGTTGCATAGAAATGTGGAATAATCCCTCTTGAGTGTATATAATATGTGACACAGGTAGCATATTTAACAAGGAAAATAAATTACAGTAACAAACCTCTAACTGACTATTCTGGTTTTGTTGGTTATATGTGGCTGTGGTATAGAATTTGTTATGTATCTTCAAACTCCAGATATGTAGTTAGTTGACCGTAGTCAACATGGAATGCTTGAAAATGTTTACAAAGTTAAATTAACTAAATATATGACAAATACTTGCAGCAAAGGAAAGCAAAGGACAATGAAAAGAAATTAGACAGGAAAAAGCAAGATGGACAGGACTCTTCTGTCAGAATTGTGAGAAGGACTGCATTACAAACCTCTGCAGGCTGTGAAGATTCCATGAAGCCAGGTACTGCTGCTATTATAATGTATATAAATAACGTGCTATGTGATTTGAAATATGTGGTGTATCCATAAAATAGCTGTCTGTATTGTAACTTCCGGTTTGTGATTGTGTTTCTACACCCAGAATACTTAAAAAACAGAATATTTTTTACTGTGTGACTTTTTGACAATGGATGGTAGCAGTAAATTGTTTGGTGGTTGCATGAGCAAAATTGAAACAAAAATATCCTCAGAAAGTATCTGAATTTACATTTGGTTATCAGTTTGGTGTTGTCTGAACACATTATAATATTATTTATAATCACTAGATTTATAATCACTAGATTTTTTCTGTTTTTTTTTTCTTTCATGTCAGGTATTTATAGCAGTAATTCTTGTGACTATTGTGACTTTGTCACTGGTGTGTTGTAAGACATATACAGAAATGACTGCAAGCAAGTTTTATTTTTTAGACTTTACTTGCTTTATTCAGACAGGTTCAATAAAACTGCAAGCAAGAAGTCAACTCAAGCTCCAAAAATAGAGTCTTTTCCTGCATTTGAAACTACTATTTTGGATTTCCACAAGTTGCAGAGTTTGGGAAGCAGTGAGATATTGAATGTGCATCATAAAAATGGACCAGCATGTTCAGTGGAAAGTAACATTATATGCCTTAGTCAACCACAGATGTCTCCTTTGTTGAATACAGAGGTTAGCTATACTTTCATGTTGCAGAACTCACAAAAATTCTTTTCTTTCCAAAGCTCAAGAAACTATTTTTGCATTCAGCATGTTAATACCTGCGTAAGTAGCTTGCAAGCAGGAAGGTTCATAGCTACGGGTTTTATGCTTCTTCTTGTAGATGGAGGCATCAATGCTTGCTGTCCTTTTTCTCACTGTTTCTTCCTTCTCTGTGCTGCTAGCAGATATGGGAAAACCAAGCTCTGTTACAGTTTAGTTTGGTACTGCAATGATCTAAACTTCTGGCTTGTATATACAGAGCACATGTGTTCCCTGAGGCTTCTTGACAGCTTGTTTTTTCTCTCAACTTTAAGTAATAATTGTGCAACCATTTAGACAAAAGTTTTAACTTATTTAAAAACATGTATGTATATAGTTGTTGCTTTGTGCTAGAAGAGGAAAATTAGAAACTGAATTTTACAAGGAGGAAAAATATTGTTAATATGTAAAGATTGCTTAACTTTATTATTCTTGTAGATTTTCATATTCCTAATTTTGCAGTTTTGTTACATGCCATACTGACAGATTTAGGTGTTTGTCACATACGCTGAATCAGAGTTTTCAACGGTAGTTAGAGGTAAATCATTTTGAAGGATACAAATAGCATAAGACTTCTGGTACCTTTAAGTGAAAAACTGCTTGTGGCGGCAAAAATGAATTTTACTATTTCTTTTTGCCATTGCTAGCTTGAACTTAATGGATGGATGTAGTTTTCAGTGTTCTTGGAATGTTAAAACTTTTTCTTCTTCATTCTTAGAGTCATTGTTTGGGTGCTTTTGTAAAATGTAAGTAGGCATTGTGCATGGACAACAGCAGAGAGACATCTGCTTATATTTTAAAATACTGTAGGGTCCAAATGATGTTTCCGTTAAGAATAGTAGCAAAAAAAAATGTGGGCTACAAAATTCTCAATGACTTTGTCCATGTGGATTGAGGATTTTGTTAATTCTTCTTTTTAATGTTTAGCTTTCTTCAGGCAAGTGTTTTTATTCATACTGATATGGTACATGACCCTCAATTTTACAGGAAGACGTTTCTGTGGAAAACAAAGCCTCGTCAAAAACTTTAAAAGAAACAGTAGCAAGCTTAATTCCCTCTTCATTTGATGGTAGAGGTAAGTACTGCTAACATAAATTGTTTCCTCATATTTGAACTGCTTGTATCTCATCAATTTGGAATAATAAAGTATTGTCAGGAGCTGCTGAACTCTCAAATATATACGAAATCAAAGAGCAAACTCATTACAGAGTAAAGAAAATAAGTTTGTATCTGTTTCTTCCAAATGAGATTATATTCTTGCATATAGATTTTGTGTGTAGATCAAAACTGTAATTGTCCTCTTTCTTTTGTCTCATTGTTGCTGAAGGACTAATGTTTCTGTGAATGCTTTCTGTGCTGTTTATTAGGAGAGGAAACAATACATATTGATTATTGGAAGTCTGTTGAGGTGTTTTTTCACCAATTAATCTGAGCAAATATTTTATCAGTCATGATAAGCAATTAAAAAAAATAAATAGTTGTCAGTCTAGAGTCTAGTATGTACTTCTTTGTTCTTCCAAAATTGTGTAAGAATTTTGTGTTGCTATTCCAGTAACTGTGAAGTTATCTGATAACATTTTTTCCACAAGTAGTCTTCAGTTTGTACCTGATTGTTGAGCAAACTAAGGTGATGACAGAGCCTTTATTTAAGAAATAGCCGCTATAGGAAAAGATATCAAAGAGGAATTAACTCACCCCTCCCAGTAACAGTTGGAGAAAAGGGGCAAGCTGAGGAATGCAGCCTTCTCCCATTCGTGCTCTTGCACTGCCCGAGAAAGGTGGGAAAGGAAGGGGAACCCGTGCAGACTCAGGCTGTACAAGCACTCCTGGAAGTACTGCTGAAACAGAAAGGGTGACAAGCTACCCCCTGCTCCAGACACTCACATGCTCATGTATTGGTTCAGACTGTAACCTTGGAATTCCACTACACCCATGAATAAAATAGCTGCTTTTGATGGGTTAGCCTCATTTGTCAACGAGGCCGTACTTCCTTCCTTACGAGGACAGGGGGAAAAATTAAGATGAAAATACTTGTGAATCAAGGTAAAGACAGAGAGATTACTTACTGCTTACCATCATGGTAATTAAATAGCTCTCAGTTTAGAGTTAGTATATACTTTTTTATGCTGTGGCGCATCTTATTTCTTTACCATCGTGGGCAACTCAATGAAGATTTATTTACTGCTAATTAAAGTAGGATGGTCCAAAACACAGACAAAACTAAAAGCACTTTTGTCAACCTCACCTTCTTCACAGGCTCAGTCTCACTCCCAAGTCTTCTCCCTTCTCCCCACCCTGAGCAGCACAAGATGTAGAATGGGAGCTATTCATATCAATATCACTGTGCCACACCTCCTTTGTTCCACTTCATACTGGTCTAGCATGAAGTCCCGAGGAATATGCTCCTTCAAGAATTGCACCAGTGTGGGTCCTCACCAGGCTGCGGTTCTTAAATAACTGTTCAAGCAGGGGTTTTCTCTGTAAGGTAGAGTCCTTCATAGACAGACTGATGTGGTGTGTCCCACATGAGCTGCAGCTCCTGCCATTAGCTGTAGTGCAGGTTCCCCACAGGTTGCAACGTCCTTTAGGGCATGGCCAGTCCTTGTACTTTGGGGTCTTCCATAGGCAGCTGAGGGATTTCACCACAGGCTTCAGGGAATGTCTACACCAGCACTTGGAGCACCTCCACCTCTCCTTTTTCACTGACATTGGTGTCTGCGGGGCTGTTTCTTTCACAGTTTTCTCACCCAGTCTATCACAGTTGCTGCACAGCATTTTTATTTATTTATTTATTTACACTTTGTTAAATATATTACCCTAGCTGGAACTAGCTGTGGGGCAGCCTCTGACTTCTTTTCACAGAGACCATCCATACAACCCCCCTACCTCCAAAAGCTTTCCTATATACTGACTTCTTCTGGCTTCTGGTGTCTGACAGACACCATCTGTTCAACACCCCTACTTCCAAAACCTTGCCACATAAACCCAATAAACTTCTTTGATCTCTCATTGGAAGATTTTTTTGTTTTTTTTTCTTTAAGCTGGGTATTTATTATGTGTTAAAAGTATTTACAGAATGGAATGAGTAATTCTTCCATAACTCTGATTCCACCAAGTGGTGGTGGATGAAAATGCTTTACATTGAGACACATAAGGAGACTTTTTACCTTGTGCTTATGTATCTACAAGCTGGAAAGTTTTTAGAAAGTAGATGATATTGATATGACCTTGTATGCAAAAGCTATGTAAGGTACAGTGGGATAAGTAGTAAAGAAATTTAATACATAAATGTAATAGAAGTTCATAATTTTAAAGAAAAATAGGTTACAGAATAAGCATAGAGTTATGTAGGTTGTGTGACAGTATTATTTAAAATTTTAATGTATGTATTAAATATATGCATATAACACTAGGCAGTGGAATAGAATATAGTGTGTAATTAAGCAACTTAATTTAGTTTTTCCTCAGAAAGAAATATAGCTCTGCTCTGCATTTGCAAATTCTTGATAAATCCTCTGTTGATCCTATGTCTTCTGAATATTTGAGAAATGTTTTCTGACATCTTTGGATATCATTTGTTTTTCCACGTGAATATTTCCTGAAATATCTACAGATGGCTCTGCTCAGCCACATGTGTCTTGGGCCATGGTGCTTTCACAGTCCCCAAAGAAAACTTTTTCATCACCAGCACCTGAATGTCTTCCCACATACAAAGGGAAGCAGGATAGTCAAGCAAAGGTAATTGAGAACTGTGTGCTTGAAACTAATTTGTGTTACTGTTCAATGTTATTTCTTGATATGAAACAATGCTACTTTTCCTTAGACTCTGTACTACTTCTAATGAAACTTTTAATAAGTAATACAGAGTTAGCTTGTCATTATTATAATTTTTCTTCTGTTGAGGCAAAAGAAAAAAGAACAACAAAGTATCAAAAAGTCAATGAAATTCCTGCAACACAAACTTCCAAAATAGCTGATTTGAATACACTTAGGCAGGACTTTGTTGAAATTTTCAATTTCTAAATCAGTCACAAAGCATGGAAATCTTGTCCTTCCTGGATCAATATTTCCTAGTGAAATCTTGTATTATATTCTGACAGTTGTACAGTGTAGTTCACGTGAAGTGTTCTTGCAGTACCTCTGAATTTCTAAGAAATCTTGAATTTTCCTTGTTGCCTAGTATTCTAGCTTAGATTGATGCATGCTAACTAGGTGCATGTGTAAGTGTGGTCACTTGCATTTTTATTGGTAGATGATAATAACAGAATTCAATTTCTAATGGTCATACCTCATGATTTTTGTCAATAGGCAGAAACAAAAAATTATGGTAGTGAAACTGAGCTTGACGAAGGTTCAGAAAAGAAGAAGAAAAAGAAGAAAAAGAAAAAGAAGAACAAATCACCTGCTAATGTAGAGAAGCCTTATAATGAGTTTTCTGCAGTGCAGGAACTGCCAAGGATTGAGGTACAGTACAGTGAGATTTTTGTTGAGGTGGTTTTGTTTTTTTTAGTGTTATGAGTATGTATTGGAAGACCAGAAGCTTTGTGGCCTTCCAAATTTAAAATCAGATGTTATTAGTAGAGAAAACTGTGTCAGGCCCATTTCAGTTAAGATTCCTATTAGAAATTAGAGGTAGGAAATAGTTCTGCCTTTTAATTTATTAAGGATTGAATGAGTATGAATACCTGCAGGAGAGACTGTTAAATCTGGGTATTGACAGGTTCCAAAAAAAGACAGATTTCCCAAGTGAAAAATATTCTGTAGTAATGGTTTTGTAAAGCAAAGTGCACAAATAATAGGAAGTACACTGGATACCAAAGTGCCAGAGTTTTAAGGAATGTGGTGCTGGTAATACAGTTGAAGGAAGGGATGCCATTCAGAGGGACCTCTGGAGGCTAGAAAGGTGGGCTCAGCTGAATTTATTGAGTATTGTTCAGTAGAGCAAAGTGCAAGGTTTTGCACTCAGGTGGGAGGAATCCCAGGCATCCATGCAGATTGGAAGGAGCTGTCCTTGTGAGTAACCCTGCAGAGAAGGACCTGGGGGTCTTGATAGATGAAAAACTTAACATGAGCCATTGTGCTCTTGCAGCTTGGAAAGCCATGGTATCATAGGCTCCATCAGAAGAGGGGTGGCCAGCAGGGACAGGGAGGTGATTGTCCCCCTCTACTCTGCTCTTGTGAGGCCCCATCTGCAGTACTGTGTCCAAGCCGGAAGCCCCCAGTACAAGAAAGACAGAGAGCTGTTAGAGAGAGTCCAGAGGACAGCCACGAAGATGATCGGGGTGCTGGAGCACCTCCCCTATGAGGACAGGCTGAGGGAGCTGGGCTTGTTCAGCCTGGAGAAAAGAAGGCTGCGGGGTGACCTCACTGCAGCATTTCAATACCTAAAGGGAGCCTACAAACAGGAGGGGAGTCAACTCTTTGTGATCTCAGTCTGGAAACAGTCCCTATGAAATGTAGATGTTATTGTTTATATTCCTGATTATTAATTCAAATCTTTTTCATATTCATGTAACTGTAATATACAGCTAGTGTTTTGATACTTTTGTTAATCGGTTTCAAAGATGCTTTAGGCTCTCCCACCTTACAGAATTGTTGTGTGATCTGTGGTTTAACTATATTTGGTTGTAACATCAATATTGAACAAGAGTATGTGTTGATTTTTGTATTTGATTTAGTATATGTAATGTTCAGTCTGTGAAAGAACAGCATAAAGAATCCATTCCTGGCTGGCTTCTGATGTGTACATTTTAACTTGGACTGTGTAATTCATCATCCTGAAAGGGGAATTCATTTTTGAATTGTGGATGGAATCAAGACTGTACACAGTGATTGGCTCTGAACTAGGCATTTTTGCTGAGGGAAGAAATGAGAAGCTTTACTGATAAGCAGGTCTGCTCCTGGTCCAACATGCAGAGTGTTAGGAATCATTACAAAAATATGAAATGTAATTGAAAACATTACAACAATATACAAATCCAGGGCAGATCTGATCTAAATATAGCATGGGTTCTACTTTCTTGTGTGCCACCTCTCCTTAAAAAAGTACATGTATTTGAACTAAAAGAGAATGCACAAAATGATCAAAGTTATAAAATAGTTCCTGTGGGAGGCAAAATTGAATAAAGTAGGACATCTCTGTCTGTAAAATAGATGTTTTAGAGGGAATTGGAAAATAAAATGAAATTTTTGTGTTTGTTGTCATTATTTTGTTTGATGTCCTCTCATCCCTATAGGTGCCAAGTTAAGCACAAATACAAGGAGGTATTAAGCCACACTGAGTGCTGTAGATAGAATTTAACTATTCCCTTTATTACAGGATGTTGCAAATGACTGAAGTGTCTGTGAATTCAAGAAGTGATTTGGACAATCTGAAATAACTATTTGCTCTACTGAGGGCTATTTAAATTCAAAGATACTACTTCTGACTGAAGAAATCCCTAAGATAGAAGAATGTATTTGTGAAACCTTCTCTTTCTTACAATCTTCTTTTGACCTACTTACAAGCTTCTTTCAAAAATATTTTGTTTAGTTAGAAGTATCTGCTCAGACTGAGCATGCCTGTTCTTAGGTTTCCTAGTTCAGGCTGTTTAAATTGAATCTTCCAGGCTTCAGAAGAAATGGTGATATGCTTATTAGTATTGTAACTACCGGAAGTTTAACAAGGCCTGTTAGAAAGAGAGAGGAGAATCAAATGGATGAACACCAGGCTGGTGGATAAGAGTCATTCTGATTGAATTAGCGAGTCTCCTGGACTTATGGCTGGCTTAGAGAGAGACACAGAGTGTTAGCATCTTAATTAATCTAGAATCTGGATAGCATATTCTCTGCTAATAAAATGTACTTGTAACTAAGCCTATACAACCCCTTCACTCATTTATCTGTTTACTTCCATACTAGTAGTCAAGATTTATTACCCTTTTGCCTGCTGTTTTGATTTTCACCACTAACATGTTAAAGGTAGAGTTGCACAGCTGGACAGTTTGCAAGGCTGTTAAATGATCTGAAAAACACCCCTTTAGGAGCCATTTACCTCTGATTATTTGTATCAGGTGATAGCAATAACAAGCTACCATTGGAAGCCTTTCTTTCTAGGCTCATTCTATCAGCCTTGAATTAGCTACTACTGTATAAGTGACTTAACTATTGTAGAATTGATTATAGTTGGTGGTCCTGCACTCAGCTTTTAGATTTTGTACATAGAAGCAAACTGTGATGAGTGATAAGCAGAAAGAAAATCATTTGAATGTTGGAAAAATCGGTTTTAGTAATATGAACATAATAGTTCTTACAAATGCAATGTCCTGTTTCTTGTTTAGGATGCTGAGGAGTTCCCTGATCTGGCAGCTGCTTCTGATCAGAGAAACAGATTAGGATCTCAGAAAACATCATATACTCCTGCTGGCAGAAAGCAATCTGAAGTAAGTAATCTTCTGAATGTAACCTGAATGTTAAGAAAATAAGCAAGAAAAGACTACTTGTAGTCCCTGACAGAGAGATTGGAATTAAATGGTCTTAAATGTCCCTTAAAACCCAAGTCATTACATGATTCTGTGACAGCAGTTCACCCACCAAAGAATCTGAACCAAAAGAGTTCTTTTTTAAGGGACATTAAAGACCATTTAATTCCAAGCCCTCTGTCAGGGACAGTGGCCAACCACTGGATCAGGTTGCCTAGGATGCCACCAAGCTGGCCTTGTGCACCTCCACGAATGAAGCACCTACAGCTTCACTGGGCAGCTTGCTCCAGCAACTTACCACCCTGTGAGTATTATTCCTAACACCTAATCTGAATCTTCTCTCTTAGTTTAATACTGTTCCCTATGTTTGATCACTATATACTGTTGTAAAAAGTCTCTGTCCTGATTGTAAGTTTCCATTGGAAACTGGAAACACTGCAAAGCCACAGTGAGATCTCCCCAGAGCCTTTTCTTCTCCAGTCTGAACACAAGCAGGTCCCTCAGCCTGTCTTCAGAGTAGAGATGTCCTGGCTCTCTGAGCAACTTTGGACACTCCAGGAGCTCCACATCTTTCTTATGCTGGGATCCCAGACCTGGATGCAGTGCTTCAGGTGGGACCATAGGAGGGCAGAGCAGAGGGAGACAGTCACTTTCCTCTCCGTGCTGGCGACCCTTCTTTTGATGCGGCCCAGGACACGGTTGACTTTCCTGGGTGAAACGGCGCACTGCTGGTTTGCACCAAACTTTTCCTCAACCAGTACTCCTAGGTCCTTCTCCAAAGAGCTGCTCTCAAGGAGTTTTCCCAGCCTGTATTGATATCTGGAATTGTCCTGACCCAAGTGCAACATCTTGCACTTGTCCTTATTGGATCTCGTTAGGTTCATGAGGGCCCACTTCTCAAGCTTGTGCAGGTCCTTTATGCCATCTTTTGTATGAACTGTACCACTCAGCTTGGTGCTGTCAGCAAAATTCCTGAGGGTGCACTCAATTCCACTATCTGTGTCACTGATGAAGATGTTGAATAGCAGACAGACCCCTGAGGGACACCAGTCATGACATCTATGTACACAGCTGTACATAGAGCTGTTGACCACAGTCATCTGGCTGAGACATCCAAGCAATTTCTTACTCACTGAATCCGTTCCTCAAATTCAGCTGTCTCCAGTTTAGAGATAAGAATGTTGTTTGAGACCATATCAAAGGCCTTGTAGTTGTCCAAGTATCATAGAATGGCCTGGGTTGATAAGGACCATAATGATCATTGAGTTTCATCCCCCCTGCTATGAGCAGGGTTGCCAACCACTAGACCAGGCTGCCCAGAACCACATCCATTCTGGCCTTGAATGCCTCCAGGGATGGGGCATCCACAACCTTGTGCAACCTGTTCCAATGTGTCACCACCCTGTGTGAAAACTTCCTTCTAATATCTAACCTAAACCTCCCCTGTCTTAGTTTAAAAACGTTTGCCCTTGTCCTATCACTGTTCACATTCATAAGCAGTTGTTCTCCCTCCTACTTATATGCTGCCTTCAAGTATTGGAAGGCCACAATGGGGTCTCCCCGCAGCTGTAGATGATATCAGTTGCTTTTCCTTTCTCCACTGATGCTGTCACTCAGTCATTAGGAAGCTACCGGATTGGTTAGTAATGATCTTTCTGAGTAATTGCCTTGTCATGGAGTTATCTCTAGATGTCTGTCCATGACAGGGAGACAGCAGGCCCACAGGCCCAAAACAGGGAAGTGTGAGGAAGGGAACAAAGAAGGAGAGGAGTAAATAAAAGAAAACCAGTGGCAGCAATCTGAGCAAGAAAGTTAATTTGCTAACTCTAATAGCAGAAATACAAGTTAATTGGGATTGAAGCTAATAAACCAAACAAATGAGTGTCTGAAACCTTCGGCCTTATGTAATGCTGAAGGTGAGATAGCTAGGGAGCACACACTGCAGAGATGAGCAGTAAAAAGAAAAAGGGCAGTCTTATGACTTGGAAACAGTTTTGTCTTTCTCTCTAAATGGAAATGGAACAGTGAAAGTCTTCTGGGAGTTGTAGTTGTCTTCTGAGAACGAGGTTCCCAGAAATACCAACTATCGACAGAACTGGAGCATTAACTCTTTAACTCCTAGTGCACTACATGATGTTATGACGTGGAGTACTGATAACCAAAATCATAAAACATTACACACCTCCTTTTCTTACCTATGTCGTAACATAATTTCCAGGAGTTACATGACTTTCGATTGGGATATAGATGCTCGCACTGTAATTGTAAGACAAGTTAAAGCTAAATGAGGAAAATTCTGTTAATAAAGGTTGTTGTCCAATAGGTAATGTTATGGTTTATTTCTGCATTTTATAAAAGGACAGAGAAATTATAGTAAGACTCTTATTCTGTAGCTTTTCCATTTGTGCATACAATTAAATTTCATTGGTGTATTTGCTGTCAAACTGTGCAAAAGTTACAAAAGAACTTTAAAAAAAGTTAAAAGAACCTCATTAAAAGAACCTGTGTCTGGCTTTGATATAAAGTCCAGGCTGAATTTTTTTTTCATTAATGAAATGAATTAAGGATTCATTTTGAAATTCATTGAATTTGAGAATGATTTTCAAACATAACTTATAGTGATGCTCTTATATAATGAAGGGAAATGTCAGGTTTCTGTTTCTTTGAAACTAGTTCTGCTGCTAGAAATTTTTGTCCTTAGTTTTATTTCACTGTGAGTACTAATAGTATTAAAAAAAAACCAAAAAAACAGAAAACACTTGTTTGGTTTGTTGGAGGCAGTAAAGTTCCCTGAGGGTCAAAGGTAAACAGCAAAAGACAGCATGATTGCTGAAACCACATTTGCTGCGAAGGAAATGCTTTGCAGACTTGCAGCTTAAATGAAATAAACCTTCAGGCTTTTCTAAGCTTAGTGGGATATTGCCTCGTAAAACATATACAGACTGTAGAGGTATTACCATAAAGTCAGTTACATTCCTCTGTAACAAATATTTGAAAAGAAAAATGCCTTTCTTTTTAAAATTCCAAATCAGAAAATGAGGAAATAACAAGTCTATTGAAATAGTGTGGCAGCAGATAATCATAGAATCATAAGGTTGGAAATGACCTACAAGATCATCCAGTCCAACCGTCTTCACACTACCACTGCTACCACAAGCACTAAACCAGATCTCGCAGCTCCTCATCCAGGTGCCACTTGAATACTGCCAGGGACGGCGACTCCACAACTTCTCTGGGCAGGCCATTCCTCTGCCTGAGCACTCTCTGAGAAAAAGTTTTTCCTCATGTCTAACCTAAACCTCCTCTGGTACAACTTGCTGCCATTTCCCCAGGTCCTGTTCATTGCCTGGGAGAAGAGGCCAAACGCCTCTTCACCACAACCTCCCTTCAAGAAGTTGTAGAGTGCAATGAGGTTGCCCCTGAGCCTCCTCTTCTGCAGACTAAACAATCCCAGCTTCCTCAGTCACTCCTCATAAGACTTGTGCTCCAGACCCCTCACCAGTTTTGTTGCCCTTCTCTGGACACGCTCCAGGGCCTCAATGTCTTTCTTGTAGTGAGGGGCCCCAAACTGAACACAGTACTCGAGGTGCGGCCTCACCAGTGCTGAGTACAGGGGGATGATTACCTCCCTGTTCCTGCTGGCCACGCTATTTCTAATGCAGGCCAGGATGCCGTTGGCCCTCTTGGACACCTGGGCACACTGTCAGCTCATGTTCAGCCGAGCATCAACCAACACCCCCAGGTCCCTTTTCAGTCATCCAGCCACTCGTCCCCAAGCCTATAACGTTGCATGGGGTTAAGGCCAAAGTGCAGGACCCAGCACTTGGCCTTGTTGAACCTCATCCCATTCACCCCAGCCCAACGATCCAGCTTATCTAAATCCCTCTGAAGGGCCTCCCTACCCTCAAGCAGATCGACACCACCTCCCAACTTGGTGTCATCTGCAAACTTACTGAGGGTACACTCAATCCCCTCATCTAGGTCATCAGTAATGATATTAAACAAGATGGGCCCCAGTACCAACCCCTGGGGGACACCACTTGAAACAGGTCGCCAGCTGGACTTAACTCCATTAACCACCACCTGCTGGGCATGACCCTCTAGCCAGTTTCTTACCCAAAGAAGTGTGTACCTGTCCAGACCACAGGCAGCCAGTTTCCCTAGAAGCAGCCTGTGAGAGACTGTCAAAGGCTTTGCTGAAATCTAGGTAGACTACATCAACAGCCCTTCCTTCCCTCATCCAGCAGTCTGGTCACCCAGTCATAGAAGGAGATGAGGTTGGTCAAGCACGACCGGCCTTTCATGAACCCGTACTGGCTGGGCCTGATCCCCTGGACCCCACGCACGTGCCATGCGATCTCACCCATGATGATTTGCTCCATTACTTTCCCTGGTACCGAGGTCAGGCTGACAGTCCTGTAGTTCCCCGGATCCTCTGTACGGCCCTTCTTGAAGATGGGAGTCACATGAGCAAGCCTCCAGTCCTCTGGGACTTCTTCAGTTAACCAGAAGCGCTGATAGATGGCTGAGAGCGGCTTGGCAGTCACTTCCGCCAGCTCCATCAGCACCCAAGGGTGTAGCCCATCCAGTCCCATAGACTTGTGACAGTCCAGATGGAGGAGGAACTCTGCCTGTCTTCACCTGAATCACTGGGGGTGTTTTCTGAGTAGTGTCCCAGACTTCTGGATCAGGGAGTAAAATGCCCGGAGGATAACTATTAAAGGCAGATGTAAAGAAGACACTGAGGACCTCAGCCTTCTTGTCCTCAGTGGCCACATTCCCTGCTACATCAAGTATATGATGAAAATTTTCCTTGGTTCTTCTTTTGCCATTGAGATATTTATAAAAGGATTTTTTATTGTCTTTTACTGGAGTGGCCAATCTGGGTTCAGGTTGGGCTTTTGCCTTCTGAACTTCCTCCCTGCATACCTTAGCTACTTCCTTGTAATCTCCCCAAGCAGCCTGTCCCTTCTTCCAGAGATGTAGTCTCTCTTTTTCTCCCGGAGTTTCAACAGTAGTTCCTGGCTCATCCACACTGGTCGTCTACCCCTGCAGCTCCCCTTACTGTGAGCACCCCTGCGGCACTCTGGGACAGCCTGTTCTTGCACTTTTAAGATTTCCATCTTGAGGAGCGTCCAGGCTTCCTGGACCACTTTACCCTTAGAAATGACTCCCAAGAGACCTGTGCTACAAGCACCCTGAACAGATGAAAGTCTGCCCTCTGGAAGTTCAAGAAAATAGTTTTGGTGGTCGCTCTTTTGACACCCCCGAGAATAGAGAATTGTACAATTCCATGGTCGCTCTGCCCAAGACGGTCCCCAACCTTCACTTCTCCCACCAGTCCTTCTCTGTTAGCAAAGATCAGGTCTAGCAGGGCACCACCCCTGGTAGGCTCTCCTACCAGTTGCATAAGAAAGCTATCTTCCACGCTGTCTAGAAGCCTCCTGGACTGCTTCCTCTGTGCTGTATTATATTTCCAACATATATCGGGGAAGTTGAAGTCTCCCATGAGAACAAGTGCTGTCGATCACGTGACTTCTGCGAGCTGCTCATAGAATGTTTTGTTCTATGAACCAACTCTTCATCCTGGTTAGGTGGTCTGTAGCAGACCCCCACTAAACTGTCACCCCTACAGACCTTCCCCCGATCCTTACCCATAGACTTAATCAACTGTGTCATTACTAACCCCAAGCTCTTCAACATCAAAACAGTCTTTAATACAAAGGGCCATACCACCGCCCTTCTTTCCTCATCTATCCCTTCTGAAGAGCTTGTAGCCATCTATCACAGCACTCCAGTCATGGGAGTGGTCCCGCCATGTTTCAGTGATAGCAACAAGGTCGTAATTAGCCTGACGCACAATTGCTTCCAACTCTTCTTCCTTGTTGCTCATACTGCATGCATTGGTATAGGTGAAGTCATCTGTCGCACCCCCAGCTTAAGCATCGTTCCCCTAGGCTCATCTCTTGTGAGCCCTGTTTTGTCCCCTTCCCCCTTTGTAGCTAGTTTAAAGCTCTTTTTATAATCCCCGCTAGCTCCTGCGCTAGTGTTCGTTGCCCCCTTTGAGATAGGTGGGTACCACGGACAGACAACAGGCCAGTGGCCGAGTAAACATGATCAAAGAATCCAAAGTTTGTGGCTTGACACCAGCCTCCAAGCAAATTACTCATTGCTCGCGCTTTCCGATCCCACTCTGTGTTCCTTACTGCCCCCCCTGAAGGTATAGAGCAGAAGATTACTTGCGCTCCCGCTCCTTGAACTAAACGCTCCAAACACCTGAAATCTTTTTTCATAATCCGTAGATTTGTCTCAGCAATTTCATCACTACCCACCTGAACTATGAGTAATGGAAAGTAGTTAGATGACCTAACCAGCTTAGGGAGTTTCCTGGTTATGTCCCCGACCTGAGCCCTAGGAAGGCAGCACACTTCCCGAAAGCCTGGGTCAGATCTGCATATGGGGCCCTCCGTTCCTCTGAGAAGGGAACCACCCACCACAACCACCCTTCTTTCTTTCCTGTCAGAGGCAGTCACAAGGCATGGAGGTGACTGCTTCACCCTACGCTCTCTCCTAGGCAGATCATCTTCCATCGCCTCTCCATTCTCCTTCAACTTCCAGCAGCTGGAACCTGTTGCTTAGAGAGAGCTGGAGAAGCGGGCTAGGCAGGCGGGGTTGTCTCCTGTGACACCAAGTAGGGACTTTCTTCCAGCTTTCCTTATCAGTCAGGTCTGTCTGACTGTGACAGGGCAGGGGGCCCACTACCTTCCCGTGGGTATTTTCACAGAACCCTTCCCTCTGGTAAGCCAGCAAGTCACTCCACCTGTTGATCTCCCGCTCACACTCCCTGATCGTCCTAAGTCGCTGCACCTCATCCTTCAGGTCCACCACCAGGCTGAGCAGCTCATTCACCTGCTCTCACCTCACACAGGTGGAGTCCCTGCCACCCCCCTTGGACAGCAGCAGGCTCAGGTACTCCCTGCATCCAGAGACCTGAACAGCAACATTTCTCAGCAAGCTCTCTGTCTAGGTTGCCACAGTGTTCTTAGAATAAGCCTGCTGTCTAGTAGAGACCATTTTCTCACCAGTGGTCTCAAAGACTGCCAGGGAAAGCCAGGCTTCTTGCTCAGGAGGAACCAAAGTTTACAATTCTTACCACTAGACCCACCTCCCACACAAACAAACAAACAAGAAGATGTGGCACCCTATGGGAAGTGTGGGCTATACTCACTCAACTTCCCCTTTCTCAAGGAGCAGAAACAATGATCACTCACCTGATGCATTTCCCCGCAGCTATTTAAAGCTTATTATCAGGTGTGAAGGCTAAGGCCGGGTGTTTAAACCGTGCCTCTAATGCACCAGCTCCACCCCTAGTAACTCAGGAGCCTGTCCACAAGCTACCAGCTCCCTAGCACAAGTGTGGTGCTGTTGCTAGCCTCAAAAAAGCCTTAAAAAGCACCTTTTGGTTGTTTTTTTACTCCAAATCCTTTGTGAGTGCAGATTTATCTGCTCAGGAGCTAGTCTTTGCTGTAATCAGTGAGGTAATTGACAGCATCCTCTTGTTTCAAAGCATTCAATTGTGTTGTAGTTTTTAGGGAGAAATGCTAGCTTTCTACTAGCGCATGTAAGTTTCACTGTCAGGAGTTTTTCTTTCCCATTTTACTTGGTCATGACATAGATCTGATCTTCACTGATTGTCTTAAATTGAGAACCTGAAGTGGTTCTCTGAAGTGGTCCGAAGGCAGAAGTGGTTTAGCCAGATTATGATATAGAGATCTGCTTAGCTGGGGCAAAGAGATAAACACAAGGTCACTGAGTAGGTTCTGATGTAGCTCTGATGCAGGTAAAATTGAGGTCTCAGAAAGAGGATATTGTGGTATGTAGTTGTATTATAACAGGGGATATCATTAAACTTTCAGAGTATGTACAGTGTCAGTGAGTTATTTCCTTAGCATGTTCTGGTGTTGCAATTTATTCTTTCCTAGTCTTTACTGAACTACATATTTGTAATCTTTTTTATATTTTGAATCATTACATGTAGTGCAGATATGGGGCACCACTTTCAGCTTCTCTTCAAAGCAGCCAGAAAGACTACTGCTTATGAGGAAATATTGCTTAAAGGAAATATTGCTTAAAGGAAAACTTTTCCTTTATCAGTCAAAAGGGATTGAAGATAATGATAATATGTGTATTGCAATCATATTCCCTAAATCACGTTTTTTTTGCAGTACTTTCATAAAAGCTAATTCTGACAAGCCTTTTTTCTTTCTCAAAGATAGGTGGTAGTTTGACTGAAGTGGGATGCTGACATGAGGCACCTGCTTTAATAAAGACTCAATTTTATATGCTTTATTCTAGAAGCTATTAAAAAGTAAAAATACATTATTTGAACTGTTTTTGACTTTTTCTCATTCACATTAAAGGTAATGTGTGTTTAAAGGTCAAAATAATTCAATACATTCAAGGTAAAAATGAGAATTATTGTGAATGAAGGAGCTAAGAATATATTTCTGTATTCTGAAATGAAAAGCGTTCCTAATCTCTATTGTATTTGTTCAGGAAACATCTAAGAGCAGTGGTAAGAAGAGTCAAATTCCTGTGCAGTTGGATTTAGGTGGCATGTTGGCAGTCTTGGAGCAAAAACAGCAAACAGAGAAGTCAAAACAATGTTCTAAACCTGTGGTGTTTTCAGGTATTGGTTATAATTAAATTTACTTTGTCTTTCATCTTCAGTTACAAGTACTCAAACTTCTAAATGCCTCCTGATTCTCATATGCAGTGATTTGTGAAGCAGGAGCACAGTTCAAATGTGCCAGAGTCACACTGTTCTTTCTGCAGATCTTTGTTTTAAAAATAAAATAAAATCTGAATTGTCTGGGGAAAGACTTGGGGAAAGAAAAATCTTTAGAACAATGAGTTGTGAAAGAATACCTTGTGTAACTATTAGAAGTTATAAAAATTGAGCTTTGAGGAAAATAGTGATGTTTTTAAAGGTTTTTGCTTTGTCTTAGAATCTAAGTGTGTTGCTGTTGTGATTTTAACTCAGAAGAAAGTTATTTGTGATAACAAATGCCATCTTAAATTCCAGTGATGCTAGAAGGTCTAGAGCTGTAACTTAAGCAAAAAAAAATACTCCTTTGCAAACACAGGAGTTATAAGAGAATCAGTCAGCCCAAGCTAAGGGATGATTTCTGTTGTTCTTGATAATTGTGAAGTAATTGCTGTTAAGAAAATGCTACATTTTGGCATTTTGGTGATAGAATTCATCAAACTTAGTTGATGTGTATGCAGGAAACAAATAGCTCTGTGTATTTTCTGTTGAAGGTGTAAATTTTGTCTTGATTATGTTAGTGCCTTATATTTTTCAAAATGAAATATGTTGTTTGCTAGAGGTTAATGATGATAAAATTTCTCACCTATTGGTACTGTGGAAAAAGAGCTAATAGAGGAGCATTGATCTCATAATGTTTAATATGATTTCTGTAAGTTTTTTAAAAAAGCTAAAAATACCAAACCTCATTGAGTCTTTGCTAAAAGATTTGTAAGACTTTTTTTTTTCTGCTCTTGATTTTTTCCTACCATTTGAGCCAGTCAGTGCTACAGAAGTGCTTGCAACCAGTTTTGATTGTATATATTTATATAATGCAGGGACTGCAAAGTAGGTAATGAGGCATAGATTTGTGGATCACAAGACTTGCTTTCTGATGTTGCAAAAGTCTGAGTCTGCTGCACAAGATAAATTAATGTGTCATGTTGATATCTTGGAAGTATAAGGCAGATGTTACCTCGCCTTTGCATTTTGTTCTATTATTACTCAGTGCTGTTAAATCAGTGTACACTGGAATGCAGCTTTATTTTGTAGCATGGCATTGTGCTGAGCTCTGTAGCCAGAGAAGAAGCACAGGGAGCAAGAAAGGCAAGGAATGCAACTGTGGAGGGAATTTAATATTTCATTCTGCTTGCTACCTCATTTAGAGAGTAATATATAGGTGGAAAAGCATAGTAAAGTAGTAATCATTTTAATTTAAAACTTCAATTTTGGAAATACAGCTGTCATTCAAAATGATGAACTGTTGAAGCCATCATGTTCAGTAACAATAAATGAAGAGGTGAAGTACACAATGAATGAAGTATTTGGTGTCTACGGGATTTATACTTGCATATTGCTACATATACAGCTTTAATTCTTGTCTCTGCCTGTGCTAGCACACAGCACTGCACTCTTGGCAGTGTTCTTAATTTGCCTTTGTTACACGGGACCCCAAAAAGAAAAGTTGCAAAGTACAATTTTACGAAGTAAGCTGCTTATGCTAGTTATAGTATATGTGACATTGGAGGTTTAGTGTGTAAGTACTTTGGATGCTTAAGGCAAATTGCCAGAAATGGTGTTGTTTTTAGTGGAATGGCATTTCCTCAGGTGCAGAGATGTCACATTCCACTGTTATTTGTCATCCTGTTCATTTACTTGGTAATGTAAACTGATTTATATTACAGGTCCTGGAAGTTTGACAGAGTGCTGTCACCATTATACAGCAATTCTTAATGATCTAAGTTGCAAGTGGAGTCTTCTTGTTATGTTGTGTTTTGACAGGTTCAGTCACTTAATCAGTCATTTAAGGCTTCTGTGCCCTGAGCCCTCAGAATAATGCAGGTATACAAGGCATCCAAGGCCAGTGCTTGTTAAGCAAAAGAGACTTAGCAGTATTTTTACTTTGCTTATTACTTACTTGCAAATGAACTTCAACCAACACTAATTAGGAATGGACTGACTGCTCCAGATTACTTACAGCAATTAAATCTAAAAACTTTAATCCTAGAACTAGGTATTCATATTAACACAATACAAAATGTGAGCATGGAGAAAGAAAAGCCATTACAGTGAAACCTGGATATTCCTGAAGGTTTACTGAAGTTGGAATGGTTTAGTACTGAAGGTAGCATGGAGTGCAGTGATTTGCCAAATTTTGCTTTTGAGATACAGTTTGTGATTCCAGTAGCATAATGGTAGTAGGGGAAATGTCATAACTTGCTGGAAATAGAGGAGTATCTTTATTGAAGAGCACTGTTTCATGACACAGGGTTGCTGCCTATAAGCATTTTTAATAGCAACACAACACAAATGTAGTATGTGTAATGACTGCAACAGGGCTAGTACACTCTTGCATTAGATTTTGGCTTGGCTATTTTGTTAACAGGTGTCTGATACAGACTTCTTTTTTATCTCAGTTGCTGGTGCGATACCATTGCTTTCTAAAGAATCTGCTACAGCCACAAAAAATCACCGTTTAAACCAAGGAATGATGCCTCATAACCCCTTGGATTCCAGTGCTCCTTTGGTGAAGAAAGGGAAGCAGAGAGAAGTCCCTAAAGCAAAGAGACCAACACCTCTTAAAAAGGTGCTGATATTTTTACCTTAGATAATATGTTACAGGCTAATGTGAATTTAGTATTACTCAGTTGGTTAAATCTCATAGTACAGAGATCTACATCTCAGCTTCCACTTGCTTAAATTCAGTTCTAGCTTTCCTTGGTTTAAGAAGAAAAGGGGAAGGAGAAGTCTTGCCAAATGATGTATACAAATTCACATCAAAATGACTCAATAGCTGAAGAACTGCCTGTACAAAAGTGTGTGCAAATGATTGTTGCAGGAGAATATCCAAATAAACTTTGGTTTGGACAGGATATGCATATTTGCAGGACTGACAATGGAACAAGCAGTTATTAACTAATGTGTATTCTTCCAAGCTGGAACTTCCACCGACTCTCCCAAAAGCTAGTGTTAGGTCAGCTGGAGGGTTTCTCTTTTCTTTCCTCTTTTCCCATTCATATTTTTCATTGTCACACCTTCTATACTAAGTATTTTGATACCACCAATTTCATATCTAGAGTTTTCCTTTCCTCATATAGCACTCCATCACTTGTTTATGCTTTAATCAGTAGTTATTCTGTGCTGCTTAGTTGAGTTTGAGAATGATATGGTATAAAATGATAACAGACCCTTGAGGGATAACAGTAATTACTTTATTTATGTTTTCGGCTGTTCTGTCTTCAACTCATTTATTTTCCAAACTAGGTCTGAGAAGACAAAGATCTACTTTGTAATGTTTGTGTTTTGAGTATGGTAGGAAGCTTATTTTTATTCTTCATTCTTCCTTTCAAATACAAATGGCTAAATTTATTCCGGCAATTAGCCTTCATTACAGACTTTGAGCATATGAGTTGAGCTAGTAGCCATGTGTACGTTAAGTGCTTCTTAGCCAGCTACAAAGATAGAAAATGAGTTTTAAAAAGGATTTAGTTCTTTCACCTACAGCAGCATATTTGAATCAAGCAGGTCTTACCTTCCTTCTTCTGTGTACCATGCAGATGGTTATCTCTAGTAATTTCTTGTCTTTTCCTTCATCTTGCAAGTTCAGAAACAGCAGTGCAATATAGACTGACTTAGGCTTTCTGACAGGAGAGCAAGTTGGCAAGGGTAGATTCTTAGTTAAGTGAACTACACTGCATGTGATATAATGTGGCTAGGGCAAAGGGAGGCAGAGAGTGTTGCTGAGCTGTATAGCTACAAGTTGACAGTCTACAGAAGAAAGGTAAAGAGGAAGACATTTCACTTGCTTAACTTTCTCTTTGCCAGCTAGACAGATCACTAGAAATGCTTTTCTGCACCCAAAAACTGGTAGTCCAGGAAAAAGAATTCTTTGGATATAGATTTAATATTTTTTTCTACTCTGTAACGGTGCTTTGAGGAACTACAGCATTTTTATGTGAATTAAAAAAATACATGTAAACTTTGAATAGTAGTACTAATTTTATTTTTGAGTGCTCAGTATGTAAGCACTTGGTAAGAGAAACTGCGTTGTGATACTGATTTTTAATTTATTTTCGTTTTTTAGATTATTTTGAAAGAACGAGAACTGCGAAAACAGCAACACCTGTTAGAACAGACAGCAGTACCAAAAGATGGAGATAATTCCTGTGTGTCTACAGAAAATACTATTGAAGATGAAGCACTTCCACAAGATAATCATACAGGTATTTTTCTAGAGAATGCTGTAATACAGTACATTGGTTGAGGTCTGTGAGTGAGCACACTTAGTACTTCAAACATAGTGCTAAGTACTGCCAAACAAAACCTGTAACTTTAGAATTTTCAATGGTTCAGCATGGGCTTATTTAGAGTTTAAAGTATGCCAAAGTTGCTACTCTCTGTAACTAATTAAGAGGTATTCAGATTATTGCTTCACACTTAAATGCTTGATGGATTTATATGGCATCATGAGACTGTCTTTTTGGCAATCTGTTTTAAGAATTGCTATGAGAGAAAAAGAAAGCTAATTGACTTGTTTTTCTGTTACTACATAATGCTGTGGTACTGAAACAATTTCAGAAGATAGTAAATTTACGAATCAGTCTCTTCACAGCAGCTTTGTTTGTCTTTGAATTGAATTATCTTTATTTGCATGATAGTTGTTCCTGTAATGCAAGTTGCAGAAGAGCTTCTGGGGAGCACAAAGATGAAGGAATCTACAGAAAGCTCTATGACTTCAAAGCAGTCAACATCTAATCTTCCAAAAATCCATAGTAGAAGATTTAGAGAGTAAGTATTGATTGTCCTGATGCTTGTTTTTCCGCATTACCACAAATATAACATTTTTAACAACATGTTAAATGCGTTCTGTGCAGCACTATTTGGATTAATAGTTCTACATTTCTTTTCATTTTTTTTGTAAGCTGGCACACAAATGAAGAATTGATATCCAGAGAAAAAAGTCTGTACATTGTTGTAATTTTCACTTCAGAATACATAATCTTTGCAGGAAGAAAAAAAGAAAAAAAAAAGATGAGAAATTTATGAGAGGCTAAGAAATGAAAAGGAGCTGCTGTTTAGTGTGAGTGTGTTGCATTAATAGAGTACCAGTTTAATACTCAACAACTTATTTTTAGTGTGTAGTTTGGTTTTCTGCTACCAGGCCAAATGGCAAGCATGTAAAGTATGTGATTAGTGAGATGACATTTTCATGTTGTGGCAAGGCAAGAAAACTTGCTATTTATTTTGTGCAGACACTTCAGTTTTGTTTAAATAGGTAGGTGTACGCTTCCTTAGAAAAAAAAAAGAAATAGTCCTCACTATGTGTGAAAAGGTCAGAGATCCAGTGTAGTAATTATGACTGGTTTTAACAACTGTTAAGCAATAGGTTTAACTTCTGATTTTTCTCCCTTAAGGGTACCGTTGGCATTCTTTATAACTGTTGTTATTGTAAATTTTAATCTTGATTCCACTGTCATTTTATCTCCTGCCATGTATTAATTTATTTGCTTGAAAAATTACTCAATTGATGTTTATGTGACAGTGTTTTACTGATTGCCCTGTTGGGGCTGAATATGCACAAGGGGGCTGGTCTGTCCACTAGGAAATGTAGAATATTCAGCTAAAAGTACTTTGTGTCTTTAGATTATATTTTCTAAGTTCTTCAGTATTGTAGTTGACTTCGAGACATAGTGAAAAAGCTAGGAACAGTAAGTAAAAATAAAAACCAAACTCTTAGAAGTTGAGTAGAAGTTTGTACATCTTCAAGAGCCAGGATAGATCCTGCATTTTCTTCTTGTAATGGTGTGTGAATTTACTACTTGGCATCTTCAGTTGGGTGTGTAATTGAGATATCTGTAGTTTTCTCTTTCCTTGATATCCTGCCTTAGTGAATGATTGTGTAAAAGATGGAGAAAAAATAATATGGAACCCTCATCTTTCCCAGGGAATACCAGAAGGAGGGAGTACATCTGTTATCGTCTTCTCCTTACGAAAACTAGAAGCTTGTGGTTTGATAGCTATGATATGTGAAACAGGATGAAAGGCAAACAATATGAATCTGGGAGGAGAAATGTGTTTCAGATTTTAGTTTTAGTAGTATTCTCAGTTACTGAAAAAAATCTGAAGTAAATTTTTTTTTGCTTTTATGTCACAAGTAGTGTGGGCTGGGTGTAGAAAAAGGCAAAGACGTATTTGTAATTCCAGAGTTGTTAATGTTTAATTTATTCTTTCTTCCAGTTATTGCAGCCAAGTACTTAGTAAAGAAGTTGACAGTTGTGTGACAGATCTCTTAAAAGAACTGGTTCGGTTCCAAGATCGTTTATATCAGAAAGACCCAGTAAAGGCGAAGATAAAACGCAGGCTTGTTATGGGTCTTAGAGAAGTTTTGAAACATCTGAGGCTGAAGAAACTGAAGTGTGTCATCATCTCTCCTAACTGCGAAAAGATTCAGTCAAAGGGTAAATAAGATAAAAACAAAAAAAACAAAAAAACACAAAACCACAAACAACAACAAAAAAACTTGTGGTTTTTTTTTAACAAAAGAAATGTGAAAAAAAACAAACACCTATTATTATTGGAAGGACTTACTTGAACAGCCTTTGAAATCCAGACGTATAAAGATGCCTTCCTTCTTTGCATTGTGTACTGTTGTGTTTATAGCTGATGTGTGAACTTAGTCAAGAATAAATATCAAGAAGATATGGGGGGGGGAATGGGAAGAGGTGGGGTAAGTTATTGAAACTGACACCACTATACTTATTGATTGCTAATTGCTCAAGAGATTGCAGTGGCATGGCTGAGAAGTTATGAGTATCTTTTAAGCCACAGTTTAGCAGTAATTTTTCAATGATACTTTGTTTAAAATTTGTCTTACTACTTATTGTTATTTCTGTCTAATCATTTTTAAACAGTTTCTTAACATTCAGATTTTTTTTATAGTTGACTTGTTTCTGTAGCAACTGCTATTCCTCTCATACAACAAAGGAAGGAATAGTAGCAAACTAAGGATACTGTTAATTAAGAAAAAAGTGTCAAATTCTCCTAGCGATCCATATATTCTTTCTTACAAATCCTTGTCATTTCTGGATGTTCCCATATTCCGGCAGTTTTTGTCATCTTTTAACAATACTGTCTTCTAGCTTGAATAGTGTTAGTCACTGTTAATTTTGTTGTCTGCTCCAGGTGGATTGGATGAGACTCTTCATAACATTATTGACTGTGCCTGTGAGCAGAATATACCATTTGTTTTTGCTCTTAATCGCAAGGCCCTAGGTCGCTGTGTAAACAAAGCAGTGCCTGTGAGCGTAGTGGGAATTTTTAGCTATGATGGAGCTCAGGTGAGTTGAAAGATAAACTTCAGGCTTTTGTTTTGCTTTACTTAATTTTAAATTTAAATTTTTTTACCTTTAGGAGAAAAAAAAAAATCTAATTCTGAGGTTTTATTTTGCTTTTGCACACCTATACTCTTAATTCCAAGTTAGAGATTTCTATGTGAAGTTAACTATGAATGTGTGACCACTCAGCACTTTTTTTTTTAACAAAAGTGATTTTGCTGTCTCTTCCTAACATTTCCACTTAGATCTCTTTTCAAAATGTCTGTTTCCAAAAATGTTGTGTTTCCATTTATGCTTGTTTTGTTTTTAATGCTTTGATAACAAGTTAGCTGGTGCAGAGCTGCAGCATTTAGTTGACCAGTGGATGATTTTAAACAATCTTCTTGCAGGTGGGGGAAAAGCTAAGGTTAAAAGTGAAGTCAAGAGCATGGTGTCAGGCTCTTTTTCTGGTGCCCAGCGACAGAACAAATGGCAGTGGGCACAAACTAGAACACTAGAAGTTTCATACAAACATGAGGAAGAACTTCTCTACTATAAGCCTGGAACAGGCTGTCAGAGTCTTACAAAGTCTCCTTCTCTGAAGATATTGAAGACCTACATAGAAGCTTTCCTGTGCAGCCTACTACAGGGAACCTACTTTAACAGTGGGTTGAACTAGATGATCTCCAGAGGTCCTTTCCAGCTCCTACAGTTCTGTGATTCTGTGAATATGGAGGGCAGTCTCAACAAGGCGATGTTTCTGGCTAGCTGGATACATGTGTGAATCAAGATAAATTTGCCTCAAAAATGGATGTAATATGAAGAATAGGTTTTTAAACTTGTGTCGACAAGCTTCATTTGTTGTTTTTGAAAAAAATTTCATTCATGATATGGCAGTAAAATATCCATACTATCTTACTCAAAAGACAGTTTATGTTTGAACTTTATATATAAATATCCATATGTTTTGAATAAGGAATGTCCATTACAGATTTCCATAAAGATTTTCAAATTTTGTGTGATAAAAGTTTATACTAATATTTCCATAGGATCATTTTCATAGGATGGTGCAACTGACAACAGAAGCTAGGAAGGCCTACAAAGATATGGTAGCAGCTTTAGAGGAAGAAACTGAAGGAAGACAAACAGAAACTGAACTCAGCATCATAACCACTGAATTTGAAAAAAGCTGCTTATCAGAAACGGGTAAAACTTCTCCCAGGGACCATGATGAGGATATACCAAATTACAGTGAGTATTTATTGACTTATTTTTGATTTGAGTTTTCAGTCTGCTTTACCATTTTCATTGAAACTAATGGCACCTGGCATGTTAATGGTTAGTAATGAGGAACTATGCTTTTCTGTGGTCTTTTATTTTTTTCCCAGTTCTGTGAACCTGAGGACTGGCTGAGAAAGACAAAATTTCTTTGTGAAATCCTCTGATATTCGGTGAAACCACTGCTTTGCCCAAGGAGGCTTTCACAGAATTCTTATTATGTACATTCCTTAGAAAATTGTTTTTCTTTTCTAAACCGTATGCTTTGTAGTTATAGTAGACTCAAGTTTTGTAAAGGTCTTCCTTTTCTGTTAATGCATTCAGCTGATGATAGTTATCTCAAAACTCTAGGCAACCCTAAAATTTGACTGCTTTAGCCCCCTTCACAGTTAAGTGTCACCTTGGCTGGACCAAGGACCGAAGTGCATTCTTTCATGCTTGAAGTCTTCTTTAATGGTCATCTGTTGTTGAGTAGCATATATGCTGATATGCCAAATTGTCTTCATATTTGCTTAGAGGATGAGGAATTTGAGAGTCAGTGGCTTTTCATTTGAAAAATTCATTCATTAATTTCTTCAGAATTATGCAGTAACTTGGGATTTTTCTTTTTCTTATTTTTTTTCTTTCTTTTCTGTTTGTTTGTTTTGTTTTAATGTCCTCTAGTTAAAATCTGGAAGAAAAACCTTGAAGAAGAATATTACCCCTATGCACTGGAACTGGAAATGAGTGCAACTGCTGACATGGCCGTTCTGAATTCAGAAGAGCATCACTAAATGCAGATCCTATTCTACTGGGCTTTCAAGGTTTATTTTGTAATAGATCTACAAATATTTTATGTAAAATTAAATATCTAGGTAGGGGAGTGGCAAAAAAAAACGTTTAAGTCAGATAAGTGAGCTGTTCTGAATCTCCTTATAGAAAATGCACACTGGAGTATATGAGACACTGGCTTATTCTTCTAAGTTCTGTGTACTGTGCTGATCACTATAGCAGATGATAACAGCAACAAGTCGTTTTAACCCAGAACAACCTGAACAAGCTTGGCTTATTAATAATGGTTTTATGGACTTAAATTTGTTAACAGTGCAATATTCCAAAAGGATTTGTTAGCAAGATTGTTTGGGGAGACATTCCATATGCTGGATGTTTGGAGCTTTGGGGATTTGTTTTCTATTTTTAATTCCTGTTTAAAGAATTCAAGCTCTTTTTAAAACTTTTTTGTTATTGTTTTTGTTTTTGATAATCCTGCTCAGGTGAGCAGGTTTGAATAAGTGTCACTTTATACCCTTCAGCAGGGGGTGAATTCTGGGCAGGCAGCTAGTTGGAAACTAATTAAGGAAAGCCATGATGTTGAAGATTACCAGTTAGTTCTTCCCCTGTGATAATTTGTTGTTCTGGAAATGTACTGCCAGCGTACAGGAAAGAATTCAGACTATACAGACTACAAAGGTCTGAAATTTGTGCAGTTTTCACTTTTCAGACCCTGTTTGGCAAGTTGATAGTCTGAACAATGATAATGCTCTTGCTCTCTGATACTACTGCAATCAGTTCACTACAGGTCCTGCTTTCAAGCTGGAAGACGTAAGATGCAGCAGCTTGCTTTCCTAGCTGTAGCTTTCCATGCTGACAGATTCCTCATTCCTTTGTTTCAGGGTTATGCCAGTGTATATATGCAAGAGTTTTTAAGTCAATATCAGTTTGTATCTAAGATAGGGAAAAATTTTATCCTATACATTAAGTAAATTTTGAAAACAAAATGTGCTCATAATGGCATGGTTGAGCATTTTCATGGGAATGTAGATATAAACACCTCTGTTTACAGCTTACAGATGTAAGAGGACAAGCCTAAGAAAGTCATTGGAGGTGGCACATATAACTGATCCACTGTTTTGAAAAAAAGATATAGATACTGTGTGCTGCAGCCAGCATCTGTCATGCATTTGTAAATACTGGAACACATTTAACAGCAGTAGTGCTATACTTTGGAAAGTAGCTGCCTCATGAAGTCAGATGTGATACAGAAGTCTAAAAATTACTCTTAGGTGATATTGCACCTGCTTAAAAATAATTAAGATAAAAGAAAAAAATTGTTTCAGATACTCCTGCTTAATGGATGCAAAAGGCCAAATCTCTGAACAGCAGTGCAGTAAAACTGTGAAATAAGTAGGTCCACACATTTTTCAAGCTGCAGTTGTCCACTAGAAATAACTGAACTCAACACAAATATAGTCTTGAAATTAACTCCCTTTGTAAGTGTTTGAAGCTATCATAGTTAACTCAATATGGAAGAATAACTTGGGTGTTTTGTGAGCCATCTGTATTTTGAGCATTAGTCAAAAATTCTTCATTTTGTACAGGAGCTTTATAACTAAAAGGCATATGTTTGAACAAATGAACTTGCTTATACCAGAAAAGAATGTTCTTCATAATACTAGGAACTGAGTTCAAGGGTAAATGCTTGAGAAGAATGGAAGAGTGGAAGTGCCTTTGAAATAAAGTTATTCAAATCTTATTTATCAATCTCTGATTTACATGCCAAGAGCCTTAAGAGCAAAACAGTTTGCTTAATCAACTCAGAAGAGAAGGCATAGATCATGTTACAGTGTTTGAGCTGCACAAGTCATACTAGGACCACTAGTCATTCTTCGTTGAGCTGAAATAAGCACTAGAATAATAGATGGTTCCAGCATGGGGAAGACGGCCTCTCGTAGCATTGGCTACACACTGTGCTGGTTCTTTGATGAGCAAGGATACCATGTTCTACCTCAAACTTCAGCAGATTTCTCCTGAACACTAGGTGTAATGCCAGCACTAACATTTTCAAATACCTCTTTGAAAGCTATGATATTAAGAGCACCAGGCACTGATAAGTTGCATATATTCCTCGTTCCAGTTTGTTTATTCCTATGTACGTGAGAGGCTGCTTTTCTTGTTGCAACTTCCCTGAAGGATAAAAAGAACAAGTTGTCAACATATCATTAAAATAAAGTGGGGTTAAAAGATTACTTACTTATGCTGACTGTTACACATGCAGCAAGTACATGCTCTATCCACTGCTATCAATTAATGCTTGCTGTAACAGTTGGAGAAAAACACTGAAAGCAAAGTAGGTGCTTGGGATTCTGTTTTGGTTTTGTTTTTAAATAAGGGTGACTTTGATTAAACAATATCATTTACAAACTACAGTAATGTGTTGCAGACCAAAATCAAGACATTATTATGAAAACATCTGCTGTATTTTGGTAACAGACTTACTCTTTGGAGTAGAATGAGGACTACTTATTGATTTAGAATTTGATTAGTGCACTATAGGAGCAAGCTGACATAAGTGTATGTGATAGATGAAGCAGATCATACTGTTGAGATGGTCAAGATTGACAACGTATACAGGAGCTCTGATCACTTTGTTATATAAACCCATTAAGTTGCCAGTGGGTCATTGGCTATTTGTAACTGCAAGACTAGTCTGTCCTTTAGAAAGGCCCATAGGAGAAATCAGTTCCAAAAATTCTTACCCATGTCTTCCTCCAGTTTTGCATCATCTTGTCATGTTCACTGATAGCAGTTCTCCAAGTATCAAATTCTTTGGTCCATCCATCCTTACCAACGCTATCTGAAAATTGTAAATTGGATGATTATGTAACTTAAGTAGTGATCAAATAAGCTGACATCAGTGCAGCCACAGTGCTTTTATGGAGGATTGGGCTCAAAGAAGGGCAAGGCACCATTTTATCTTCTGTTCAGCTCTACCTTCTCCTAAGTTACATGGAAATAAGTTCTGTTCAAATGGTCTGGTCTCTTCCCCCTCTGCAGCAAACTTTACAACTTTGGTGTGAACAGACTGTCACACCAGAGGTTCTGGTTATCTGTAAGTCCAAGTCTAGAAAGAAAAAGAAAAAATCACCTACTCACAGGCTTAAGCCATATAGAAGCACAGGAACATTGCAGTTACATTATGCCAAGGAGGAAGAAAATAATATGGTACAGCTGATCATCCAGTTTATGATTTCCCCATTTTACAGTAATGTTATGTAGTGAGTTGTTCTTCATTCCATACTTCAGAGCATAAGATGGACTGTTTTGCCATATCTTGATGAATTTTTAGTCCAGTCTTGCCTACAAATGTTTTTTCCTTATAGTCCCTACCACTCTAGTGGTAGCAGCATACAGAGATGTAATATTTAATCTGTCAAGATGGTGATGCTATAATGCTTTCTAGGCTTCTCTGTTTTATACTGATAGCAGTTTCACTGAGATGCTCCTCATTCTACTTTCCTTTTCTACTGAAAAGGACTATGCAGAGCTGTTCTTGACAGATTCACATTTGGCACTAATCAGGTAAATTTATATATTTTTTCTTTTCCATATTAAAAAAAAAATCTTATGTCACTTTTGTTGCTCCTGATGTTTGTTTTTTTTTTTTTCTTTGAGATTTATTCAGACTTTCTGCAGGTATGGGTAAGTTGAAAAACTTAGTTGCAAATGGTACTCAAATTGTCCCTGTCAATTCTGTTTGCGTGAACATCTTACCCAAGTACTCAGCTGAGCTGTCTGACATCTGACCCATGAGTGGCAAAACAAAAAAGTTAGAACTGCATCCACCTGACTACAGGCAATTCACGCATCACCTAATATTTAATTATCCCATATAACAAGTATATAGTATGAAATAAACTATTACCTCCAACCAGTTTTTGGATAGCTCAAGAAAGGCATTAGTCACAATTGAGTAATAAGGAAGGAATAGCTTACCCCATTCTGAATATAAGGCTCACATGAAAACTACTAGTAGAGATGCTTCTCCCTCAGCTGCCAGCCCTTAAATGAGGTTAGGGAGGACGGTGGGTCCCAGGGTTGCACAGGTGAATTGCTTGCATCTGTGCTTCCAGGGCTTGCCATGCCTTTTTATCAGGTATTCAACTGGTTCAGGCCCATGTACTGGGCATTTATTTTTATCACTTCCATAGAAGCAAAGGTTTTTGTCACCCTGCATAGTTGTTGCAGAGTGCTATTTTGTATTTTCAGTACTCACATCCAATTGGTGTCCATTAGTTTTGGTTTCATTTCTAGGGCATATTTCCTGATTTGCAGGTTAGTTCTATAAGAGGGTGAGAAGGTTTTCTGTGTCTGCAAAACCTTTGTTGGTGGAGCCAACACAAAGAGCATACAGTCAGAGCCAGCCTACCTTTATCTTCCACTTTGATTAGCACTTCTGATGTTGTGTTCCCAAACTTTGAGATGAATGAACATTTATATTTTGTATTTCCTGATACTGAATCTTTCACCCAACTTAGGACATGCACTCTGCCATCAAACAGCCTGTGAGACTGTTCAGTGATGCATGCCTTCATTTCCTGTCCATTCTTCTTCCAGACAAAATGGGAGTCATCTGGACCTGTAGAAATGTCAGTCAACTTACTTGGGGAAAAAACAGAAGCTGAGTCTTTGAGGAAACAAAGCAGAAGTTTAGGACCTCAAGATTAGGCTCAAAGGCATAACAAGTTTGGTTTCAAAGTTTCTTAGCTGAAATTTCTTCAGCTGGAATTCTAGGTACCAAAAAGCTGGGATAAAGAAAAGTACCACTGATAATTTAGGTTTAAGCTGAAGTACATAAGTTCATATGCAAAAAGCAGCTTTCTGTGCCTGTATTCTCACAGTGGGAAACTGGCCCACAACTGTGATAGACCAGACAGTGGAATCGGTCTGTTGAAGAACCAGGCCACGCTAACTAGTGCTGATAAAGGTCATGCCTGGTGAAAGGCTGAAGCCTTCTGAGATACCTTCCAACATTTGAAATAGAGATCAGGAGGGGGAAAAGTTCAAGAACTCAGTATGTCAAAGATGCCAGAAATAGTGAAAGACAGAACTGAAAAAACTATGGGACCATTTGTCACAGCAGGCAATTAGACAAGACAGAACAGCTTGGATCGAGAACAAAGAGCAATCTAATCTTTTACTGTTGTTGCTATTATTAATCTTAACATGTGAGGATAGAATTTGAATAAATCAGAATTATTGATAGTAGCACGGAGAACAGAACAGCTGTTAGTGGAAAGTTAGCAAGATTGGATGAAGCATAATATCTGTGTCCTTTCACTTAAGGGAAAGGCATCTAGGTCAAGGTAAGAACTTTGCAGCAATTCTTACTTAAAGCATAGAATCATCTATCATAGAATTATAGAATGGCCTGGGTTGAAAAGGACCTCAAATATCATATAGTTACAGCCCCCCCTGACGTGAGCAGGGTAGCTGTCACTAGACCAGGCTGCCCAGAACGGCATCCAGCCTGGCCTTGAATGCCTCCAGGGATGGGGCATCCACAGCCTCCTTGGGCAACCTGTTCCAGTGCATCACCACGCTCTGAGTGAAAAACTTCCTCCTAGTATCTAACCTAAATCTCCCATGTCTCAGTTTAAAACCATTCCCCCTTGTCCTATCACTATCAACCCATGTAAACAGATGTTCCCCCTCCTGTTTTTGTGCTCCCTTCAAGTACTGAAAGCCCACAATGAGGTCTCCCTGGAGCCTTCTCATCTCCAAGATAAACAAGCCCAGTTCCCTCAGCTTTTCTTCATAACAGTGCTCCAAGCCTCTGATCTTATTGGCCCTCCTCTGGACCTATTCCAAGAATTCCATGTCTTGTGCTGGAAGCCACGGGCCTGGATGCAGTACTCCAGATGGGGCCTTGCAAGAGCAGAGTAGAGGGGGACAGTCACCTCCCTGTCCCTGCTGGCCACTCCTCTTCTAATGCAGCCCAGAACACAGTTGGCCTTCTGGGCTGCAAGCACACATTGCTGGCTCAGTCCAGCTTTTCATCTACCAGGAATGGAGACACATGTCTGTTTCTCCCTTAGGGTTCGGGATACAGAACAGACTTAGAACACTGAGAGAAGGTGTAAAAAGAAAGCTAGATAAAAGGACAATAAAGGATTCTTTGAAGTGGGTCTTGAGAGAACAGAACCTACTACAGCAGACAGATTTTGCTGGTTTTTTTTATTATTCCAAACTGATAAGGAATTTTCTTTAGAAAAATATGTGATTCTAGGCCTGCTAACTAGTTAGATCTCACATTCCCTTGTGTTGATTTTTTGTCTGCCTGCATGGCAGCCTTTACATCTGTCTGTGTGCTTTCTCAGCATACGTTAGATTTAAATCATTTGGAAATGATTTAAATCATTTTGTAGTATTGTACAAATATGGATAAATAAATTTGTATTAAGTACAAGAATGAATATCAGAGAATGTGCTCTAATTGCAGGGTGTTGGATTTCATCTTGGAAGGAAGGAGGGGTTGAAAGGAGGCAGCACAGTCTCCAAAGGAATGAAGGCATCTCTGTCGTTGGGGGCAGGAAATGAGTGTAGAATGTTCTTTAAACAAAGTAAATCATGTATTATAGATAACTGTCCTAGCCCTATGATTAACTGAAGGTAGATTACATGTAACTAAAAACATGGGAGACAGATTGAACAAATTATTTCAGTACATTAATGAAGTTGGTGTTTGGACAAATGGGAAGAGCAGTGAATTACAAGCACAGCGCCTGGGTAGAAGCAGTGAAATAATAAAAAGCCAGGCTTTGGATTTATTCCTTGAAGAGTTAAGAGAATGCTCTGGATGGGAACTGCGGACAGTTGCCATGGGTAAATCTGACCTTGGTGAGGGCTAGAGAAGAAATCTGTGGAAGTGTCAGAGGTCAGGCTGACTGGGAGGCACTAGGACTGACAGTGCAGATCAGGAGGAGCTCACTGAAGCATATCAGCTATTGCTCAGTCATTGTAAACCACAAACCAGGTGCTTGAGTACAGCCCTGAGCTCATCTGTTTAATAGCAGTACTTCAAACCGCTATGACATGACAATAGAGCAGTTTGTTACCTCAGACCATGAGCTTGAAAAACACTTCTTTAGGGACAGGAAATGAAATGGCAGGGCATTCTCTAAATGTACTTCAGGTGCTCCATGTCACTGCTGACACCAGGGAACCTACTCTGTTTTCAGGTGCTAAAGGCAACATGTATTCTGGAAACAGGACTGAATGCCCACTCCAGAGACACATTTCTCCAAAAAAGTGAACAGTTTCCCAGTACAAGGAGGGTTGCAGGTTATGTTCGTTAGGTCCCCCCCATGGGCTGCTGTGGCGCAGTTGCAGGCAGTTTTTCCCTTGCCACATTCAGCCTTGGTTCCAGGGAGCCATGCAGTATTTTCCCTATTTGATTTCCATTTCAGAACTGAACAACAGAAAAATACAAAGAGTTACACCTGCAAAAGCATGAAAAACACATTTCTCAAATTCAGATTTGCTACAACTCTGGAGTAAGATAAATTCAGGCTCAAAGATGCAGTAGTTACAGATTTATCTTTTGAAGATAAATGACTGTGAGCATACATCTGCTATGGTAACACCAATTACATATAATCTTTAAAACAGGAGCTAAAAAAAAATCTACTTACATTGCCATCCACCTTAAGGATGCTTGAAAGATTTAAGAAAATACTCATGTTAAAACACAATATTCAAGCAGAGAATTAAACAGCAAACCAGTTTGGATATATAGACAGGTACATTTAGGCAACAATGAATGATACTTCACATAGCTAATTTTGAAAACATTGCTTCATCATAGAAAATGCATTCAGTACTCTTAACCTAATCCACAGTCTTAACTGTTTTAGAAGGGAGACAGCTAACACTGCAGCAAAACAAATATGCCCTTTCTCTGTCCAGGCCCTCCATAATGCCCAGTGGTGGTGTGTTTGTTTGCTCATTTCCCAGGTGGTGTCTGTTGGTGCAGTGCCTCTGCCCCTTGAGCAGGAACATCCCATCAGCCATACAGAGTGTTAACCTGCTTCAGTTGCCTGCAGTATTAAACTGTGTAACAACCCCCCAACTTTATTCACTGACGTGGGGGTTATGTTCCATTTAGCTTATAATCAAGCAGTATATCAGGATGTGAGGAATGGAGGTGTAGATGCAGAGCAGCATGCCAGGGATCCCACTTGGTTGTCCCCAGCATCACATCTGCTGTAGAGGCATTAAGTCCTAACAGGCATACAGCTTTCCTTTTAGATACCAGTGTAAGAGTGGGTGATAATGGAGTGGGTGATTATGGGTGGAGCTGATCACATAGACTGGGGAGTGGGAGAGAGCTGGGGCCAGGCCAGTCCTGCTGGCAGTGCTGAGCTCTGCAGAGCTGCCCCCTGGGTCTGGGACGCAATAGGGCTGCTCAGAGCAGGTGGCCCAACAGCTGCTGCCAACGAGGAGTACCCACACCTCTCTAACAGATGGAGAAACCTTTCCAGCTGGGGAGATCTGAGCCCAGTGCAGCAGAGCAGGTGCTGTCAGCATGGCCCAAGGCTTCAGCGGTTGGTAGCAGTGCAGGGCATATGGCTGGCAGGTGCCAGCAAGGACTGCTTGGAGGGGCAGTAGGAGCTTGTCATGCACAGCTGTGATGAAAGCATAGCATCAGTACAGTGGCCATCTACAGACATGGGATGTCTTCTTTCAACAATAGCTTGTTGGTTCCTCAAAACTTTTCAAACATCAGTTATCTTAAAAAAAAAAAAAAAAAAAAAAAAAAAAGTAGAATCTGGATTTAGCACTCAGTATCTAGCCTGCAGTTCTGGTTTGTGCTGAATGCTATGAACCGATCACCTAGACTTTCAGCATACCACAGGAAGCTCTTATTCAAAGCAGGGATGAAGTTTTAAAAAACACTCAAGAGATGAAAGCGCAAGAAAGGTAATTGTGTCCTGAAGTATCAAACAATTGCAGCTCAATGATGCATGAACATTGTTGGTGCTGAGAGCTGCACAGCACCCAGTTGGGTTAGTGGTGGAGCTGCAGGGGGAGGGTCACTGAACTGTGATGGGAATCTGTAGCATTCCGAAAACAGTGTTGGTTGGGCCTTCTGTGTTTGTACTTCAGTTAGCTAGGTTAGAAATTATGGTCAATACTACAATTCTAGAAAACAGGTAAAATAATATGACAACAATTGCCAACAAAGAATTTAACCTCAAACAGCTAACTGTTCTGAAACAATGCTCATGCTTTGTTAGCCAGCATTGGTGCAACAGTGCTGCTGGCTGATATAGACAGACCTGAGGCCACACCAGTGTATACACAGCACAGGTACAGCTGCACTACTCAGATGGAACATGGCTGCCCACCTGTGAGCAGAACAGAGCGGTAATATGGCTGTCCCTGCTCCCCAGCACTCCCAGCTGTCCTCTAAGTGGAGCCAGAGCATGGCTGTGTGGTTGGAACCCAGGTAACTGTGTCTTGAGAGTAATTAAGTGAAATGCAAAAAATTAAACCAGGGTCTGGCAACAATTGCACTTTCAGCCTGAGTATGCCTGTTTTCGCTGCCATGCACACTCTGTCCCCCATCTTAAAGCTATGACATTATCTTGTAAAATAAAATGGAAACAATCAGAGAACAAAAATACCTCTGACAGTAGAATGCCTTTTCATTCTCCTCTTCGGAGCATACAAACTACAACCTCTGCTCAGCTATCAGTGGACAGACCCAATAGTGACAGAGATAAGGGGTGAGATAGGCACCCATTGCTGACAAGGGTCAAAACAAAGCAAAAGCTGCACATCATCTCCCATCTCGTCAGCCATTATACTTTGTTACATACAGCATTAGATGTACAACAGAAGCTGTCACAGATTCTGCAGTACGCCTTTTAGCTGTGCTGCTGAAGCCTCACACGCATTACATGCAGGAGGGAGGTGCACACAAAGGCCTGCACCAGTGCCATCTCCCACGGGTTCTCCCCATGTTAGCAGGGGCAGCCACTGTCCTTGGCCCCGAGACTTTCTGACAGTTTATTCAGACAGTGCAGATGTTAACTGGAAGCTTCCAACAGTGCAATTTCAGGTGTTTGGAGTATCAACCTGTAGAATTTTCTGAGTGCTTTGCCAACATATGATGCAGATGGTACAATCTGGCAGTGAATGTACCAGGACACTCACAGAGCTGTGTCAGTAGGGCACACACAGGTGTTTCAGAGTATGTGACAGGCTACAACATGAATGTGGTTTGAGATGTTTTAATCTTTAAGCACATCACAACAGCAAAAACTACCGGCAGGCCACAACTATCCATTCTTACTAGAATGACTTCCTCATGAGGAAAAATATTCTCCAACTGCACCTTGTTGTTCACTGTGTTTTTTGGATTGGTCATAGGTTTCATACATGAAAGGAAACAGAAAAATTTCTATGCAATGTAAAATCTGCTGTTGATGCCAGAATTTAAAAATGCTGCATCCACATCATGGAACCTACTGTCACTAATTTCAGTTGGCTTGCAGATGTCACTGAGGAGCCACTGGAAGGCTGAAATGCTTCATGTTCTGGAACCAGAACTGCCAGGGAGGGGAGCATGGCCTTACAGGGCCTGTAGGAAAGGTGGGAAGGACTGCCAAGGAATGCAGTGACAGGGCAAGAGGAACAGCTACACCTGAAAGAGGGGAGACAGATTACATGTTAGGGAGAAACTTTCCATTCAGAGGGCAGTGAGGCACTGGCACAGGCTGCCCAGAGAAGCTGTGTGTGCCCCATCCCTGAAGGTACCCAGGTTAGATGGGGTCCTGAACAGCCCATGGCAGAGGGTTGGAACTGGGCAGGCTCTAAGTCCCTTTTAACCCAAACGCTGCAAGTATCCCTGCATGGGCACTGCAATCCACTGTATCAAGATTACATACTTTCAGGGTCTTTGACTTCTAGGCAGTATATAATTGATTCTCTAATCTTAAGTTATTATAAAAGTTATAATACCTTTTAAGGCTTTAACAAAACACTTAAAAGAGTAATCTTAAGTTTTGAAGTTATCTCCTGAGTGCAGTTTAAATAACAAAGAATGTGGTATGCTGCAGATCTGTCTGAAGGAAAGGTTTTAGTCTACTAAGATGACTTCAGCAGCAGCACACCAGAGAAGCTGGTCTGTAAGGTGAGACACAGAGCCCTCAGCAAGGTGCTGGCACAACAACCTGTATGAAGGTAAAGACAAACCCAGCATGAATCAAAGTCAGGGTCACTGCTCCAGAGAAGCCTCACCACTAAATCTCAAAGTCCACTAAAGTGGAGCAGTGCAGGAAGGCTTGCTTGCTTTAGGGGGCTGGCCTACAGCCAATGCCAGGTACTCGGCACAGCTTGGGCCCAGCACATGGCCATGTGTGGGTCCATCCTGCATTTGTGCTGCAGGAGCAATCCCTGAGGTTGAGCTTGGTCTGCAGCAGTCTTCCCATTGCCCTCCCCCAACCCTTCCCCTGCACACCTTCCTGTGTAATTCCAAGTGTTGCTGGAGAGAAAAAACTTTCTATGAAGCTCTTGTGACACTGACTTTTGAGTGATGCACCTTCCCCCCATGAGATGGGAAGTTCTCCTGCACTGCACTGCACAGCATTGCTACAGTGCACAGCCGCAGTCTGTAGGTGTGCAATCAGGCACCGACCTCAGTTCCACTGCAGAACAGTTTTTTAAATAAGGACGCCAAATTTGCAGAACTGTTATTTTTCACATATGAGGGTTATTTTAATGAGACCAAAAAGCTACAGAACAGGTAAAGAAAGCTTCTAACAGCTAAGGGAAGGAGTCAGGCTTCTGGACAGCATTCAGTGGACAGGATCTATCTGCAGGGCAGAAACACAACAATAACACAATGTTGCACACTGGTCATCTGCAAATGCACTCAAACTGTTGCTCAGCACACTCAGGACATTGTAGGATATTGCTTACCTATAACAAGTCCAAAGATATACTGCACTGGGCAATGGTGGTGCCTGTGTTAATGAAGCTTGAAACAGAACCAAACTAGGAAGTACCCAGACTCCACCACACCTGAATTCAGTGCAGGTGTGCACATCATCAGCTCACTGCTCCTCCTGTGCCCCAGACACTGCAGTATTTGCCCAGTTATCAAATTGCTTAAATCTTTTGCAGTATTTACACCATTATTCCATGTTTTTTTTTCATGGTGGACAGTAAAAGGTGTCAGTGTCGTCAGCAGCAGTCAAAAAATTATTGCTACCCACCCAGACCCACAGCTGGTTTCTAGCCATGAAAATACAAATCATGTCTTTGGTAAGACCTGCTTTAATGAAGATAGCTGCATTTTGATCTGATTCCATGTAACATTTAACAATCACAGACACACCAGTAAAAAGCAATCCTACTTTAAAGTTGATCTCCAATTTTTAAAGGACAGAAGTTACATTTTAAGACCTGTCTAGATGCATTAATGCTCACTTAACCAGGCAACTGCTGTCCAAACAAAAGTGGAAAGACAAATGTTTAATTTCTACAGAAAAAAAAAAAAAAAAAAGCATTGACTTGCTCCTATCGATCACAGACAATATATTCTTCATAAAATGGAATTACCATTACTGTACATACTTTGTCATCTGAAATAAGTAATAAGGGATAACTGACCAGGTCCAAAATAAGAGCAAAATTCAAATCCAACAGCATTTTTTCAATTGCATACATCCTAACAATGAAGATATTTACCTATTACACATCCACATGCATGCAAGTGCATCATTCAGCATCCAAATGAGCCTATTGAAGTTAGCTGACTTTGCATACTTAAGTAGGCTGCTAACCGAGAGAATTCTGCAGGACAGTGTTTACAGTGCCCAATTTGCAACAAAAGCATGTTCACAATACATCCCCAAATAGTCTTTTTTTTTCTTTTTTAAGCATTAAAAAAAAAAAACCATACACAGTACATGGCCACATATCCAAACCTTTAGTGAAAAAAATGCTAGTTCACGCAGGGCTCCTGCAACTTACCTGTGGCTTGGCAGAAGAGATGGAATGATCCCTGAGCACTAACATGCTGTGCCTGGTCATTTAGGAAAGGTTGCAACAACATGACCTTTAGAGGGTCTGTGCTAGACCAAACATCAGGCTCGATACTGGTGGGTGAAGGAGGTGGACCACATCCCACACAAGACAAAAAGGAAGTACCAGTAGGAGGGAAAGGTATAGGAGATGAAGCTGTGTGACAGAAGAGGACAGAAAAGAAAAAAAAAATGGTACTAAGGAATAAAGTTACAAGAAATACATAACACATTGAAGAAATAATGCAAAAAGACAAATGAATTTTAGAAGGGTTATAAAAGGAAACATCCCCAGAAACCTAGGATAAAACACTTTTCTCCTTCACTCACGTCTTTTTCCATCCGTCCTATCCCCCAGAGGGTTACAACCCAAGTAAATAAAGCTGAGAAGAGAACCTGCTCCAAACTGGTGAGAGTTTTCTTTTTTTCCCCCTTAAAGGAAGCCACAAGGAACATTAGCACTTGCAGTATGTAAAGGATTGCCATTATGTCAACTTTCATAAAAGTCAAAATGTAATACAATTTATTTTAATATTTATTCTGTTATATGTACATAATTAAAAATAGAAAAATAAAACCGAACTGAATCTTATAAAATATAAACTGTTCACACTAAGATGGTTGAAATTAAAGTTTGCATGAAAGTTCAACATAGAGAAACAGCCTAGGTACACTGCTATTTACTGTTAAGATGCACTCCTAGCAATATTTACATAAAGATGCAGTGATAGGGACAACTCTCTGTGGAACTGTACCACACTAAATGCCTTTAGAAACAGTGCAGCTGTGAAGCAGGCTTAGAACAAATGCACATTTTCACTTTTGCAGACACGATTCAAATGAACAGTTTGAATTACTGATTGTTTGAGGAGCTCCAGTTTCAGTCTCCAGTTGCATAAGAGATTAGAAGATGTCATCCAGAAAGGGTGACGCTGCAAAGATGTGTCACAGGAAAAGAAGTTATTTTCTGAATCAGAAAAAAAGTAAAAAAAAAAAAAAAAAAATCCCCAAAGTTTTCTTATCAGGCTGTATCCTAACAGTCCATTCCAGTGAGTTGCAAGATGAGTTACTGCAGAGAATTTTCAATTCCTTTTTTGCTTTCACAGTGCAAAAAAAACCTCTCTCAATGTCGCCGCAAAGTACTGTACTGTTTCATTAAAAAATAATCAAAAGAAAGTGGAAAAATCCAATGGTGTACAGAAAAAAAACACAACAAAAAACAGGTGACTATGTCCAGCTTGGTTAAGGAAAATAAAATGTTTCTAAATCTATCATTTATTTTTTTCCCTTCTTACTCCAGTCCACAAGTTTTATACTGATACTGTTACCTAAATTTCTAGAAAGCAGCAACAAAAAAGCCTTTAAACAAGATTATCCCTGAGAATCTTACACAAATCAAGCCAACTATATATCCCCATATTCTTTAAAAGTGAAGATACTTAAAAGTTAATTAGCTTTAACCAACTAAAGAAATCTAGTGTGCCAAAACACAAAGCATCAAATGAAAAATAATCACTAGAAGCGAAGAAAAAATGTCCCAATTTGGACAATAGTCTATAATTTACCAATCTGATAAACTAAACTTAATTTCCAATTTGGAATGCAAATTAAACTAGAACTTTTTTTAATGGCAGCTAAAAGATTTGCAGACTGAAGTACTTTTTAAAGCCAACTAAATTAGTTACTTTTATCCTAAGGAAGAAAATGGCCAAAAAGGAGTGGGCAGCTGTTCACCAGCCTTAAGTACTCCATGTGTGGGTAAGAACCAGGAATAAACAATTGGGGATCTGAAACTGGCCATTTAAAAAAAAAAAGAACGGATATAACAACACAAGATGCTATGGTCTGCAGACAAGAACACTGCTTCTGTATCTGGTGAGATCTGAATGCGAATTGGCTTGCTGTGTAGCTGAAGCACGTAAAGCTTGCCTATGGCTCAGTGGTCACAACCATGTTCTCGGTGCTCAAAAATAGCTTAAGTACCACAGTTAATTTCCAACACAAAACCAATGGTGTCCTTCAGTCTCCCTCCACGTCTGAGTCAGCATACTTGAGCTCACACTTCACATCAAAAGGTTTGTCCTTGGCCTCCCTGGGCACCTGTGCATCCCTGTCCTGAAGCTGTCCATTCCCACAGTCCGGCTCCGTCTCATAGCCGGTGTCATGCGCTGGCTTTGGCTGCTCCCCACTCTGGTGGCTGACGCTGCCTTGCTCCACCAGGGTTTCTTTCACGCTCTGTTCACAATCAGAAAAATCTGACTTTGTTTTTTTCTTGCCAAGCAACATGACTGAGCGAAATTTCAAGCACTGCCCTGGCAAATACCCTTTGTAACAATTGTAGGAAAGCAGGCACAAGAAGAGAATAAAAAAGAAGAGGAACAGGAACATCAACAGGAAGTTATCATTTGACTTCAGAAACATTGTCTTTTCAGGGACTGTGTCAGGAAGTGAATTGAAAAGCTCAATGTTGGAAGTTGCACTTGTTAGGACAGGGCCAATGGGTTTTGTTATTATCCTCGCAGTTGTTACTGGTTCAATCTGAGTGGTTGAGGTTTGAGCAGTAGAGCCCTCAGTTGATACAGCTGACACTTTTGGTACTTCACTATTACCTTCTACTGGTGCAGCTGCCACAACTGGGCTTGCTGTAGTATGCTGGACTTTCTTCAGCTCCAAAATGTGCTTAGCCAACACCTGAGAGAATTTCTTATTCTTCACTTTTTCTTCTGACAGACACTGGTAAACACCACTGTCTCCTTCTGATAAATTGAAGATAAGCAACGCCTTTTCCAGTAGACGGTATTTGGGACTCTCCACTCTCAGTACGTCATCCCTGAACTTCCAAACTACCTGTGCCAGATTGGACTTCTGAGAACACTTGAGCTCTGCTGTGCTCCCATGCTTGAATGTATGCTGTAGCAAATTCTCTCTTACTTTATCTGGAACACCAAAATAAACATGCAAAGTATCATCAGTGATTTCTGTTTGATCTACTCTCTACAGTTTCATGAGACTGTGCTAGTCATAACAGAAATGCAAAGACTAAGATTATCTCAAGACCAAGATAACAGCATGCAAGTTTCTGTGAAATACTAAACTACAGGTGTGTACAGGACACCAAAACAGATTACAAGATCAGACACCTGAAACTCCAAAACAGCTTCCACTTCCAGAAAAGCAGGGGGAGACTTAGTGGATCCAAATTGAGTGTGCCTCTGATATAAGTCATCATTTGAAAAAGGATGCTCAACTTCATATAACTTTCAAACCAATTAGTATATTTTAAATAACAACAAAATATTCAAAAAGAAATATAATTTTAAGAAATTTAAGTATCAGTACTCAAACTCTCTTCTGAAAACATCACTAACTATTGCATACCTACAATACAATATGATAAATCAGCAATATAACTAACAGGTCAAAGTCCCATGGTTGCCCCAGATAAGAAATGAAAGCAGAATAGTGTACTGTTTAGTGCAGTACAAATGTTCTCTAACACTAGTCTTCTTTAAGATCTCCACAATCTGATGGCAGCAACACACACAAGAAAGAAAGGACCTGCAGTTACTTGTCTTAAAATACACCAGAGGGTACTTCAGCTGCTCTCTATGATGTATTGAGCCCCCCTCCCCTCATAATAAAAGCAGCTTTTTTTCAGCACCATTTCATCTGATCCAGCAACAACAATCAAGCATTTAATAAAGACTCATAATAGTATGTCAAATGTTATTTTATCAGATACAGAGATCTCTGTACTAGAGGTACTTATGGTAAACAGTACTTTCATTCATGAGGTGCTGTTGAGGTACCCCCATTCATTTCAGAACTTTGTGCACCACACACTGAAATGTACACAAATACAAACATTTTAAGACAAGATTAAGGCTGTATGGATGCTCAAACACAAAAAAAGAACAACAGAACTTCATACATATTAAAATGCAAATGAAAATCTAGATACAAGTCTTTCCTATCCCACCTAGATAAGTAGTTCTTCACAGAATGTAACTCACCAGAACAAGAAGATGCATCTCCACCTATGTTCTGAATCCATTTCCTGTAAAAGACAGTGCAAGTATGACAGTTTCAAATGTTATTCCCATGTCAGTCCATCCTCTAATGTAAGATAAATTTTATCTCATCTAAATAGCACAAGATGACATTTTTATATAGGCAACTAAAGAATAGGAAGAAGCACGTGTTTGAAAACAATAAAAAAAAAATCTTGTTAAGATAAGGTAAGACAGATACAAAATCAATTGCAACTATAGTCAAAGGCTGGCATTACCTTTCAGTTTCACTTTCTTGAAAAATATCAACGCAAGAACCCTCAAGAGGTTTCCAAGCGCAGTAAGGATCCCTTGCTAAAACACAGTCAAAGCAAGTGGTGTACATCTCACAGAATGCCACAGGAGATTGAACCACACCAGAATTTGAACCAGCGTAGAGGTATCTTCTGCTCTAAAAACAAAACCAAACCAACCAAACAAAAAAACTTCACATGAATAAGCCTACACAATCAATCACATTTGTGAAGCAACTGAAAAATTATTAAAAGAGGTGTATACATACTTGCATGTTTGTAAAAACATTTATTAAATATTTAGCGACATGTGAAGTGAAAATAAGCCAAAAGAACAGAAAATGACAATCAACACACTATATAAATAGGAAAACAACTGCCTAACTGTGGCTCTTATATATCATTTTTTTTCCATAAATATGAATTCACTGATAGACTTCATGCAAGGAAAGACAAGCATGTGCTAATGACAAACTGCAGTGGATACATCCATGCCTGAAAAGGAAAGGTTTTCTATACTGCTCCTACATCTGTTAATCCAAAGCAACTCTTTGCCTACTAGTCAGGTCTCTGCAGCCCCAGTGTCAGCATTGAATCTCGCAGTTGCTTACTTGCAGTTACTTCCTTGAATCCTCTGCAAGAAAGAACTGTGAATAGCATTCAAAAGAATGAGTATTGGCATAATACTTAGCAAAAGGGGGATGTGAAGAGAACAACTGCTTTACCAACTGTACAGGGGGATCTGTAAACAACTCTCACACTATGTACAATGGGAAAACATTCACACTTGTTCTGATCATCCTTGTCATAAAAGATTGAAATAGATGAGTGAAATAGGCAAGCATCCAAGTTCAGGGAAACTGAGTATTAAAGGTACACTGTGAATTTACTCACCACTATACAAAGCCTTGGAAAATAGGTTTGCCCTGAAAAGAAACACCATAAGCAATCTACCATCTAGTACTTCTCAGAAGACAGTGCATACAAAGCCAAATAGCACACTCCACCTTGGCAATGGATTTATTTCCTCCTGAATTGAATACCAAACGTATTAGCACTCTACCGCAGTTTTCATGGCAAAGAAGTCAGATCTAAGCAACAATTGCACAGATTTTCAGTAGAAATGGCACTTGAGGGATGCCTTCTCAAGTCTGGCAGGATGAATGCTGTCACAGAGCAGTAACAAATCAGAGCAAAAACCATCCTAGTAAAGCAAGATTCTTCCTAAACATCATACCCATGGTGAAGACTTGTTCTTGACATCAAGAACAACTTCACGATACATGAACAAACAAAAACATAGGGCTGAGTTTAGACTTGGAGGCTTACTGTTATATTTTTATTTAACTATATGAAGAGTTATTATCATGAGAACTCAGAAAAGGTTAGTCTCTTTTCTTTAATGCAATGAACAGAAGAACATGCGTTTTTGAGTAAACTAGTGAATGCTTCATTGTGGCTAACAGAAGCCTTCTCTAGAGGAAGATCAAGCACAAACTACTTTACATCCCTCGTGTGAATTTCAAGGAAAAACCTAAGAAAAGACAAAACTGAATCAAAAAAAGAAATGTACATTACTGGAAGATGGGACTTTCAAAAAGAACTAAACTTCAGAGACATACATTCAAATGAAGTCTTTCATACTAAAACCTAGCTTAACACTAGTCTATACTGGAGTATCCACATAAATACATTTGCAGCATAAAAACATGTAGGGCATTCTAGGAAAAGCTTCCCCTGATTCACTGCAGTCTGTCTGTCCTTCTAGTGTTCTGTTGGCTAACATTTAAGCCAACAGGGCTACACTGCATGAGGGTATTAGTGCCTTGACATGGTTCCCAGCTGGTACATTCAGGGAGTTCAGAAGAACTGAACAGACCATTGCAAAAATCCAGACATCTTTCAGCCAAACAGGAGCTAGAGGATCAGCTGTAGGCTCATGTTACTGATAGCAACCCTCTGAGTAAGGTGAAGATATATGAGAGACTGAGGCCCACTGTCAAGAATAGGAGGTATTGCTCGCCTACTGTTAATCAGTTACTACAGTATGACACTACACATACCAAATTACAACTGTAAGAATGACTTGCTCTAGGTGACCCTGCTAGAGCAGGGGTTGGACCAGATGGACCTACAGTTGCCTTTCAACCTTAACTATTCTGTAATTCTACACTCTGGCCAGCGTGATGTGTGTGACACAGAAAAACAATAGATTCCACTGAAATCTATGAAAAAGGAAGCTTTTAATCACACTGACTTTGACTTGCCTGTCAAGAGTATACTCTATTTTCACAATAGTTCTTTCTGTTACAAGGATTACTACACATGCAAGATGAACTGGAAAGAATTCTGGCACAAAGCTCTTTTTCCATGGAATTGATCATGTTGGAATAGCTGCTCTTAAGATACCTTGGCAATATTCCTAAATCCCTAACATCAGAGCATTTACTGATTGTCAGTAAAATTATCAGACACTTTATTCTTTCCTTAAGAAGCTCAGAAATTTCACCAGTTGAAGGGTTTGACGCTACAAGCTACCACTTTTGGTAATACATTTGTAGACATTCATGGATCTGCATGTCTGATTAAACAGAGCCAGAAGACTAGTGTACAAAATACACAAAATGATTATTCTCTGACTGCTGAAAAATCACTCAACAATTAAACCCAGTGATTGTTAAATAATGCAAAACTTCACTGTGTTTGGAGCCTGCAGCAAGGCTTCTGTCCTCCAGCTGTGTCTTCAGCCCTATCTAGCTGGCATGACCTCACCAGTAATCCTTTTCAGAGCATTACACTAGCAGCATTACACTACACCAATATGCTTAGTCTCCTACTAAATCTTCCAGACAAAACTAGCCTGATAACTCTGGAAAAGCAAAAATCAATTAAGTACAGACTCTTCAGTCTGTTAGAGAAGACTCTATCCACTAATGTATGTTTCCTCAGAAAAATATTTTTACTCCTGTATTTATTTCCTGGGGATTTTTCCTGGCCTCAACAGGTCAGGATTCTTACACCACTCCTAACCTAAAAATCTGTACTTCAAAATACATTACAGCTTTTAGCTCCTGTACAACCACAGTGAGATTGCACACCTGTGTTGCCATTCTACAACCACACACACTTTCCCCAGATTTAGACAACATCAAAAGCTTGAGATCTATCAAAAGCAACAGAAATTATCAGGGAAAACAGTGATACTAATGCAGAAACTACAGCTTCAGATTTCCATGGTTTGCACTGCTTCATTATGATTATTTTACAAGATCATAGTTAAGTTTTACAGAAAAGAGAAAAAAAAAAAAAAGAAACATGAATGCTGTGATGTTTGTAGCACCTACTTTTTTGGATGAAAGTATGAGTGTTTGAACTGGCTCGAAGTTTGGGAAAAGCTGTATTTCTTCAATAATATGCATTCCATTTTCATAGCTGATAGCTTTGTGCAGGGCTCCTTGATCTGCAATAACATAGCAATGTATTTAAGTGAGATTCTTAAAATAAAAAGGCAGGTAAAAATGAACACAAGTTACAGTTTGAATCATTTATCCAGATCAGACTTCACATCAGCCTGTGTGGCTGATGTTATATGATGTTATACCTGCCACTGCAAAGAGTTCAGGAAAAGACCTTCTGAAATGAAAGAATGGCTTTCAGGGATTATCTCATGCATGTTTAGGCAAAACACTACAGCTTTGCAGTTTGCAGAACGGCTTAGGTTGGAGGGTGTTTTAAAGATAATCCAGTTCCAACCCCCTGCCATGGACAGGCCTGGAATTCGCTATATCAGGTTACTCCTGCACAGGGTGCCATCACACCTGACCTTGAATGGTTCCAGAGATGGGGCATCAACAACTCCTCTGGGCAGCCTGTGCCAGTGCCTCACTGCCATCTGAATAAAACATTTCTGAGTAACATCTAACCTTAAATCCCCCCTCTTGAGCTCAAAGCCTCTCCCCCTCATCCTATCACTTTTAGATCATGTGAAAAGTTGGTCCCCCTCCTGCTTGTAAGCTTTCTTTTAGAACTGGATGCTATGAACTCTTTACGGAGCCTTCTCTTCTCCAAGCTAACCAAGCTCAACTTCCTCAACTTTTCTTCATAGAAGCGCTCCAGCCTTTTAAACATCTTCATGGCCCTACTCTAGACCCCCCTTCTCTGAAATAGCTTCACATTTTCCCTGTACTGGGGCTCTCATACTTGGGCACTGCAGTGTAGATGGGACATCAGGAGGGCACAGCAGAGGAAGATAATCACCCTCAACCTGTTGGCCACCCCTCTTTTGATACAGCCCAGGATATGTTGGCCTTTCAAGCTGCAAGAACACACTGCATCAGACCCCCAAGTCCTTCTCTGCAGGGATGCTTTCAGTGAGTTCTCCCAGTCTGCACACATCTGGGATTGCCTCAACCCAAGTGCAGTATTTTGCATTTTGCTTTGTTAAACTTCATTGGATTCTCATCTGCCCACTTTCCAAGCCCATTCAGGTCCCTGCGGATGGCATCCCTCCACTTCTATTGTGTCAATTGCATCACTCAGCTTGGTGTCATCAGCGAACTTTCTGAGGGATACACTGAATCCCACTGTCAATGTTGTTGATAAAGTTGTTTTTTTTCAGTTCTCCTCCTGCAGCAGCTCCTCAAAGCAAGAAAGGTCTCCATGTACTTACCCCATGGGTCCCCATTTTTCTATGAAAATATCACATACTGTAAAAATATTGTAAATATGTAAATATTTTGAGTTTCTGTTAGAGCACACTTCTGCCTGAAGAATAAGTACATATTATGCAGAACTTACCTGTACTGATGAACATAACATCATATATTGTACCATTCAGTGCTCTGACTCTGTCTACTACAATCTGGGTATATTTCACATCTCGCTTTACAAGGCGGGGTCTGTCTCCCACTGGAGTCACTGAATCATCCATTAATGGATGGTCTTTAACAAACTGCAGTGTTTTGTCTGGTAAATTCAGAGAAGTCATGTAGTTCAAGGCTCTGGCTTCACTGTTTATACACTGTTATTTAAAAGTGCAAGAAAGAAAGAATAAAGAGAAAAGCAAATTATATCCTAGCAGCAGGTACATGCATTTTCTTCTGCACATACGGACATAACTGTACATTATACTCATCCTGGCAGGTACTTAAGTTCCACAGCACCTTGGTTTCAGCAATATGCTGATCTTCAAGCAAATGGTTCATATTACATTTTTATTTGGACCCAAAACATATTACAAGAAAATACTCTATGGAGTCCTATGTTTCTTAACTACCTTTAACTGTAATCCTACTCATCAGTTGCAATAAGACAATCGCGAGAAACATGAGAGTGAAAGAGACCCAGGACTATGAGCATTTTAATTTGCACAGCAATACCTGCTGTGCAAGGTAATGGTAATGGACCTAATAAGACAATGCAACATTTTTTACACTTTTGTTCACTTGGACTAAAAAAATTCTCTGATGCTCCCTAAGGTATACTATTATCTTTTTCACCACTAGAAACTCAGTTTCTAGTGGTGAAATTTCATAATGAAATAATGAAAAAATAAAATCTGCAATTCACTGTATGGTATGTTTAAAAAAACACTGATTCCCAGATTCAAACTTTGGAATAAATCACTTGAAGTGTCTTTCAGGAAATCTATACAACACAATACAAAATATATCATGGCAATCCAATACTACACTTTACTAGGGCTTTTTTGTTTTTATTGTATTATTTCTGTTTGTTTGTTTGCTTTTCTAGTTTCTTTACTCCTGTGCATCATATCCAAATTTACAGAAACTTACTGCACCAGGTCGAGGGTTAGGAATCTCCCCATTGTACCGTACCCACTTGGTATGGGACTGTTCTACTGTAGCACTCTGCATATACTTTCCTTTTGAGAAAACTTCTTCTACAGTAGACAAATTGTAGGCACACACGGCTGACAGTCCCACATTATTCCTAAAAATACAGGAATAATTTTAAAAAATAATCACATGAGTAATTACTTGATTTAGCAACTAGTTGAGATCAAAAGTACTCATCCAGAGAAACACTGTAATAGCACACTTACAGCTGTGGGGTAAAGACTCCATATATCACTGGTTCTTTCAAGGTTGGAGACTTCAGAATAAAAACATCATTGATAATATTGAAAATTAAATTCTTATCAGGAATGGTGCAAATCAATCTGGCCTTGAGAAAAGAAGTCCATTTTTTCTGCAAAGTCCTTAATCCTCCTTGGTCCCTCTTTTGGCATTGAGAAAAAAAAGAAAAGTGTCTATGAAGATAATTAGGCAGCAGTTTTGCATTTAAGAATCACAGCTGCAAAGCTACTGAACTATTCTTATATTTTCTAACTGTTTTCAAACTTTTCTAACAATTATACTTCTTTAACGTTTTACCTACAGCAACATCAAAAGCTGTTAATATGCTTATATACAGAAAAGTAAGGAAGATACACAATTTATTTATTTAGTTATCAGAGTCAACAGAAATAATGCAGAATGTTTTTTGTCAACATCTGGAAATAAGATGAGACACTGTACTTCTAAAAGAACTATACTTCAGCATTTGAAAAACAGAGTTGAGTAATGTACCTTTATAAAACACAAATGCTTATTAGAACAATTAAAATAAACATGGAGGTATTATACACATCGTTTAACATAAATCAGTAACACCACATCTGTTCTCTGACATCCAAACAGAAATGGTTTATACTGTAATCTTGCAGGATGTACTTAACATGTCTGACATTAACAATTCCACTAGGAAAAAAAATGCACCAATGGCCTAATCCTGTGGGCTGTTACCACCTTTATGAAGAGTCTGTAGTACTGAAAGATATATTTACTAGACTAGAAAAGTCTCAAAATATTTAGTTTGTGAGTTGCAGCTCTGTTATTTCTTTACAAAAACAGGCATATCTGGACACTACTAATAGTTTTTATTAATTATCCAGTGCTTTCATGCAAAAAATTGAAGAAAAAACTGAACATTTAAGATTATCCAACTAAAACTGAAGTAAAAATCCCTTTAGAACTGCAATTTGCCATTGATTCCTTTTACTAACATCTCTCATGTTCTGTGATACTCCTGTTCTGAAGGGTGCACAAGCTGTTGGTTGGCAGAGAGCCATAATATTAAATCCCATGTAAGTCTGCCTCCAGCTGCTTGTTTAATGGAAATTTCAAGGGCACTAACTTGCTGTTGATATTTTGACTTCCATATTTAAATATAGAAGAGTAAAGTCAAAATAAAACATTTCAACTTAATCAAAATGAAATGGCTAGGTAAGTTTCCTGTTGGATAAAAAGTACTGAGGAAATTAATAACATTCCAATGAAAAGGGTATTTTGTACTGGAAAAATATCTTCTTCCATTAGCAAGACTTTTAACCAACACTACTTGATTGAACTAAAATAATTAAGGTTTAATCACAATAAGTGTGGCAGAATCAGACTGCTGGTGACTGTCTTGTTTGTGGCTCTGGCAGCTCCACAGAAGTCCCATCTGCTATTACTAGCTGTGACTACAAGAGAAAATGATTTTGCTTGCATGTGGCTGCCTGAGAATAACTTGAATCTTTGACAAACTTCCTATCTGTTCAACAGCAACTCAAGCTTTTTTTTTTCTTTCCCCAGGGGAAAAAAGTACACTTGTGCTTTCAGGGGAAATTTCAGTACACTTATGTGTACTGAAATTTCACCATCAATTAAATTAAGTCAAATATTAGTTTCCAAAGCAACTATGAGACTTTGCCAGTTATAAGAAACTGGTTAAAACTGCTGTTTCAATGAGATGAATTTAAGCCATTTCCATTTAATTTACAATAAGTGTCATTTTTTTTTCATTGAAAACAAAATCTACTGTTATTAGTAAAAGGCAATTGAACCATATCTCACCTTGCACACTCTAGCTATTCTTGGAATCATAAGTTTTCCAACAAACTCATATTCCACAGACACCTCAGTGAAAAAGAAGTATATCTTGTCATCTTCTCCATCTGTGCTGTTTTGATCTGCTCTTACAACATCAGCAAAAACAAAATTTGGCTCTACAAATATGAAGAGAAGAATTTTACATTATAAAAAACTCTTTTAACTTCATTCTCTTGAAGACTCTCTAGGAATTTTCTTCTCCCAGACCTTACACTGCATTTAAGTGTTCTTTAGTTACTTATCTGCCTACACTGTTTGTTGTTGAGCCCGTGATTAGCACTTCTAAAAAAGTACAACAGTGGAGGAAAAAAAACCAGCTATTTAACGTACCATACCTTAAAGATCTCTGATACCTCTCAGTCTGTTGTATCTCACTACTCTCATTTTTCACCTGTATTCAAACATGGTTTTCTGATAGGTCTGGATACCTGTCCTCCATCGCCCATCTCTCCTCCCTGATGCAAACTTAAGGCAAGGCATATGGTATATTTCTGTTCATTCATATATAAGGATAGAATCAGCTAAAACTTACAAGCAATGATTTGCCAGGGTTGGTCAGCTACCAGCACCTACAAAACTGGCTGGACATATATGAAGACCCACACAGTCCCACAGAAAAATTGTAACAAATCCAAAAATACTAACCATGCTCCCAAGCCCTATTGGTTTTCAAACATGCATACTCTCATTGTTGTCATCCAGCCCTCATGCATAAAATTAGATATAAGATCCATCTTGTAAAACAATTTTATTTCAACTACATGTACACAATATCAGACACTTAGTATTTCCGCTGCTAACTGAAATACCAAATACAACAATAATAACAGGATGTACTACAAACTCAGCATTCTCTCTTTTTTGGACACTGTTTTTTTTTTTGTTTGCTTTGTTTTGTTTTTGTTGCTGTTGTTTTCTTTTTCTTTTTTTTTCTTTTTTTTGACAATATGCTGTCTTCTTTAATCTTTTTTGGACCCAAAGTCACAAAATTCTGGGAGTTCACAAAGACCAATTCTGAAAGTCAAGAACTGAGATCATCAGGAACCAAGAACATTTTGGCTTTAAAATATATATGTAAAGGACAAGGAATATTCTTCTTACTGCAACACAAGTATGCTGTATCATAGCAAGGACAAACAAATAGATATAAAATAAAACACAGCACTTGTCATTCAAAGTCTGTGCATCTCTAAGCTGTTTTCATTGTTTGTGCTGATAAAAGTTCTGAAATTTTAAGAAGAAAAAAATTCTGCTAAGAGCACACATCAGTATAACAAAAGTCATCCTCTTTGAGACAGTGAACAACTGCTCCTTATCTCAAAAAGGAAGCTCAAACTCTTTATCTGAATCTGTGACACTGAAGAAGGAAAAAAAAATTGATGTGGTGTGCTCTCACACCCACTTACCATTAAGCCAAGGTATTGCATATTCTGTTCTCAGAGGACTCTGATGAGAGTTCCTTGAAATAATAGGTTCACTTCCCAAGAAATTGTAAGAAGTCCCAGAATAAAGCTCCTCATCTTTAAAACAAAAACAAATATTTTAAACTTTCTTATGCACTATACACCAAAAAACCTGCGTAAATATTTCAAGAGACTATGTTAGCTTAAATTTCTCACAAGAAAAGATAAACAAGAATTTCCTCTCAGTCGCCCCAGACATATCCTCTGTGTCTATATTTCTACTGACCATTCTCAGAGCTAACACTTTTACACTTCATTCATTATTTCTTTAACACAAACACCTGGCAAAAGTCAGCACAGTTGGTACTTTAACATGGTACTTTAACACTCCCTATTTAAATGTCATGTTTATGTATCAAAATGCATCAAAGAAATGCCACAGAAATTCTGGAGCTAATTATTTTTCTCTCTTCATGTGCCACTGTGATTCAAATAAAATAAACAACATAGTGATTGAGCTCTTTTTCATTTCCTGTTTCACTTTACTTTGAGCTTCTTTTTTATGATCTTGTGACACCATGATACAGCTATCAACTCTGGTTTTATCCATCAACTTTTGTCATCTAACCACGTGGTAATATAGTTGCAATATATAGTTGCACCTCACTTTCCTGTCCCCACATGTCACCATGTGTCTTAAGGAAAGCTAAAAATTCTACTTGTTAAAGTTACTTAAATGGCTATAATTGGTACCATAGAGGCAGTCAAAATACATTTAGATTACCCAGACTAAAGCACTTGAAAATTATTATATTGAAAGCTTTTGTTCTAAAAGTTGCTTCCAGAAAAGTTTTCCTATGTTCTGCTTTTAAGAAACATGTTAAGGTTGACATCGTGAGTATTTTTATGTCTACTTACATGCACAGTAAAGATTTAGAAACCTTAATAGTGAAAGATTGGAAAATAGTAGTGCAGCAGACTGAATATTTATACATCATAATGAGGTATGCAAAGACTGAACTTACCAACCATAACAGATGTGTAACTTTGAGCAGGATCAAATGGGCATCTGCCTTTACCATCTTCATTCTTACCTTCAAGCTCAAACAAAATTAAATTCTGCAAAAAATTTAGTTGAAAATCACAAGCTAACAATTTGCACTCTTTCTTTCAACCAACTGAATCATGCAAAGGTAACTAAAAAACAACCAGTAACAGACCAGTAACTTTCAGTGAAATGCCTATTTTCCCATGATTATAAAACACATACGACTTTTCAGAAAATATGATCAAATATAACAAAGAGAAAGAGGAAACTGAGGGAAGTAGCATTAAAGAATAAACAAAAAGTTAAATCCAAGCATAGAAGGAGGAGAGAAAATAGATGATGAAAGGCAAGAACTTGTAATTCTTGAATTAGCTTGTACAAAATCGTCAGTTTTACAAACTAAGGTTTTCTGACAGCTTAGCAATTTTTGTGACTTATATCTATTAGATGGGGTATAATCTAGATGTATTTTTTGAAAACAACAGAATGACTGCTGCTTCGTAAAACTTTTAAAAACCAAGGGAATAAGGATCAGAAATATGATCAAGAGTTGAAACAACAATACTGGGAAAATAATCACTTATATTGTGTAATGAAGACACTGGAGGCTAAGAACAGTGACTTCTGGCAATATTCCAGGGCTAATGGCAGACGAACTTAAAGGCAGGGGAGACAAAAAAGAACAAAGTTGAACATAATTACAACATCTCTGAATTTCAGTAAGCAATGAAAAAAGGAATGTTTGATTTTAAGCTAAGACTTCATTCTAAAGCACTCAGAAATATGAAGTTATGGCATTGCCAGAAGCAGAGACAAGACAAGTAGAGACCGGAATATTAGAAATTTCAGGAAGATTCAGTACTGGATGGAAGTTACAAAGAATGTCATTTCAGTTTCAGAGAGTACTTTTATGCTAACGTAAAATACACAGAGAACTACAAAAAGCAACGAAAGAGTAAATCTGCTGATAACCAAGCAGAATCAATAATTCAGTGTTTTGAAAAGGGAACAGTACAGTTTATTTCTGTACACTAATAATCATCGTGAGAGAGTATCATGAATATTTCAGAAGCTATGACAAGCACTGAAGTTGCAACAGTATTTGGGAAAAAAAAATTTAACTCATTGTTTAGATGAGCTGCTTTTTTGTTGAAGTTCTTCTGGGTCACAAAATCTACATATTCTTACCAGGTAATCGCAAGTTGGCTGAAATGCATTAGTACCACACACGTAGAGAAAAGTATCGTTTAGCTGTTGCAGGACACGCACATAGTTACGGCACTCAGTCTGTAATAAGGGATGAGAAAAGGATAGGTCTGATAAGCCACAGCTCCATGTTACAACAGAAATAAATGAAGCTGTGCTGTCAATTCTGCTGTTGCTGCTATTCATGCCACATCATGACAATAAGGAGTTTGAACAAAGCTTTGAAAAAAGGATGCCACAAGGCAAGCATGTTCAACCTCTGGACTGCATGCATCCCAGCACAGCTTGCTCTGGAGCCTGCAACCTGCTGCCATGCCTTCACAGCATCAGCTCTGCCCTAGCAATTGGTCCAGCACTGGGACAATGACAGGGCACAGTGTAGCACTGAGAAATAATACACAGTATGTGTAATTTGCAAAGAAATTGTGTCAGTTTTTGAATATTACAATTTGGAAAGACATTAAATCACAGAATCACAGAATCATCAAGGTTGAAAAAGACCTTCAAGATCATCCAGTCCAACCATCTACATATCACCAATAGTGACAGTACCCACTAACCCATGTCCCTCAACACAACATCCAAATGTTCCTTGAACATCTCCAGAGTTGGTGACTCCACCACCTCCCTGGGCAGCCCATTCCAGTGCCTGACCACTCTTTCAGAGAAGCAGTATTTCCTAACATCCAGCCTAAATCTCCCATGGCGCAGCTTGAAGCCATTTCCTCTAGTTCTGTCACCAGTTACATGAGATAAAAGGCTGACCAGCTCACTGCAACCTCCCTTCAGGTAGTTATAGAAAGCAATAAGGTCTCCCCTGAGCCTCCTCTTCTCCAGACTGAACAATCCCAGCTTCTTCAGCCACTCTTCATGCAACCTGTACTCCAGACCCCTCACCAGCTTTGTTACCCTTCTTTGAACCCACTCCAGGGCCTCAATGTCTTTCTTGCAGTCAGGGGCCCAAAACCGGTCACAGTACTCAAGGTGCAGCCTCACCAGAGCTGAGTACAGGGGGACAATCACTTCCCTGTTCCTGCTGGCAACACCATTTCTGATGCAAGCCAGGATGCCATTGGCCTTCTTGACCACCTGGGCACAGTGCTGGCTCATGTTCAGCCGAGCATCAATCAATACCTCCAGGTCCATTTCCTCTATGCAGTCTTCCAGCCACTCTGCCCCAAGCCTGTAGCATTGCTTGGGGTTGTTGTGGCCAAAGCGCAGGACCCGGCATTTGACCTTGCTGAAACTAATCCCATTGGCTTCAGCCCAGCTATCCAGCCTGTCCAGATCCCTCTGTGGGGTTTTGCTACCCCCAGGCAGATCAACACTTCCAGCCAACTTGGTGTCATCTGCAAACTTAATGAGGGTGCACTCAACGCCCTCATCCAGGTTCATCAATAAAGATATTGAAGAGGACAGGAACACGCAGAATGCAGAAACAATGCCAAATTAGATGCATATCAAAGAAGGAATCACCAAGACAAAATAGTGGAACTGAAGGAAAGTCTGTCACCTGAACCAAGTATTTTTTAGGAAGTTAAAACTCAAACCAACTCTGTTACAAAAGCTACTTAGGCAGTAGCAGATCTAACTGCAAAAATATCAGTTTCCTGATGGTGACTTTGTTAAGCAGTGCATGGAAAGCATGGCAGATAGAATGTGTCCTCATAGGAAAATGGATTTTAGAAAAATCAGTTTGCCTCACCAGACTGTAGTCAGGTGAACAGAAGAAACAGGAAAATACACTGGAAGAAATTTAGAGTAAAGCTGCTATTTCAAACTTTATGTTTTGGCAACAGATGTAAGTACTGATGCTACAGATATGGCTCACCTTGCTATTTTCATTAGAAATATTGATAACAAATATTAATGTCACTGAAAAAATGGCTTCTTCTTCTTTAAAAGACACAGCTAAATCTCTTGTTTGAAGCAGTAAAAAAAATATTAAAGCAATTTACTTAAACAAACATATTTGTTGTAGTTACTGATGGCATTCCAGCAATAGTTGGCGAAAAAAGAGGGACTTATAAAATTAATGGAAGATGATGCAATTGCCACTGAAAACTCACATTTGATGAAACATCACTGCATTGCACATCAAGAAAATTTACGTGAGAAAACATTAAAGATTGATAATATCTTGCAAATCACCATCAAGCTGTGAATTTCATGATGCCCATAGGACTGAATCATGACTGATTCCAGGAGATCCTTAAAAGTATGGATGCTGATTATGGAGACATTATTTACTTTTCTGAAGGAAGGTGGCTATGTTGGGATAAGATGCTAAAAAAACTTCATGATTTGCAAAATAAAATCAAGTCCCTTATGGAATCAAAATTAAATTTGTGCCATAATGCTAAGCTGAAAAATGGCTCACAGATACAGCATTTCCAGTAGATTTGTTCGCTCATTTAACTGAGTTAAACATGCACCTTCAAGGTGAAAAACTGACTTATCTGTGCTATGTTTCAGACAGTAACAGTGGTTGAAATGAAACTAAAATTATGACAAGCTCTAGTTACAGCAAATAATTTCATGCATTTTGATATACTGGCTGAACAGTTCTGTGATCAGTGAAAAATATGCAGCCAAGCTTTTTTTTTTTTTTTTTTTTTAACTGTATCATATACTTTATATGCGGCCCATGACAATTCCTGTTCGCTCTCTGAAGCCAGACAAGCCAAAAGGTTAGATATCCGTTCTGTAAGGATTCAGAACAACAAAGACAACTGGTCCTCAACAGACCATAAGACCTCATATTAGGCAGGTGAATTGCCTTGATGGCTCTCAGTTCAAGCATATGCAGAGTTGGGTAAATGGAGGGTAACCCACTTCACCTCAGAGATGGATGCACCCTGGATGCACCTGCGGTTTTATAATCAGTGTGCAACAAAGAAATAGGAGATGTGAGATGTCAAAACTCTCTAATTGGATAGTAGTACTAATTTTTGCACGGGCAGCCTTCTGAACCCTACACTTTAAAAACTATGGCGAAAATCTGACCATCAATCTTGCCAAGTAAACCCCCAGTCTGACATATTATTAAGCCAGTGCACAACACAAGGGGAAAGGCACAACCACCTAAGGCCAATCACCATAAATAAACTACTTCTACAGCAAGCCAGTCTGTGCCTGCAGTCCTGGAGGGGTCTGTGGCTGCCAGAAACGCTGAGGGGGCCCAGAGACTGGGCTGCCTTCACTGCCAAGCACATAAGAGATTGGGCTGCTCAGGCAGTGGGGAGCTGTCTGAGCAGTCAGTCCAGCAAGGAGCACACCTGCTCAGCATCACAAAGATGTATACAGTTGGTGAAAAATGCACTGCTGGAAAAACACTGGCCCAGAAAATAAACCCTATATCCTAGAGCAAAGCAGATAAAATTATCAGTCATTCTGGAAAACCAAATGCTGGTGAAGAACTGTATTAATAAAATGTAACAGCTGGTGTCTATTAGCTCAGTGAAAGCAATATTGATTTATTAATATAATGGAAAAAATGATAATACTAGGCACGCAAGAATGTGCTCAGTTTCAAACAAGATTCAACAGCAAGAAATAACAAACTAAGAATTACAAGAAAACGAACTGCAGTTTCCAAAACTCGAGTTTATTAAATAACTTAGGTGAAGATTTTGATTTCAAATACTTAGAAACTTTCTTCTTCATCATCACTTCTCCTTAAAGGAAATGTCTTTCTCCAGATTCAAAAGAAAAACATACCTGTTCTGATTTGCCCTTGACTGCACATTTGGTCCTTTTATCTTCAGTGACCTTCCAGTGCAACTAGGCGAAAAACAAGCAAAAAAAGTGGCATTCAGAAAACTTTAAGGCAAAAGCAGTATTTTCAGACCTTGCATAATGCACAAAACAAGCAATTTAAATTTTAATGGCTGCAGTATTTATAAATCATTTTGTAAGTATCTTTCAAAAGTTTTAAACCATTCTTTTGAGTAGAAGTGACACTTTCAAATGAATGCGTCATCAGAGAGTGAAGAACCACTGGTAGCATGTTTTGGGTTCATTATGATCCTTCTCCTCCAATTAATGAAATTCACTATTAATATATTCGTTAGAGAAATGCAAGTGCAATTGCTTTAGTTATTTCTTATTTAATTTGCACTAGAAAAAAAAAACTTAACAAAACTTATTGGACCAAGTTATACTTTATGTTAAAAAATAACTCTGACAGTTACATCCACTCAAAGCAGTAACGGAAAACAAAGTTCTACATACATGTGAAATTTCCTATCACCATCCCTCAACATTTTGTTCAGGTTAAAAATCAAAGATTATCTCTCAAAACATCCTGGTTGGAATTCCGTGCCATGTCTGTAAGCACCAGCCTGTGTTGTAGATGAGTAAGTAAGGAGCTTGAGAAGAACTTGGGGTAACATGATGGTAGCAGATTTCTACATGGGTCAATCCACTCAGAGAAGAGTCAGTACATCCAAAATACTTCTGTAGGTAAGCTAATTCCAAATGAGACGGATCATATCTTTTTGTACCATCACGTAAATGTGCAGACACAACTCAAAACATTGAACAAAAGCAAAAACTTAAGAGGCAAGACCCTCATCTCAAGCATGGTGCTACTGATAAGAAGAAATGAAGTGAAACTTGGAAGAATGATTTTTATATGGATGGTAATGTATTTAAATGCATACTCACCCCATGCTGTTTTTCAGCAATATTCACTGCATTTAATGCAAAGATGACTTCTCTGGCTCCTACGTATAGAACATCTCTGTCCTCGCTTAACAGCAAGGTTGAATAGTTTGACACTCCAGGTTCATGAAAATGTATTAGTTGGACCTCTGTTGAAATGCAAGGAAAATGGCAGGACATGGAGAAACATGGTCACTGAGGGTCAAGTTTATGGGTCATTATTCTAAACTGTCTAACAGCCTGTGAGTAACTTCGAAAGCAATAAAGCTTAGAGAACACAGTAACAGCTGATATATAACCTTGGAAGCTTGGTTCAGCAGAAACAGCAGCTCCTGTTACTGACATTAAAATCAATGGTCCCTACTTTCCAGTTCAATTTCAAATGCCTACGAATTTCTTCCTGCAATGATCCCCGTAACTCATGTCTTCCTTCATTTTCTCTGGTCATTAATTCTTTCTTTTTCTAACCTCCATTTCACACCTCTACTGTCAGTTCTTTCCTCACCTTCTCCCTTCCACATACCTACCTACTGTGGAAAATTAAATAATTCACCACGTGAGTATACTCTCCCCACACAAATCTAACCAACAATCCTGCACCAAGAAAGAAGACATTTCAAGATGTTACCCCAGCAGAAAGAAGATACAGTCTAAAAAGGAACTATGTACACAGTGTGAACAAGCTGATTTTCAAATGGAGACTGGAAGTAATTGCACACAACAGAAGCGAATGAGGGAGAATCAAAATTAAAAGCAAGAAGACAAAAGAGGGAGACATGAAGGAAAGAAGCATGCAACCTGGAACAGAAAGGCTTGGAGAAAGATGACAAAATTATTAATAAACAAGAAAAATTTATTCTGCATGTGCAAGTGTTATGGAAAAATTACTGAAATTTGGATGACAGACTTCGTAAAAGAGACTACTAAAAGGCTAATTTAGTTTGATTTTTAAGAGACAGACAGAAAACATACTACTACCCCCAGTTCTAACACAAAAAACCTTTTCATCTGCAGAACTTGGGAAACACTAATTTTAAATTAGATTCACAAGCATGCATTTAAAAAACTTTCACTTTGCAGGAAAATCTCTTCCAAATGGATGAGTTGGTTCAGATAATTCTAGATGTTCATTCCTCCAATGAACTAAAATTTCACTTCTATTCAAAGCTTCTCATACTTAAATGCAATAATATCTATAAACAGGAAAAACAGGAAAAGTATATCCTACAGCCATCTCATAAATCTATATTCTTAACTTCCATTTATCTTTTCCTGTGGTGTGACTCTCCAGCATTTAACATTTTTACTTAAGGCTGCTTCTTCATGATACCCCTTTATTTGTTTGGTTACAACATTCCAGGGTTGCTAATCTTAACCAATAGTAAAAGTACAAGTCAAAAGATCTTTTAAATGCCAAAATATCCATGATACTGGAAAGTGCAGGAAAAGAAAAAAAAAGAGATAAGTTCAACAATAGCAAGTAACTACTTTACAGCCTATGCTCTAGAACTCTCTTCAGATCCAGGCTGAACAATTAAACCAAAAGCCTACAGAAATATCTGATACTTCATCTCTTCACCTGCTACCTCCTGCTAACTGTACTGAGAGGTTACAACTATTTGCCACAACTTCCAAATACAGCAAAAGAAGGTTTTGTGAAAAAGGCTACAAAGGTTCAATTCATCATAGAACACTGCCAGAAATGGACCAAATGTTTCTTTAATTATGTTCAGGACTCAAGTAAAAATAACTTATTAAAACAAAATAGCTGTTGAGTTTTCCTCTTGAAGTATGATTCAGCTGCAAGATCCTCCAGCTCAGAAATTTCAATCTGAAAATCCTCTTTTAAAAAGTGACACTTTCATAACTGTTTGTAGGATATGCAATCAGTCAATTCAGTGCCCAAGCGACTTTTGAATTTTCTAATCCGAAGCACTACAAACAGGCTGCACAAAACTACAAACTGGTCAAACTTCTGTAAGCAGGCTGGAAGAATAAACACACAAAATCCTGATGTTGCAATGCCTCACATTACACTAATGAAATTTCTCTTCTTACCTCTGTGCTCCCAAGTGATTCTTGGTACAGGACCAAATGCCACTGACAATTCCAGCAAAACAGCCCAAACTGAATAAAAAAATAGCAGAGTCATCTTCAGTTCCCTTGCTCCTTGAGAATCCCTGGATAACTGCAGCAGGTAGTGTTTCTTTAGCAAAAGATATGCAAATTCCAGGCAGTATCAGAAACTAGGTATTTTGGACTTCGAGAGCAGTGCAAAAGGATTGTTCCAGCCTGTCTTGTAAGTATTTACTTTCAGCAGATCACTTCTTCAAGGAGACACACAGTTCCCAGGATGCTGAACACAGACTACCCACACTCTCCACAGGCTGCAGAGCTGCTGAGAAGTGCTACTGAACGCATTCTTCAGTTTCACTGAAGAAATAAATGATGCTGTGGAGAGAGAAGGGGAACAAGAAGTAGAACAGAAAACAAACTGAGGATTGCCAAAAATAGCATATTGCATGCACTGATCTTGCAGTACTTCTACAACTGCCTACACTGCTTAATTTGGACTAAGAGTGCATCTATTGGTGAAAATAAAACACCCCACGCATTACATGGCAAAAAGGTAGTCAATGCAAGCAGTCGTTTCAATCTAGAATCTGTGGTATGAATATTTTGAGCTGTCACGTATGTTTGCTGCTCGAAATTTGACTTCAATGTACATATTTTCTTTAAATAGTGAGTCAAAGAAAAATCACCTTCTATGATAAATACACAAATAAAGATAAAAGAAACCAGTAGGACTAATTTCAAAAAGTAAACAACCTAAGAAATGCATCTTAATGCTAAATGCTATTTATACAAACCTGTCCCATTTCCCATTCTTGAGATCTTATGAGCAGAGATGACATTTTTAGCAGTGTCCTTTTATGCACTCAGGGTGAATAAGGGTAGAAAGAAATTTAGCTAACAAAAAGCTAATGTACTGCATACAAAAATAAAGGAAGGAAATGCTTAAATATTCAAAGTGTTCAGTAGTCACAGGGAAGTCATTCTGTCTCCAAGCAGCCGTTCTTAGGCCCAGAAGATCTCTATCCTCAGTGATCACCAAAATCATTCAATTTCCGAAGACATCTTTCAATGAGCCTTCACTTCTCCACTTTCTGGTGATCACTCCTTGGTAAAGGTTCTTGTAAGTATTTAGCTTCAGTAGACTGGTGAGAGGGGAATACATTTATCACTTACTAAATTACTGTGTTTAGGTAACCGCTTGGAGTTCTTCATGGGGCTGTACACTTTGGTGGGTGGGAGGGTACAAAATGCAAGCTGCCCTTTGTAGCAGGATACTGAGCATTTCAAAACCCTAAATGCCATTTAACAGGGCAGCACCCAAAGATGCAAGACATAAAAGATAAGAAAAGCTGCAGTGAGAATATCTCTAGGGAGAGGGTATTCTCCAGTGCCAACTTCCCTCCACAAGATAAACGTCCCAGGTTTAAATAAGCATAGGCTAAGAACCTCTGGAAACTGCAGAAAGGAATAAATGTGAACCTAGAAATAACATGACGTAGAGTAGAAGGCATCAGAAGTTTTTACATCTGTTTTACTGAATGATTATAGATGAAGTTAAAAAATAACTTTGTTATTCCTACAAATCTTTTGCCTACTCAGAAAAAAAGTCAAAAATACAACTTGCTCAAGCAAAGCATTTTATTTTATTATCATTATTTAATTCTCAGTTTGGGTCAGATCTAATTACGGTAATGGAAAATATAAAACAATCATTTTTCAAGTCACTGTAATTTCAGTTAATCTTACAAGCCTTATTTGTCTTGTACCTTTCCTGTTTACACACAGTCAAGCAACTTTGTGTTTTGCTACCCAACACATTAAGAGCACCCATGCATCGAAGTTACAGAAATACTACGCACACTGTGATGCAGATAGTCTTACAGCTAAGTATTTAGAGAACAGCAGTTAAACGATTACTTTCAAGGCAGTAGTCTTATTTCAATGGAAAGGTCAGGGGAAAGACAGCAGTTAGAAGAGACAATTCCACGCCATTATTTCTATACTATACATTCTTTTCAAGCCACAGTGAAAAGTCTCAAAGCAATAATCATTACCCTTAAACATTTTTTTCCTTCCAAACAGTTGGAACAAAATAGTTCAGCACTAATCCCAACAATAAATGTCAGGTAATGTTTCCAGAGTAGCCTTCTGAATTTGTGTAAATTTTCAGCCTTAGGAAATCTTCATTATGAACAATTTTGAGTCTTCCCAAAGCCATGGTTATACTTCTAGCCTAGGTCACCTACCCACAGAAAAGCAAAACGGCAATAAAACACATAGCATTACCTTCTGAAGACGACAAAATTCCTGGCTGAGTTAGTGCTTACTCTGCTGTGAGCCAGGGAATTCCTCAAAGCAGAAATATGTCCTTTCATGTATGTTTGCAAGACAGAGCCTTTTCATATTATTAAGTTTGACTGAGAGAAAATTATTTGCAGACCTTAGGTAAAGTTTTGCATATAGAAACTGGTTAAAAGGCCTGCAGAGGGTGGTCGTCAATGGCTCTGTGTCCAGGTGGAGGCCAGTAAGGAGCGGCGTTCCCCAGGCGTCTGTCTTGGGACCAGTGCTCTTTAACATCTTTATCAATGACATCGATGACAGAATCGAGTGTACCCTCAGCAAGTTTGCTGATGACACCAAGCTGAGTTGTGCGGTCAACATGGTGGAAGGAAGGGATGCCATTCAGAGGGACCTCGAGAGGCTAGAAAGATGGGCCTGGGTGAACCTGATGAGGTTCAACACGGAAAAGTGCAGAGTTTTGCACTTGGGCCAGAGGAATCCCAGGCATCCATGCAGACTGGAAGGAGTGGTCCTTGAGAGCAGCCCTGCAGAGAAGGACCTGGGGGTCTCGATAGATGAAAAACTTAACATGAGCCAGCAGTGCGTGTTTGTGGTTCGGAAGGCAAATGGTATCCTGGGCTCCATCAGAAGAGTGTGGCCAGCAGGGACAGGGAGGTGATTGTTCCCCTCTACTCTGCTTTGTGAGGCCCCATCCGCAGTACTGCATCCAGGTGTGGAGCCCCCAGTACAAGAAAGACAAGAGAGCTGTTGGAGAGTGTCTAGAGGAAAGCCACGAAGATGATCAAGGAAATGGAGCACCTCCCCTACGAAGACAGGCTGAGGGAGATGGGCTTATTCAGCCTGGAGAAAAGGCGGCTGCGGGGTGACCTCACTGCAGCATTTCAATACCTAAAGGGAGCCTACAAACAGGAGGGGAATCAACTCTGTGAAAAGGTTGATAACTGCAGGACAAGGGGAAATGGTTTTTAGTTGAGAGAGGGGAGATTTAGGTTGGATGTCAGGGGGAAATTCTTTACAGAGAGAGAGTGGTGAGGTACTGGAGCAGGCTGCCCAGAGTGGCTGTGGATGCCCCATCCCTGGAAGTTTTCAAGGCCAGATTGGATAGGACCCTGGGAGCCTGGTCTAGCATTAAATGTGGAGGTTGGTGGCCCTGCATGTGGCAGGGGAGTTGGAGATTCATGATCCTTGAAGTCCCTTCCAACCCTGGCCATTCTGTGATTCTGTGATATTAAAAAAGCGGTGTGACAGACCACAGTGAATGCTCAGCGCTGAATCATGCAAGATGTTCTGACTCTTGTTAGTTTAAATAATGACTAAAATGCACTCAGGACCCTGTCCTTTAATTTAGCTTTCAATTTAATTACCCCTCCTCTTCCCCTCCTTCCCTGTGCTGAAAATTACCTGGAATAACTCCTTAATTCACATCCTCTAGGAAGTCACCCACAATCTACTATGAAACTGCTTTTATGTAACATAAGGGTTAGAATGAGCAAAAATAGCCTGTACAATGGCTTGATTTCTGAATTAGCACACCTCCATCACTGTCTCTCATTAGAGTTGAGTGCTTTGTATTTTTGGAAAGTTTGCCTCATAATGTTTTAGGCTATGTAACAATTGCAATTGTAGGCAATTGCTTGAAAACAAGAACATTGATAAATGCAAAATTTATAATGCAGAAGTAAACTTGAAAAGCTTAGTTACAAAATCAAACTGTAATTAAAGTGACCATAAATCTACTTTTCAGTTTTCAGTAAAATTGCTGAAAATTTTCTGAGATAAATTTAAATGACTCAATTTCATTTAAACATTTTGCTTGTTTTTAAATCAATTTCTGATTAAGTGGAGTAAAATAATCCGTACACCAAGTGCATGAGTTTTCCATGTTTGTACTGGTGACTGCAGTACAAGTTTGTACAAGGCAACTGCAGTAAAAGAAACAATTAACAGAGCTCCTCTCAGCTTGGCAGAGCACAACTATAAACAGAGAGCGTGAACATTCCTGTTGACACACACAGTTAGTGCAAAGGCAGAGAAAAGGGAAGAGATAAGCTCCTGCTCTCTCAAAGGGCAGAAAATTGCAACTGTTAGAAAAATTTCAGGCTAAGGATCTGTTAGCAGAGAACAAACAATATGAAATGCTAACATAAATTAGGAAAGCAGAGAGTTGCTATTTTGACTGTTCCTGAGTCAGAAAAAACATCTGCCTCACATCAGTGGGCATCAAATGAATACTTGTCAGATTTATTGGAAATAAAGTGTTCTGGTCCACCTTCCAGAAAAAAAAAAAAAAAAAAAAAAAAAAAAAAAAAAAAAAAAAAAAAAACAAAAAAAAAAAAACAACCA